>CM030371.1:15579653-15784904 GCA_003604175.2 Clonorchis sinensis
GTTGTTTCGGTTCCCCTAGCCGAATGACTTCCTAAAAAGATCATATGCTTGCGAATACTAGGCTATAACTCGCACTGTTTTTGACGGAAAGCCAAGGACAATCCAGTTCAACTTAGCTACGAAACTTCATGCTGTCGTCAAGGAGCTGACATTTCTGCAGACCATGTTATCTATCAGTTCACTTCCAGCACCTGTGACACACTGGTTGAACAATCACTGCCTCTTTGAAAGACAACAAAATTTCGATACCCGCAACGGGACAACAATAAGCTGCCTCTGTCTACAACAGTATTAGCCATTGTGAGGCAGCTGCTTACCGTGTGCCATTTCGTTTCCTCAGACAACTGTTCGGAATCACGTTAGGCAGAAGAAAACCATGAGATTTTACATCCAGTAGGTCTGTGCTGATTAGAGTGAAACATCTAGTTTCATGTGCGCAAACGCTATCGACTGCCTATCTTGGTCCAGGACTCCAGGCACTCCAAAAATTTTACACGTGTTAGTTTATTGTTACCACCATGTTACGGGTCTATAAGTGTTCTTTTTTATAGAGCTCTACTGAAATTAAAAGCTAAAAATTTTGTTCTTCTTAAGGGTTGTGACTTCGTTGTTAATGTTGTACTAATTATTGCAGACAGTAAACCTACTACAGTATGCAGTAGAACGTCGAAATTTCGCAAGCTCTAGTTTCTCAGAGTTGACAGGTTATTCAATTATGTTGAGCACATAATTCAATTGGACTGACGTATTAATTAGTGATCATTATGGTTGAATTCGCTGTGGGAACGGATTTCGGCTTGCTGCAATGAGCTATTTTAGTACCCAGACTTCAGTGGAAGCAATGATTTCTTAAGGGACAAAATTGTAGAATGACAAAACGTTTGTTGGAATAGATCAGGGCAGTTTTGGGCATCTTCTTGAATGAAGCACTTATATTTATGTAACCGGTATATATTTTCTCCCAAAAGACAGATTTTAGAATAGTATATCTCTGTTATTTTAGTTTGCGAATCGGTTACATTTTTTAGCTCAAGCCGACATTAAGTTATAGGACCGAGTTCTTAACATACTCTTGTTTCAGTCGACATTCAACTATAATATTCATCGGAGCTAGGACAGTCTGAGCAGTCTCAATCATTTACCAATATCATTACTTAACTTTACACCCCACAAGACTGGATTACATTTGCAAAAACAGCTAGCACAAAGACGCGTTTTCTAAACTGACCCACTACTACAGTGTCCCACATCAGCAGTCGGCACAGATTACAAATTATTGGTTTTGTATGCCGATATTGTTATTATCAATGCCACGACATTTTTTCACCGAGCGTCTACCAGCAATGTATTTCATTGAAACTACCGATTTGTGATCACTACAAGCATGAATAACTTTATTACAAAGTGGATTCATCAAGCTGTGCTAACTACATGTGGACAGGGGCCTCAAGTGACACTTCCTTGTAGCCGCTATGTAGTTCATCGGGCTGCTTCACTCGGTCATTTGTTGGAAAAGCTATAAAATCAGTTAATTGGCCATCATAATGGATAGTTAGTTAGTTAGTGTGTTTTAACGTTTTTCTGGTTTTCATAGTCCTCAACAAATTGCGCTCAGTGTAAACAAATAAAGGATAAAATTTATGAACAAAGAAATGTCGTGGAGTGGAGTAGATAGGATAGGGTTGTAGGATAGGATAGTGTATTACGATCTCCTGAAGCTAAGCAAAAGCTTTTTGAAGTTTTCTCCCCTGTTCGGAAGAAGCCACTCAAAGTTCCATTGATGAGAGCCTATAAAACCCCTTCAGTTGACACGTGCTTTACTTTGCGAACACAATTTGGGAAATGAATAAAACATAGGGTCCTCAAACGGAGAGTGACACGCGATCTGTGCACGTTACCAAACAATAGCTAATTTCATCCATTTAGGTGAAAAAGGCGATATGTCCTTTTGAACCGTCGTCAAATATGTTGCTGCAGTTCACAGACTTACCAACAGGCGTCAGAAGTTTTCTTGATGGGAACTTAAGATGTTCTGAGGTGTGTGGAGCTTTTCAAGTTGAGCGTGACACGCAAAATTCCTCTAAGAAAGATTAACTTGCTAATCTTCTTCAAAACCACGAATAAAACCTAAGCAAGCTATCTGCTTTGGATCAGTCATGGCCCAGTCATTCCTACTAGGATATGTTTAAGTGATACTTTGCTACTTACATGGTAGACCATCTTGACTGAAGCACCTATAAAACAAATCACTCAAGACAAGGATATTTGACCAATTAAAATGATGCTGCACCGCCACTGCAGCTTTTATGTTCATTTGCAACTAACTGAAAGCCAAACCCAGGTACAAAAACCTCCAAACACATTTGCCGTGCGAGTTGTCAACAAGTATATCGGGACCCTGTTTCTCACCAGATCTGATAGCGAGCAATTTTAACATCCCACGGTGCATTTTCTATTAATACTTCTGTTTCTGGTGAGAGCAATGCATAGTAAAAATTCAAAGACTTTTAAGAAAGACGGTTGAATATTGTTAATCTAATGAAGATGAAGCCACTTCGCCTCCCTGTGAATTTGCAAAATACTGTCGCCGGCAGCTGAAGCACTCCTCACAGTGGCCGTGACAATTGAGTTTCTCATCGTCAGGGTGATATAATGGCCTGTAAGGGAGACTAGGAGCGTTGCTGCATAGCTTTGTCGTGCAATCAAGGTATCTAAATACATTAATCGGTCTCAGATCTTGTGTCCTGATACTTCTGATAGAAGGTCAACAGTGTAAGCGTTATGTAGCGCGTCTCATAGGTAACGCTTTCTGACCGGTAGCGACTAACGTGTACGCCGGGTCGTCACTGTTATTCCTGCGCTTATCCTGTGAAACATACTGGAACAAAAACAAAATTTGGCATAGTGTGGATAAACACCTAGAGACTAGTATTTATGGGTACGTAGGCAGATAGGTGATATATATATATATATATAGATAGATAGATAGACAGAGAGACCTGAAAATAAGATGATTGTCTTCTAGCAGATGCGATCGGAGGGGAAACGTTGCCCATTGTATGTTTGAGAATTTACCATATGTTTTAAGTGTCGTCCGCAATATAGCCAAAGACGCCCACCTGAATGCAAGCATTACTCCACCAACAAATGTATGTCTTTTAAAATACTGATAGATTGACACATAGATAGATAGATGTGGAGATAGATAGATAATAGGTAGAAGAAGAGCTACCTGATACCGAATACCGGGAGAAAAATTCTATTGCGGTGCTTTATTTTATCTTGCATTGCAAAATAACGTATGTTTTCAGAGAACCATAAAGACGGTGGAAATATTAAGTTGACCGTTAACAGTTCCACTTCAACGAGCAAGTATTATGTTTTCAGTCTGAATGGGGGTTTCAAGAATTACATAAGAATCTAAGTCGTGGACTTCAAAAGAGTAGTTACGTGGCATTACTTTCATCTGAAATAAACTGTTTCGTAGAAATACCCATAAAACAGCGAGATATTGGACAGAGATAGTGTGCCGTTTTTTGAAGAGCCCATTGGTGCTTTTTGCCCGACTATGTAAGTTTATAATGCCTTCATATTGACGCATGGCCCCTAGAATATTGCGGCTAGAAACGTGAACCAAAGGCACTGTGGAAGTGTACACTCTGTTAGTTTTTAACTTATACAGATGACAATGCTCCCACTGCATAATAATTTAGAAATAGACAGTTCCCGACCCACTACCCTACTGGTCCAAACATTTGAGCATTCCACTTCCGATGGTCTCACAATTTGTAAATACGCAAGACACTAATGTTCCATAGTAAAACCATGCGTCGCTCGCGACTTTTTAGGATACGTCGTGGATTGCCGGATGGCTAACAGTAAAGTGCTGTCACAAGGCTGACTTACTTACCTTCCGAGTTTGACCTGGTTACAGTAATACCACAAAGCGGTGATTAGATCCAGCTTTCTCGTTCATCGGAACTGGAATTTATGGTGTAGTTCTCGCGTGTTTCACGTGAGTGTCTTGTACACAATCAACTCCTGTCCCTAAACTCCTAAAACACAAAGCTTTCGTGAGTGTAGAAACCGGACACCCACAAAATCCAGGCTTGAATGGCATATTGACATCATCAACCTGAAGAAGCCAACAATGCCATGGGTTCTGCAAGAGTGAACAGCTTTCAAAGATGTGGGAGGTATTCTTAGAATCAACTGCGGATCACCATATTGCCTAAGCTCAGAAGCTCCTTTGATTCCGGTTCTGTTCACACCCTGAGAAATGCAGCACGTTGTTTATGTCTGGAGAATTTTGTGTCATACTTTTTTGTTCAGTTATTCAAAATGTCGTTTACAATTTCAGTGTTAATGCACATCATTCAACTAGCAAAATGCGGATCGCATACAAGAAGAGGTTCATTTGGGTGATCATTTGCTGACTGCAAAACGTACGTGTGCAAATTCAATAAATCGAAAAATGCGTTGTCCCGGCATCTTAGCGTTGAACAGCACCTTTCGGGATGTCCATTCCCAACACATACAGAATCAGAAGAATATCATCTTAAATGTTGTGTTTATCTGACCATAAATTTTACCGAAATTCTTCCTCATTTATGGAATCGATGCAGCAAAAAATACTTGCCCCATTCAAATGAATATGGATTAAGTCTGTATAGCTCGTGATAAAATGTGCGTTAGTGAAACAAAAGTTTGTGCCGGACTCATAGTTTCGACTTTGGTTCTGAGTAATTTTTCATAACAATTGCAAGTTTAAAGGCCCGGTTTTCACGGAACGAACAATAAAAAATTCACCTTTGTTTAAATTGATTGAAGTAAGCTTCACAAAAAATAAAAAAAACATTGATTCAAGCTAAGAACAATCAAATAGAGAAGCTTTTGTCCTCAAGTTGGCACAACGAAGCCCGAATCTAGAAGTGCACTATGGGGAGATACCGCCGGAGACACCCGGGATGTTTAAAGCATTCCGTCTATGAAATCTACCGTTAACAGAAATTATCTGGGGGAGTTGGGCTGCAGTTGAAAAATACCATAAACAAGAGTTTTAATGGAGTCTCTCTTGAAAACCAAATTGATATGCAACTGACTGTAATGGTCAAAATCTGTCCAATTCGGGTTCAAGTTTGACGGAACTTCGGGGACTGCGCCAACCTGATGAGCTCCAAGAAGGGCAAAGCTGATCGTAGGCTGTCGAAGAGTTTCCATTAGGAGTAGTTTACTTCCTGAAGTGAAGTCACTTCTGCTCGTAAGAAAATTCATAATTGAATGGAAGTACACGAATCTCGAGGCACCGTCTATCAACTTCAAATTCATTCAGGAAGTCGAACCTTTACGTGCCCAAATATTATAGGCTAAATTCCCAAAACTCCACACGCAGCGCGCGTGTTTCAGTTGCTTACTGTAACACCATTTAACGGTTTTCAACGTCAACGATCTTAGCGCTTGTTTTCCCCTAAACAGCAACGACTGATACCGTCGGTCTAACCACTTCAGACCTCATTTCCCTCATGCAGCATTGTTTGCTTAATTCTAATCAGTTAGCTGCTGATAAAGATCAAATACAGTTCACAAAATTTTAACAAGTAAAATGAACTGCTAACCTAAGACACTCACCAAAAAGGCGTGGATGAGTGAAGAGTGCAAAAATCCAAAATTTCTCGAGATGCATTAGTCCCATTTACAAACTACTGCACGATTGCCTTTATGATCTAAACTGAAGTAAAAGCCATTACACATGTTTGAAAATCCGTTTCTGCGTGAACCAAGATAATCATTAGCTGCCCCTCTGAAGATACCTTCTAAAATATAAATACGTTGCGAACTTAGAAGCAGTAAAATTTGTTCAACAAATTCTTTCTGGTTGATTTGTTTTTTTAGCCAGTCGAAGTGTAATTCTGATAACGACACTTGCAAGTTCGCACTTGATATGACATTACGGTTTCCTTGACCATGAAACAAAATTCAGTGCCAACAAGGTCATATGCAACCTGTCAGCACCATCCGATTTATATCCTGTTTTAGTTCGGTCTTACCAAATTCACCACAGCTATCCTGGATCACTTACCTTCCAAAATTTCGGCCCACAATGCAGTGCCAGTGTGTTGAGTATTTTTTATCAAACACCTTTTTGATAAACGCCGCAATTTCCTTTTCCACATGATACGATTCGATCGCCTGTTGGGCTTGGCAAATTGCGTCTTGTTGCATTTCTTCAGACATATCCGCGGATTTGACCATAACATTCAATTCAGACATCTTTTAAAATCGAACGAACTGAATCCGTTTTCAGAAACCAGGTTACATTGGTAACGTGTGCTTTGCTGTTCAACTGCTTCCGACTATGTTCGCCTCGAACTTCGAATGCGTGTTCACCATGGTCACACACTTCCAGAAACCAACCAATCGGAAACGCCGCCGTTTTCCTACAAAGTGCTGACCTGAATAGGACCAATGTATTTTGGTAGTCCGTAGAAAAATACGGGATACAGCTGCACAAGAAGTATATCCTTGTCGGTTGCAAACATAAACTAGGTATTTACGGCAATGTTATACTCGGAAAAAACTCGTAAAAGCACAAGCACTGCGACAGTTATGTAAGTGACCCGAATGACAACAGCTTAGGAGGACTTTTGTTGACTTCACTTGATAAATGTGCGTTAAAGAAACACCGCAAATCTGTGATAAACATGCAATAGGTGCATACGTTTCAAAGCACAGAGAACGAAACGTCGGACTTTCGTAGTCGCTTAAACAACCTCCTAACTTAACTGTGATGATTGACGGAATACGTAACCAAACGTCGATTTTAATGGTCTCTTTGAATCTGTAGGCAAGAATTGGCAAACTCGCACTGGAGAATGCAAACAGTTTTACTAAAACGCGCTAGTTTTTATTCATTCATTATTGCTTATAAAAACCATCAACCTTAAGTACTAGTTGAACAGCAAACCGTACACGCTTGATGAAAGACACTCATTTTCAAACAGAGAGAATGCCGTAGACAAGAGAGTAATCAGAGATTCAGTTGAGCATTTCATGAGCACTAATGCAATTAGCAAATGAAGGTGTGCCATAGTGTTCTACACGCAATTATCGTTATCTGTAATAACGAAGTAGGGGATAAGTGGCGAAAAGCAGGGTCACGGAATTAGGTGAAAGATGCGTTTGAGCATTGGTCAAGTTTCACCAGCTGAAAGAATTTTAGGCATAAAATAGATGAAGGTATTGTTGAACATCGCGTCGGTTGCCCAGAGACGGGCTATCATTAGTACCGCTTCGCTTGTTGCGCGTCAAGTGTTCTGTGAAACAAACCTCATTAGAAGGGAGTGAAAAATAGTAATTATGTGAACCGTTGGATGTCATTCTTTTACTTAGGTTGAATAATCCGAGTAGGGCAAGGTGACAAAAATAAAATTACGGTATTTTCATTTAGAGCCATGCACCGATTAAAACATTTTTAAACAAGCATTTTGATTGGAAACAAATAAGAGAAATGTGCTCGTCTGTTTGTATTCCGAGTGAAGTAGAATGGACATTCAGGCCTATGAATCAGTTCTGTCAGAAGATAACTGCGCATTGTCGTAGTCCAAAAAAGGCAACCTTATCACGAGGAATTGAAATCCCACCCTATAAAAACGAACCACAGAAAATCCCTTAGGTTGGCTTTCACCCCTAAAAATACACATGAGTGCATTTAACTTCATTGTACACGTCAGTTGTCACAGATGTAAAAGTTTGCGTGGGTGGGGCAAAGTGTAATAGCATATTAACCTGGGACAATGCGATTGCTGGATATGAATTGGTATGTTTTATGTCCGGTCATATGAAGGTACAAATACTCAGGCGTCCCTCGGCCGCAACAGTTTCGGTAATATCTTAACTTAAACCCAGTTACTAGAGGCATTTTAAAACCCCAATAAAACCTACACAACAAACACAAACGGATTACGTGGACGCTCAGGAAAATAATATATTAGTGGGACATGATTCTGAGAGTACTATATTATCGCTTTCTTAAGTTTACCGATCGGAAGTCTGTTCACTTAAAGTGATGTGTATGGAGTTAGTCTGGTTTTCTTACGCTCTCACCTAACTCAAGCTAATCACCAAAAGCTTGAGTGAACATATAAGTCCAGCGTGATGGCCTTCACAAGTAAAGTCATCATGTGAGACGGAAAATGCTTTCAGCGTCTTCTGGACACTGAGCAAGCATCTAGTAAACTTGATGCGAAATAAGAGTTATGCTTTTTTGGTAGACATACGGTCTCTGAGAACGATGCGTTCTCATTCCTAATTGCTAGCACCGATAAATGAGGACGGGTGATTAAAGGTTAACCACCATCACATCAAGAGGACTTCATCTGGCACGTTACCTGACTGTGCTTCACTATTCAATTTGGCTTCACTTTCAGTAAATTTCCAAATGATTGTGGACACAAATTGCTAATGTTAATCGACCATTTGTAGCCTACGCTCACTAGGAATGTAAATTACCGATGGTTCTAAGCGATATTGGGAGATGTATACAGGTTTTGGTAATTTTCTGAAAGGTTCAAAACCTCAGCGTACATCAGGGTTGAACAGTGGTCGATCTAACGTAAAAAACCTTTTATCAGAGAGATGATTGGATGGTGGGTTTGCATCGTGGGTTTAACTTGAGTATTTGATTGTTCACTGTCACGATTGTTGGCTTACCCACCAGATGGTCATAAAGTGAATAACCTATAAATAAAATTAATCAGATTCATTCGCATGTTCTTTAGGTCAACGACAACGTGTAACCAGAAGTAGAAGGTATGCCTGACTGACAGTTCTGTGCCAGCTGGCAGAATTAATCCAATGTAAGAGGTCACATACTCTTAAGGCATTCTGTAAAGCGTCTACCGCCCAATTATCGTGCACGAGTTTTACATGCGAACGACAACAGCTTCAGATGTTGATCCCTGGAAAGCTGTACCATATTTCTAGAGATCCGCCGCACACGAAAGATTGTGACTAATCGCATCTTACATTATCAGGCAGTCCTCTGCCTGCCTGCATCATGGAAAGTGACCATTCCGAACACGGAAACGACACATACGCTTTGGTGTCGATACTCTCAGCAGCAGATGCTCTCGGTTAGCAGAATCTTTGTTTGATCCAGCTGGATTTTGTTTTTAACTTTAACCATATGAAAAGGGTACTCGGCATCAAATTTTGGTACACATTTGTTGCGCTGTAGTCCGTTAACCAACCGAAGCCAGAGGGCGAATATGCTGTTGGGTTGCTGTTTAGCTTCTTGGATATCCAGGTTTTTTGAGGTAAATACAATTACTTCGGCGCAACTCCTGAGTACACAGAAAATAAACCGAGTGAGACATATTTGAACTACTCTCCTTCACCTGTGCAAAATTCCACTGAGCTTTCCAAGGCTGACAGCCAGTAGGTCGTTTAAAAGTGGGTTACCTTGTGCAAAAGAGAAAGCAGAACAAAATTTTCGACTGTTTGTTTTCACATTATTGTCAGTTTCATTGTCTGGAACGGTATAACTTTGATAGTTACTCTATTTGCAGTAATTAAGACGCGCCGTTTCAAAATTTCTGATAGATTTCCGTAACGCGCTGAGAGCATGATATCCTACTTATTCGTTGATTAGTTCTCTACTTGTATCCAGCGAACCTCTCGAAACATTATTCCAGCCCAATATGCGGCACACAATGGCCTTCAGTTTGCAGCGTTTGTATATTTTTGGACAAAGTATGCTAGATAGTGAGTCAACGCAGCTTTGTGCAGTGAGATTGTATTCTCACCGCAAACAGTAACAACTTCAATACTAGGCCTGCACTTTTATCAGAACGCGGGAGGTTTCTGTCAATTGGCGCAAAATACTTCTTTCCTAAATCATATGGTTATCCATTTTTTGACCGAGCAGAATTTGCACACAAGAATATCGCAACCGCAGTCGACAGACTGTCATATAGAAACTAAATCTAGCTGAGCAGATAAGTAAAAATTTCCAGTTATACTATTATGACCGGCTTGCAAACGTAAAATTGGCAAACTACCAGTTTATTTTAAAATTATGCGGCTCATTCGCACTTTAAGATGACTCTCAGATATGCAGCAAAGTTTTGTATGTCCTCATAACAGGACGAAATGTATTTTTATATTCCAGAAATGCGGCAAATCCCGTTAAGTCAAAGACCTTAGATGCGAGGTTGCTCTATACTTCCTGTGGACAGCAGGACTCGGAATGCTGAATAGAAGCAAACTCAGGTTAAATGCAGAAGAGTTCGACCAACCCAGCAGGTGGTAAATTTAGAATCAATCTTGGGGAGATTGCTCCCAAGCCGTCCAGACGCGAATTTACACACTTAACCTAAAGCCGCATGGATTACCATAATGAACAGCTTCTGGTTTGCTTGAAGCGTTTGACGATGTGATAAACATGCTCCAGTTATCATGGTTCATGTGATCATCCATTGTGTACAAATAAGTTGTCCCATTTTTCTTCGTTGACCAAAGTACAAATATTTTCCTTTCCTGGGTACAAGCAACATGAACTCCTCACGGCCCTTTAAAAGAACACCAAGAAAATAGGAAGGCGTCAAAGCAAAGCTGAGTCCACACTGATATCTTCCCGGTTGGTAAGGAAACTTCACAGTCTAATTGCCAAACACGGGAACAACTCAACGAGCACCTGATCGAGCACCGGAAAGAAAGACTCAACAAAAGAAACAAAAACCAACTGGGTGGAATAACTTTGTTTTTCGGTAAAAATGCACTTGAAATTTCTAGACTAGATTTGACAAATGAGTAACTCCACTGTAGCTAAGTTGAGGGATAATGCTTGAGACGCATCATTATGTAAACCAACTAGACGGCATTTTGCAGGTCTCAATATTTTGTATCATTTCGAGAGAGACCGTTTGTTTAAAGCCTTGTGTGGTTTCCGCATAAACATAAAACATGAATCTAGGAGGTAGTTATCACCACTTTCTATTTATTATGACGCACCCAACATGGACAGGTGGAGATGCCTGAAAACACTCTCTGAATTTCAATTTCCGAGATCGAGTAAATCACGTAGCTGCTTTCTGGTAAATAGTTCCCCGTGCTAGGAACTGAGCGTCATTTCGAAGTAAATTTGGCATACGAAACTGAAAATATCACCAGAACTTGTCGTGGTATGAATAATCTGACTTCATCTGAGAGAAAAGTGTGATGGGTTCCCAAGTCTGTACAACGCCCCTCGGAAATTTTTGCCGTTTTGGAATGTTCATTAAAGACTGTCGGTCTTATGAGTCGGCTCAGTCAGACTTCGCCTTCAGCACATTTTTCACTTTGCAAGCTCGAAATATTCCGTCACATTTTCGAATGGATTGCACTCGATCAGTCTTTTTCTTTGCCATAAAGGAACTTCACGAATTTTCATTTAATTATGTTTTTTTTGTACTTAGTTATCAAAAGACGGTTATGCTGTTTATGCGTTTGTGTTACTAAGAGGTCAGTTAAAGCTTCTACATAGGCATGTATTTGTAACGTTCTGGGCCAATCAGGAAAACAAAGAGGCGACAAGTACTCCACAGAAAGAACTTTTAACCCATTTGCGCCGGATTACCTTGCAAAATGTAATTAAAAATGCCTATACATCTCAAAGGATACTTGGATTTATTTCAAACTGTTGTGACAAAATACGGCCGAAAGGGTATTTGGACACATTGTTACTTTCTCTTAGCTTTGTGAGCACTCACAAGAATATTCGTGACGAAGTGTGTTGCGCGAGTTGGAGCGCATAAATATATTTATACTGATAGATTCAAATCATTAGAGTGTGTAACTTTTGGCGGCTATGGTTCAAACAATCTTTCCCCTCATCTGTCACGAAAATTAACAGTTCTTCCCTATTTCGGGAAGAGGTAAAACCAAGTAGGTTGTTGTGGAATAACATCGCAAACTCAACGTAAATATTTAATGGCGTTTCTGGGTATCATCTAAACCCGAAGTGCTGCCCTCATAACACTTGAAATGATCTAGAATTTCTATTGGTTGGGTGTGATGCACATGCAAGCATTGAGTGTCTTTTTAATCCTGCTAACTTATTAAATTACGCAAGGTTCCAATTACCCTGCTTGCCCTTTAAGTTGATCGAGAATATTCCAATACTTAGAACACCTCTGTTCTTCTAATTGAATGAGTTCAACGTTAGAGAAGTTCGTAAGTTGTCAGTAGTCCCTTCTTTCAATATAGTTCCCTATAATGTCCTAAGAATAAGGTCGATGCGATTTTCAATATTAACGAAGCGTTCTGTTTACTTTCTTTGGGAGCCCTACACATTTTAGCATACACGGGGCTAGCAGTCAGACAGGCCAACTCTGTAACAGTTCAATAGTACCCCAAAAATTGGCTTTAGGGTAGGGCATCCATACAAACAATTTGGAGGACAATTCAACGGCTACACGGAAAAATTGTTGCGTACAAAGAACTCAAATTATAATTGAGTTCTGGAATATTTAGGATCGACATACTAGCCCCCCGTTGGAGGAAGAGGATGAAAACATAATCAGTTTATTCGGGCCAGTGAGGGTAGGATGTACGTTAGTGTTGTGTTTAAAAATCATGTATCATCTAAGCATGTATCGTGTCCGCGAAGGGAATAAATTATAGGTAGCTAATTCACGGTAATCGTGTGATCACAGCGAGTTTATTGTTAGTTGTAGACGGAAAATTACAGCCTATTCAACGATCAATTACTGGTGAAACTTTGTGCTTCCAAGAAAGCGTGTTTGCCTCTTCTAGTGCCCGTAGATGGACCGATGTAGGAAGCTCATTTTTTCCCAGGATGCACCTTGGAAAATTCAGTGAGAGAGTTTATTTTTTGGTCATTTGCACCACTGAATATCAGGAAAATTTAGCGACGTTATCGATCACCTAGACATGACATTTAGTATGGCATCTTAACTTTTTCATCCGTGGTGGACTTTCTTCAACGTGGTATGCAGACGTTAGTTACTTGGAATGTTTCACTTTGTCTTGAAAGGTTTTGAACAGCAGACTTGCAAATACTAGATGTTCCATACCGACAGGTGTGATGTCTACAAATTTTGAGATCCGCTCAAAATAAAAATATTTTGATTCTTGTTTCAGATTGGAACTGGATTTATTCAACCGCATACCATTTGGCACAAAACAACAGTTTACTTTTTTGGATAGACTAACGATTGGCCGTATGTTCGTTTGCTTAGTAAGTAATGCCAATGAAGAGGATTCAATAAGTGGTAGATTTGAACAAGAGGTTAACTGTTACCAAACAATCACAGTTGTCTTCCTTTATCCCTCAACTGTCTGGTCCAACTACGTTGCAGCTTAAAATCTAGGATTGATGAGCAGTTCTGTCCGTTTAGCATAAATGGATGAGATTTTTTGTACATTTCTGACCTGTATAGCAGAAGAACGAGACGTGATAGGCGGCGCATCATGATTTAGTGGATTTCGATATTTAGCAACGTCACATTTCTAGTAGAAATATCTCGGCAACTGTCCGCTGGGCGCAAGTAGTAAGTGATCCAGGACCATTCTGATCTATCGGTATGGATAAACTCTCGGATTTATCGGTGTGATTGATTGTTGGTCTGTTCACCGAGCTTGGCAGTTGGATTGCAAACGGTTCACCACCAATCGAGGTGACATCATCAGTGCGGGGTTGAATGGGTGAATTCCTCCTCTTCTGCCTGTGCTTATATGGCTCCTAAAACAGCATCTGGTAGTTCTGAAGGGGGTCTTCGCCTAGTTTGATTGGACCCTTGTGAATCTGACCTGGTGTCAATCTCTTGTGTCTGTTTGGTTCATTGGGCGTATTCAATTCAACAGTTTTGTGGGTGATTGTTCTGTTGTGATTCGGTCGTTTTCTTCTTGCTTTGAGGTCTGGATTGGTTTCCTTGATTGGTTGATTCAGTGGTCTTGGTCAGAGGAATCCACCCACTCAACCCCGCACTGATGATGTCACCTCGATTGGTGATGAAACGTTTGTAATCCAACTGCCAAGCTCGGCGAACAGACCAACAATCAATCAGCGCACCCGAGCTACCTATATTCCACAACATTGCCGTTATCGGTGTGAGTCCCACTTTGGTACAACTTGTTGTAAATTTTAACTTTTAACAATTATTTTTCACTTTTCAGGGTGATTCTAAGCATTTGACTCATACATGAAGGATCTCGGCAGTTTTAGTTGACTGTTGCCATTGAAAAGAGATAACTACACATGAAACAAGAGCATTAATAACGTCCCCCGTATAATCCACCCTTGCAATAATTTGGATGGTCCTCAGAGGGAAACGCTTTGCTTCTAAACTAACAAAAATGGAGATTTCTCGGCGGGTCTACGTGCTGGAGAGTTTGAGCCACAAACTACGAGCCAGTTCCAATAACCTAGATTTTATAATAACATTGTAACAAAATTGCGGTATCTCAAAACACAAATATGGGAAACTTTTCGCTGACCAAAGACCCATCCAACCAATTGTAAATTCACTAGCACACAAAACGCCAATGTCACCATGGCAACTTTTGGGAATAGAACATAGATTGTGTTTGCCATCCATGCTACGTTCTTGTCCTCCTAGTGTTTCAACAAAGAAAACACAGGCGGCATACAAGCGTTTAAATAAATTCAAATCAGTTTTAACTGGGTTACTGCTGACAGCTGTCTTGTTTCATCCAGGGTGAAAGTACCAAACCAACCGGTATTACTACCCTATACCAGTTATCTACGCTATCCAGGTTGTCATCGGCAGCTGTTACATTTGTCTTCTGCTGTAAAACGAAAAGTCCACAGAAGATAATCGGAGACATTAAGGGAGATTAATTCCAATGTTTTCGTACCAGTGTAAAAATCGGATACCTCAATGAAACAACAATACATAGGTGTTCCCCAAATGGTCCGCAGGAGGTAATGGAATGTGTGGAGCACACCATTTGACCAAACGGAATATCCAGATCAAATCGCATTAGAGACTGTGAAAATAGCATAAACGTAGCTAAGCTACACTCGCGTGTCTATGTACAACTGCAACTTAAAGATGAATTATCATACCTAACTAGTTGTGTTTTAGGATCCGGACCTGAGTTTCTTCTTCACCCGCCGGTGTGTGCATTCATCTGTATAGCACTTTGAGCAAGATGTTTCAATTGCAGGCTAAGATTTCTATCGGACAGGACTTGCAAACGTATCTCTTAGTGTTGGCCCCTAATTTCTCAGGCCATTTTTCCTTATGATCATTTGAATGGTAACCCGCCCAACAACCTGTGAGTTCCCGCCTATTTCTTGACCGTTTAGTATTTCCTGACCGATATATATATTTGGTATATAAATTGAACCCACTCGAAAATATTTTACCACTATGAGTACGAGTAAACACCTCATTTCAACACACTTTATTTACTAATTCATAAACTATGAACACTTGAAGCATAAGTGATCGGATGAGAACTACTAACTGTCTACCTCATTGGTAACCCCTCTGAAACATCGTTTAATCATCGCCGTTAGGTACTGCTTGAGGCAAATCTAAGCAGTATTCTAGATGAAGTTGAGTAACTGAGTCATTATGAAATAGATAGTGATAGAGTTTACCACAATCACAGCTTGATTAATAATGCGGATGTTATTAGGAAGGTATATTCACTAACTCACATGTTTTCACCTAGTAATGTCGGGTAAAAATGTCATACCTGTAGCAGTGGTGGCCTGAAGTGGTGGCTGAAGCTACCACTAGCAACATTACATAAATTAAACACCCACTGTTCGTTTAGTACAACAGGTTTTGGCTACCTAATGATTTGCACTAATATCTGTATGCATACGTCGTTGAAAAAATCGCTAACACTGTCGTCCAAAGGTAGTCGAGGTGGTCGATGTTAGCTGGTTTATTCATCGTAGTACTTATCCTGATGATTATCAGGGCCATCCACTACATTCACTTGAGCAATTCTTTCCATATCCTTGGAAGATTATTTTGTAATGTACAACTTGAACAAGACTACTTCGAATAGCATCAAACGACATTACTGCTTAATTGGATGGAAGCGAGCGTGTGAATATTAGCGTCTGTGGTTCATAGATTTCGTAAACATTGATGATAGCGAGACTGGGTATGGAGGACTGCCACACGAGTACTGGTTCCTCAAACAAGGAACTCCAGCTAGGATCCGTTCAGAATGGTTTCTCGTGGTATTCCTATTCTGTATTATCCGTCAAATCTCCAGTTCGTTAGAACAGGTGAAGGGCCTCTGGGCGAAGTTTTACTTGTTGGAAGAAGTTTTCTACGCAAGGTTTGATTTCGGATCACTACACTTCAGCAAACACTGTGAATACTTTCTCTTTCCTTACATCGTCATATCATTCGTCGTCTCTAACTATCTGCTCGAACATTTTACAGTTTCTGACGCCCACAAAAAGCGCATCTTTTTCAAACTGTTGTTCTTTGTATCGTAGAACGAATTGAATCTGGGAGGATCCGGAGGATCTACCACCGCAAATGTTCACAAGACAAGAAGCAAGAAGGTCCGTACCTCCAACACTTTTGGCTGGCTTTAAATCCCTGTACCTAGTGATAATATCTCCAGATTATGGCTAAACCGAACGAAGCACATTTTGTCTGTCGAGGCGGGACCATCTTGTTTTTTACGTAACAAAGCACATCTCATTCAACAATCATTCAAATAAGATGTCACCCAACATTTCAGCTTAGCAATAGATTTGGTTGTTCCAGCTTTGAAATGCGCACAAAACACCGGGCTCTTCGATGGACAGTAAGTTCGTTTGTTAAAATCGCGTCTGTGGGAACCAAACATGTCATTCAAGCATCCTAATGTAACGCAGCAAAACATGAACCAGCTGTTATGTCGAGAAATGTTCAAGTTCGTGCATTAGGCATCACGTTTATTTGCAAACTACGTTGAGATTGTAGGGTTAGGACGTGTCGGCGAATTGATCTCATGCAAACCTCTAGTCAGGCTAGCTCGTATCAAGTTACAAACAGTGAGTTATTTTAGGCATCTGAAAAGTTTTGTTAACAGTAGGGAGATAGCAAACAACTTCCTGTCTCCAAAGTTCACAGCGATATGCTTCTGCAGACCTCAATGAAAACCAGCACCGGAATTACTACTAGCGTCTTGTGCCCAAAGAATCCACCGGGGTTCGTTTTTATCGATTTCGGTGTTTTTTAGCCTATGCATGGCAGCGAAATGACCGATCATTGAAATCGATAGCCGGCTTGGGTTGTGTGATACCTGATGCGCACAAAGCGGTCTCTCATTAGAAATATCAAACAATGAGTGTCTCATGATTTGTTTCTGGGCGTGACAGTTTGTCGGAATTTTTACAAGAAAGTAAATTAATCCGTACGGCTTGGTCATTATTTTGAATCACATATGTCGCGATATAAATCATCGGAATATTGGATTACTTGTTTTTTCAGAAGGAAACCCAGGAACGCCTGTGGTGACTGGGGAGCAAAAATATCCAGTTCGCGTATTTATAAAAAATAACTTGAGTTTAGCTCCTGCACCAGTTTAAGTCTATTTGCTCCCTTGAAATTATGAGTCTAGACCTATGTATCTTCCTTGCGAACTCTTGGGCCCGTGGCCTTGGAGTAAACCCTCATAGTGTGATTCCCCCTTTGTTATTTTTCCAGTTAGTAGTTGCAACCGGTTCCTTAGTAAAACGATCAACCAAGCAAACTAGCGGTGACGCCTTCCACCCACAGAGCACACTGAAATAGGGTTCTAAATTCCTTTAATATCTGCTATTAGTGAGGGTACACTAATCTCTCACTCTTCGGGACTCTACACTCACTATTGCAATAAGTCAGAGGAAACTAGTTTTGCGCGCTTTGTAGCTCCTGTGCTATTTGCACAAAATAAAAAGCATCACTATCTAAGATACTAGCGAAATTGGCATTAAGTGGTAAGCCATTTGGAGGTCTTTTATCTTCTCGGAACTTGCAATCAGATGATTGGATTATACAGCCACGATTCCCATTTTCACCAGTAGAACAAAAATTAAGTTAAAAACTACAGGTTGCTAGTTACCATGGGGACTGCTATAGAAAGTCAAAAGTTGGACACCACGCTTGTGTGAGCACGGCCACTGACATCTCTAAATTAGCAAGTGTCAAAACTTCACTGAGGTAATTATATTTCAGATACAGCCTCTGCCTCGGATCAACGGGTCTCAGGTGCCTGAACTAGAAATTATTCGGAACTTCAAGTTTATTGTCGATACCAACCAGTCGGTATGGTCAGCTGACAGTAGATTTTTGGCTCCACCAGTGTGGACATTTTCCCCTTCTAACGGTTGCTGGTAGCTTTCCACGATCGGATGGTCCACAGACCTGCCCTGTATATGTTAAAAACATACGAGGTAATAGAAATCCGTTCTCCAGGTTCAAAACGACCAACGGGTTGGTTATGAAATTAAAGGCAATATGGGAACAACAGCATATTATGCCTGGTGCTTTTGTTATTCACAGAGATTTATGTCACCAGGATATGGTGCAACTATTTTAAGGCAGTCCTGAATACATCGTTGATCCCTTTGGAACATGTGGACTACTGATGTACTGGATGTACTGGATGTACTGGATCATGACTGGACGGTCGTATTGCAATATAGACGGTTCTAAATGGAGGTTATTAAAAGGCGTTATCAAAAATACTTACAAAAGTGTATTCTCTGTCTTGTAATTCTGGAACGTCAATTAGGAGGCTGAACAGGATGAGAGACAATTCAAAACTCACTTAAGCTAATACTAGTGTGATAACATAGATAAAAGCATTCCAAATTTGTGTACTAATATGCAGAAAAATAAGAAACCTGAATACACAGGAAGATTAAGTTTATACAATTACCGCCAATGGTGGTTGGGATAAGTCATCCAGTGACTATAAAACCCTGTATCTTATCTGAAAATCGCGAGTGCACGGTAAGGCAGTATTTATCATCCCACAGCGTGAGAAGTGGAAAAATCATACATGGAAGCGGCAATTCGGTCAAGACGAATTGCGCACCATTGGGTAGTAGTGCGTGCATCTAGCAAGTCAATTAGAAAACCCAGTCGTTTGGTTGTTTACATTAGATGAAACAAGCCAGCGACAAACCAAACCGTTCACATGTTTAGAACCCGGCACTTGCCATAGGAAAACTCAATGAAGAAGCTATGCATCTTAGGAATAGATCCCCATTCCAGTTAATTGCAATTGGAATGAACCAAAGGTAAACACCGTCCAATTCTGGACACCAGTTATATCTTGTGTTTTGATTTTGATATGACCGTTCGCGAAAACAACAGCCTTTCGTCTGAGAAGTCCACGATGGTGACACGTATAATGTTGAGAAGCCCGTACCAGAAAACAAATGGCAGTACAGCAAAAAGTCATTTATTATCTTCACATGTGCGGAGAATTAATCCAGTTTGGCTGACGCTGGACGAACAGGTGGTAGTAGCTCGCTAACTTCGAAGACACGAGTAGGAATATAAACATCGTCTGGAAAAACTGGTATTATAGATTTAAAGTTTTTTTTAACTTAATATCTTGTACAAACCAACCCAGGCACTGCTTTTTAGTAATAAAAACCGTAGTCTGTTAAGCTTTTTTAACACCGCAGATTGTTTTCCCTTATTATGTCTCATTTTGATTGCTTCCGTTCAGCCTTTTGACAGTTTGTTCGTCAACAGACATTGTGAGACTTGGCCAAACCCATAAATTATTTGTGCTGTTGAAAATCCTTCAAGTAGGCCAGGGTTCATCACTCTGTCTACTCGATATTTTAACCGAAGTTGAATGCACGCCTGTACAATAAAGTCTAACAATCTCCTCTTGAGTGGCCCTTTCAATGGGGTTACCAAAATGAACCTTTTGAGAGGTTTTCGTCTCAAAGATGTTAAAAACCAGCTCCAAGTCGACAACGAAAGGTTTTATTTCTCAGTGTGTTTTCCTCTGCAATGATTTTCTTCAGGAGATAACGGTGGCAAATTTAGACTTCATAACTGAGATAACTTAGCGGTGTGCATATGAAGTTGCTTTAGACCATGCACAGCTAAACTAGACAACGGAAAGCAAATAAACACATTGCACTCAAACCATGTTTTATATTGCGCATACATCAATGTCTCACTCAGACCGATTATTGACTGGCTGATAAACAAAACATAAAGCTGACCTGTCTGCACCAACAACATGCATGAAATTTAAAAAAAAAACTCCAGATTTTAGTAGTTCACGTCCATTATGGCGGCCAAACGTTACCGGCTTTCTTGCTGATAGAATGGATGGAAATTTGCGAGACTGTATTTCTGCTGACCTGGAGGAATGAATAATGCTTTAAACAGAAAAACAAAATTATGGGTGGGTTAGACAGTCTGATACGATCGTATACAGATCCATATCCATGACGACTGCTTGTTTTGATCTATCGCAGGAGGGAATCTTGATGCTTTTTTCGTCACAATGTGATCTAATAATGCAATAATTTGATGTGGGATGGCTGTCAACGGAATACCATTTCGGACCCTATACGCAGTCGCAAGTTTTTTTGAGTATCAAAACAAACATGACAGAATTCAAAGAAGCATTCTTCTGCAAAGTAGGTATCCTTTTTAATTTGGACTCCGTCCAAACAAAATTGGGTGCAAATGACAGTTCCGCGAAATGGTATAATAATCACTCGGGCTTGTTAAACCAAACAGCCTGTTTGTTAATTTATGAGAACTAGCAGTTGCTCATTCCTGAACCGATTTCACAGTTAGGTAGTTCAAAGTATTGCTGTGTGCGCAGATGCGTGATTTAGAAGCGCCTCTTTGCGATACACACTCATCTGCAAACTTAACGGAGGTCCGAGTGAATCCAAACTGAATTTCCCGTTTTTGGTCTTCTCTAATTAAACGCTCTGCACAAATGTTAGGTTTCACTTGGTATGATATTCAAGGATCGTGCCTACTTGGTTAGCCATGAGACGGAACAAACCATTCGTGAGCCTTTTACAAACATTGTGCGTAAGATTTCCACTCTTGCTTGGGACCTATGGGTTCACCGTGAACTAAGATTAAATGTGGGTCTTGTCAGTATTATGCAATATCCATAAGGTCATGCGAATATAGCAATCATCATATTGAAACAGGAAGTCTCTCAGCCGTTCCCATTGATTCAGTCAGGGATGACATGGGCAGGGTGTTTCATTATATTCTCCAGAATAATTACGCTCAGAAGTCGCATCTGAAAGATTCATACAGCCACTGACACAGCCTCAACCTCTGACGTTCTACTGTGCTTTTAACCAGTTTTGACATTTGCACCAGCCTTAGTCAGTGTGCTACCTTTCACACTGTATCCAGCTATAAAACATCACTTACTTATACTGCACACGTTAAGCAACCTATTGCCGCCATAATTCTTTATTCGTGTTCTAGGCTTGTCTTGCGAGGTGCTTGAGAGTTCATCAGTAAAGGGCTGTACACAGTCCTCGTCATCTGCCTAAGATTTCCTCAGTTTTTTTTTAAATTTCAAGCTGGCTTGCGAGGCGATACAAAACTCTGTACCACCTACTCACTTGCAAAGTGAGCAAATCTTGGTCCCGTCTCCAATCCACCTATCACCTTGAAGCTAATTGATACCAATACTGATCATCCTATGACACGTTTCTTGTAGGCCGGGGGGCGAACGTTCTGTCACTCAAACAAGGGTCTTGGTATCGGATAGCCAGATGATCGTTTTTATCGTCCGTTAATATATTACTAATAGGATTAATTGCCGCAACCATTTCGTATTAACTAGGTTTGGCTCATGTCAAATGTGAGTGCAGTGTGCTTGATGTTATGAAAAACACAACGCTCCCGTGAAAACCTTATTTTTAGGAGGGTTGCGGATTGACCGGAGGATTCAAACACCCCATTGTGAAATGCATGGCATAACCGATTTGTGTGCCATCTTAGGAGCAGTCTATGGAGCATAAGCCTACTTCGACAGGTAAAGAGAATCAAGCAGTCGTCACCATTGCGCAGAACTTACTTCTGTTTTGGATGAAAAAATCGAAGTTAAGGTTGATAGCGCTGTCATGGGTGCTTCAGCGCAATGAAACCAATTTTCTAAGCCGCTATCGTTTTAAAGATGGCCTCTGCAGCGCGAGCATCTTTCCTAGTAATAGATTCCTGCTACTAGCATCACCACTTATGCAAATCGCGCTGGCAAGAATGATCATTAATTTGTTGTCCGATGCATTCAGAATACTACTCTTGATATTGTGGGTGGCTTTGCATAGAATTGCAAGTTTAGGCTGATAGAATAACCAGGATATCATGCGTTTCCATGAGTCTTAAACTGTGCTTCAAGCGTGATCCTTCCTTTCGGTATTTTAGTATTTATTTGTTGCCGGGTGTGGTGGACTTTACCTACGATATTTGTTTTAATAACGCCTGTGACGGCGTGATTATCACTGCTGCGGACCTTTTGATTACTCGGATGGCATGGCTCATGGCATACAGCTGCTAACCGTATCTTTGCGTGTCATGGAGACGGATAGAAGCAAGTTCGCAAAAATAGCAACCGGAATCTTGTCAACTATTTAACTATTCAAGTCCTACTTACAAGAAATTTTAGACGATTGGATTGTGAAATCGACCAGCAATTCCTCTCTTCCACTCCAGTGGGTCTGCCTGCTTAGGGGCAAAAAATGCAGTTAATACCAGAAGAATTACGGTTCAATCACACACTCTGGGGCAAACATGTTAGCCCAAGTTTACGCAGCTAATCGCTCACCGTCGTTTACTATGTCTTATTGAAGCTGATTTTCTGAATATTCAGTTTCCGCCCTCAGCAATGCTTACGATTGGTCGATCCAGGACTCAAACCCGAGACGTCCGATGTGCTGCACTAGCACAATAAGGACACACCTGAAACCGCCAATGGTTACGCTTCACTGATGTAATTGGTTAGTGGGAGTGCGCACAGTTTCACTGGGGCACATACGCAAAGTAAACCAAAATTAGTACAAGTTTTGCTGGCGTAATACAAGTTCGTAGTGACCTTTCGGCGATATGGTATAGTGGGGACGTAGTTCATATGCCGTTCAAAATTTTGGTAAATCTGAGTAGTCCTATTTGATGCGCATACACATCCTTGAGGACAGATGCACATCTTTATGGTGAAAAGTTTTGTTCCCCTGTGTGAACGTTGGAAACTCTGTCCTAGGGATTGAAAGCAAACTTATAAAACCTGTAACACATTCGGCTCCGTCGTTTGAGGTAATTCTAGTCGTAAAAAGTCCATGTTGTGATATCATATTTCATCCGCATATCTGCGCAAAGCATGTTCAAAAGCTGAGGGACGTCTTCATTGTAACATGAGCTATATGGTACGGTAAGAACACCTCAGGGATATTTGTTAATCTTTAAGCGCCACTCTGTCACACAAATGAAAAGCTCTTGTTTATCAACTTTTACGACTGTATCAGAGAAATAATTGTCCTCATCCGACCCGTGGATCATTTTGGCTGTTGGGATCTACGGCGACCAAAGAATGTTACAAGTATTGGCGTGATTCGTACTGTCTGTGCTCATGCCACACTCGAAACATTTATTCCCTTACTGGGCAAAACTATTCTAGCTAATCTGTACCATAAACAGGAAGCAATGTACTCAAGTTTGGCTCTTGTACGTCCTCAGATGTGCCATGATTTTGACTCAGAAAGCCAGGTACTGAGCAATCATTTCATAAATATTCTACTGTTACCAGATAAACTGTGATTTCTGAAGATACAAACAACTTCATCTTTAGCAGTTGGCTTTGTTTGCCCAAATTTTCAAAATATGACCGAGTAACTTTCCTGAGTGTGTCCGGATCCTCCAATAAGGGAATGAAAATAGCTGATGATACAAAGGTCGCCTGAACTCTTGTAGTCACTTTTTTATCGTATCTTTGGAATGGTTAATAAAACCGTGCAGGACAGATGGGTTGTCACGAAATTGAGTAGTTTCTCTTGCAGTGTAAAAGAAATACCGTTACGTCGAAAACAACAGGCTACCTTGCATTAGCGGTTCAACAATGAGCCAGATCGTGTTCCCGTTTTGTGACAAAAAGGTTTGTGACAATAATGGTAACTGAAGAATTTGCTCAGCTTGATAATAAATCACTGTATTTCAATTAACCAGACTTGAAAAGTAGGACAGCATTATTTCGAAAATAGAAATAAATAAAATGTTTTGTTTCGTGCGTCACGTAGCTGAAATGGAGTTAAGCGAAAGAAAAATTATTGGAATTCTATCATAATAAAGAATAATAGATGTGGCTACTTAATTCTTCAATGTGTTCAGCTAATGCAACCACCCTACTCAGAGAAATTTATAACGGCCACAAAAGGAAGACCGCTACGACAACGGAACCTAGTCTCCTCGGAGTGTACGTTTCAGCTGCAAATTTTATTCCATAACTGAATAACATTAAAGACCCCACAGGAGCTTGATTTATGAGAGTAGAGAAGGAACTAACTGTTGTTTATCGGCTTTTTTGACCTAAAAGAGCTGAAAGTGATAGAAGGGACAATCGACACACCAGGTGAACCAAACATGTGTTGGACATACCAGCTAAGTCAACCGTGACAACTCAGACGCCGTGAGTAAGTCAAAAAGAATGAAACAAAGTTGCAATCACTTTTAATGTTGATATCTTGCATGCTGTTCTAACTAACGTTATAGACGACCCAGGAGCGGCACATTCAGTTACAGAATATCGTGAACCAGTGTTTTATCCGGGGCTCTTTTGAATGAATGTTGATCAACAGTGCAGATATGACTGCATGCAAGCCAGAGTAAAGCAATCAAAGCGAAATGAACATATCTTCTAAAAAACCCTCCGAAATAATCGGTTACCGGTGAAAGCACTATAAATACATAGATTTAAGATGTTAAAAAAACGAAAAAACCGTCAAAAACGCGACGAGACTTATATTCTTGACAAAATACCTCCTAAGGTGGTTAGGAAAATTCCTTCGACAGTTCACCACCGGTGTGGTCCATCTCAGGGCTTTTCGGATGGGCGTATTTCTAGAGGTTTCATTAGAGTTTCATCCTAATGGAACATCAAAGTTCAGCCAAATGGTGAAACATACTAGTCAGCTAATTAGCTTGGTTTTAACCGGAGCTTCAACTGGGATTCAGTTGCATTCCTCATTTTCAGACTCGGTTCTCCGAAATGGTGTGGAGTTTCAAGCATAAAATAATCATGGAATTGCGCATACCTGACGAAACCGAAGAGGGGCATAACAAGTAGCTTGTTGTTGGGGAGTTATTATTACCACTGTGTCTAACGACCCTGAGTTTTTCAGCCTAATTTTAGGATGGATTCACTTCATCCAGCTTCGGGAGGGCAAATCTATTGAGTATCGCGTATCGTCCTCCACAAGTTGCTTAATGGTGGCAGACATATGCCTAACTGGAGCAGTGGTATTTTTGTGATTTCTGGGCTCTCCATTGTCAGCAAATGCACGTAAATGAAATCTAACTGCTGAGTGTGTAAATCGTGAATGCAAAACTGGCCTACTTGAAACGTATGGAAATGTATTTCTTGCTTCAGGCTGTAACATGTTTAAGAGAATTCTCCTTGTGATGAAATTATTGACTGACTAGCCGCACTGCATAAGTGAGGTCGGAAAGTGGGCTTGAGTTCACCCATGTTGAGATTTATAGAATTGAACAGTTGATGGTGTCTCTTGTACTTCAACCCATGTTACTAACCTTCTATGTAATGTGAAGCACACAGGCTGTCTCAAGATTCCGCTACAACGCTACCCAATGGGCTTCGTTTTATTCCAAGCAGTCCTGAACCAATGCTCAAAATCTGCACACAATCCACTACTGCTTTATCCCGTATATGGCTCTCTACTTCCATAAATCTGAGCTAAAATGCTGAAAAATTCAACCAGGGATTGAATAGTTTGGCTTTTACAGACTGAAGATCCTTTCAGTTAAATGGTAATTTGCATATCATCTCAAGCACACGGAACAGAGTACTTGCCCGTTCCAGGTGGCCCCGAGCGGTAAAGTGTATGTCTGTTCTAAAAGCCGAGTGGGAAACAGTTTTTGAACAACTTATGTGGGCTTTGGAAGACCTGGTTTGATAGTTAGAAGTCAATTGGATCGACCTCTTGATATGAGGAACCTGGTGAGTCTTGAATACTGACAGTTGGCACCACTTACACCGCCTTGCCTTCGGTAAGCAAACAGGTAAACGAATGACAGTCAAACTTTGAGATAACCATAAAAGTTAGGATTCTGCGTCAGATTGTTGTTCTGTTTATTTGTTTGCTACCGACCCCTGGAGTTATGTGGATCGTACTGACGGTATGCTGCCTAATGTGGACAGATCGATTACGAAGTTCAGCCGATTGTTGCACACTTTGGTGCAAAACATGAGTGCACTCCGATTGTCCATTATCCCACGAGTTTTATCTGACTGTCATTTGTGCCGAGAGATTTCAAGTTGATCGTGCTTTAAGTGGTCACTGAGGCTTACTTGATTTGACAAGTCCTAAACCAAAAATTATCATGTATACACTCAATGCACTACTCATAGGGTTGTTAAAAATTCGTCGACATGTATCGCGATATCTCGAATATCGTAGCAACTGGAGCATGAGGCAGCCTGGTGCAGCGTATTCAGTTGCCTGGAGACATCAAAAACGGGAGATTCAGCTGGCTTCCAGGCGAGTCTCTCGCAAAACCAAATTGATTTGCAAATTAGTGCATTTCTCGAAAATTGCGCGAATTATCATCTTTATATACCTTGGATGCCCCCATCAAATTGCAAAGAAGCTCACTCGATAAATTGCCCTAACGAGGTAAAAGTGGAAAATCTTATTAACCCATCCCGCCTCATCAAATGGTCACACTCAGTGGGTGCAAAGTATTAAATTCCTGGTTGCCTGTCCCAGTTATTTACTGTCTTATAGTTCATTATCTAACTAAATTGTAAAACCACCCTATTGTCTTTTAGCGCAAACAATTTTGGTTTTCAATCCGCGTAAAATCACCGCTATAGCCATTTGCACTTTAGTGTCCTGCGGTGGCAATTTAGTGCGAATTGGAGAACAGGCAATTCCAGCCAGAAATACCAGAAATTAGTATAAAATTGCAAAGCCTTGACATTTTATTCCGAACTGTTTGTAGATTAAAGGAGTAGAATGCCATTGACATCCAAACTAACATCTGAGCTTGAGAAGTACCAGCTCACTACAAACATAGTGCGTTGTTTTACGGTAGCCTGAGCTGTGTCCACATACGGACAGCTTCCTGATGGAAGCGTACACGAACCAGAGAAAGCCGCAGGAGAATACTTGTGAGAACACAATAGGTGTACTGGGACATCTCGGATATCGTCCCTAGTGAGACGAGGGACAGTATACGAAATTCATAAGTGAGAGACGCGATTGAACATGTTGCTAAAACCAACACCATCAGTAAGTGGGTGTATTTCTTTACGTCAAGATTTTGCTAGACTCAAGAGAAAACTGTTACGTTTTCGTTTGATGAAAATGAGGAATCATGAGAAATCACACTGCTATCAAGAAACACTTGATAGCAGTAAATCACATTAGCTTACTTCATTTTGTCTGTTAGCTAATCTTGAATGTTGCTAATATCCGCCCAGTAAGCAAAATTCTATTGGCATTCTATTTCGGCCATGGAGCAGACTTTTTTCACACGCAAGTTTTAAAGCAGTGGAATGTGCATAGACCATAGAAGTAGGAGGCTTTTTTAAGAACGGTTTTTGAATGCACACAGGACAGCATTATCGATAATGTTGCGCCTTCGTCTGTAGGATGCCCAAAATGAAATGAACCCATTATTTTAGCTGAGAGAGCTAAAACGCCGTAAAACTCTCACGCTCCCGCTGAGATCTGACAAAAAAATTTTCTCTGCCATTCACTCTCCCTGAAAACGAATCTGAAGTTTCTTTGTTTTTGATGAGAACTATTCGGGTAAGTTATAGAAGGGCAGAGACATGTGATGCCTGGATTTTACGGTAAAAATAGCCTAATGTACAAGGATTGCAGCTAGGTGTCTTTCGGTATATGAAATTCGTTCACCTCCATTCAGGTTATGGTTTTATTGATTACCATTTTTTCTCTTTATTATTAGTGTTATTGCACGGTGACACCCTCATAAACCATAAATGCCAGGCTCAGATTATTGACTTTATAAATCCATTCCATCCGGACTTACCCAGCCTAATATATCAAACATACAAGTAAATATCTCACTCTGCTGTTTGTCGTGTCGTCCTAGAGCCAACTGTCTATCGAGAATCTTTGAAAATTCTCGGACGAGATTGCAATCTAGCGTTTCTTATTTCTCCGTACGTCCCAAAACCTAGTTATGAAAATAACTTAACCAAAATAGAACGCGTATTACGTAGTTTGTAAACCTTTAACGAATCATCCAGATTTAGGTTTTGAGATGTCCAGTTGCTGGAGATAAGCCTAGTTAGGAAGTATCATTTGGAACCCGATGGCATGCGAGCCCTTTGAAGTAGTCTCCGGGTGATCCTTTAATGTGACCGTCAAAACCAGTCGTTTTCTGCCCGCTTAATGACAAATCGATTACTGATATTAGTAGCTGCGATGAGAAGTTAAACTCCAAAATAGCAATGGTGAGCAACAAGATAATGAGGAAAAAACAATAAATGGGGCATCCATTTGGCTAAAGTTTAAACCAAATATTGGTAAAGAAGTTCAGGAAAGACACGCTGAATAAACATCTTTTAGCTTGTTTACATCATTTGGCGAACGGCGCCTCTCTTGTTTTCCATTTGGCATCCTACGTCTCCTTGGTATGCTAACCACAATAGGGTGTCACAACCGTCAAATGACGCACGTCATTCATTGTTAACTTATACAATGATAGATCCCGCGTTGGCAGGAATAAGCGTCATATATGGAGTGCGTAAGAATTTACTGACTCACCGTGTGTAACAAATAATCTAATGTTACCTTAAGTAAGCCTGTTGGGTTTGTTGACTGTCTCGAGGACAGGTTTAGAGTCAAAAGCCTCAACTCGTCCTTCAGTGAGTTGACTTTATCTTAGTTATTCTATTTTTTTCATTTTTTCAGAGGATTTGACTATATGCTAGGCCACTGACCGTGTTATTTGGATTTGCACGAGAAAAATGATTCGAACTGTTACCGTCCTGAGTGGACTTGAGCGCATTGTGGCACTACGGTAAGCACCCCAGTGATCCCGAAGGATATACTATATAAGCCCTACTATGATCCATAATATCGATCGATAGAGTTCTGAATAGCAGCCTCTTGTCCTCTTCTGCAGGTTGGAGGTTAGAACAGACGCGACGGTCTGCTGCATAAAATTTCAATTATCCTGATAATTTTACGCCTCCTTACTGTAGGACATCATTCTCAGGTCAAATTTTTCAGGCTCTGGCAGTAGACTAGCTTACATAAAACCAAGTAGTGTTCATAATGTCATTTTAATGGTATATCGGTTATCGCGTGTTGACACAAGCCGGTTGGCCTTATTCGTTTTAGGCAGATGAGAACATGAGCGCAAAATGTTTTTTCCTTACTGTTGTAACTCAGCTTGTTTCCTATCTCACTGGCCACCCACACATCTGCAGATCCCACTTATGCGCACATCGACCAGGCACCCAGGAAACTGGCAGATTGCAAAGCGCTGGTCAGACCTCCTGTGCCTCCCATTACGGCAAGCTTTAACGTGTGAATACTTAGGCAGGTCGGCCAACGGAGTACTCTTGTATACAGTTCGAATATTTTACGGATTGACATTCCTGAAGCCTGAATACAAAACCCATGTACGGCACTTGAGCACAGACCACTCTCGCTAGGTAAAAGTTATCGACAACGACATCCAACTGGCACTTCAGCTAATGCAGCGGGTTGGGTCGGTGTATGAGTAGCCATCAATCAGTGGGCCGCGGTCTTCTCACTTGCTTGATTGCCCTTAAGCAACTGACTCTGAGCCATCCAATTTCTCGCCGTCATAACTAAGCTTAGGGGTTCATGTAATGAATTCATATGTTTTGATAGTATCTACTTATGAACCGACTAGTCCTAACTGTGGTTCAGCATTGCTGTACTGGAGGCCAAAACTTCCCTAAGTGATGCTGTTGAGTACACGTAGTTTCTTCCTCCATGAGCCCTTGTTGTGCTGGACCACATGAGCCTCTTTCAGTGCTATTTAAATTAGGCTTTGCGTTCTTAGGCTGGGTGTTTCGGACATAGTTGGGGACAAAACCGCACGCGATAGAATCGCCACTCATCACTCGCCTTACAGAATTTTGAACAAAGAAGACGAAAAGACTTTGAAAAGCCGTTGTCTTCCACCACATTTCCACGAATAGCACCGACGCCTTGCACACCAGTTTGGGGGTTATCGATCATACTTGACTACATCTTTATATGTATTATAATCAAACATTGACGAACGAGTGTAGTTTTAACAAGTACACTCATTTGCACATCAACATGGTTTCCACGGCAACTCAAATGAATCTCTCGTTTTCAGCGAACTTGTGAGTAGTTTCCTTTGTGAAAAAGTGTTTTTGTTTAACTTTAGCGGTGGTCTGGTCTCTCCGGACACGGTGATTATCCGGCAATGTTGTGGAATATAGGTAGTTCGGGTGCGCTGATTGATTGTTGGTCTGTTCGCCGAGCTTGGCAGTTGGATTGCAAACGTTTCGTCACCAATCGAGGTGATATTTTCAGTGCGGGGTTGAGTGGGTCATTGAGTAGAGCGTTGGCTTTGTCGATGTATTCAGCTTTCTCCAGAATGACTGTCATTCTTCTTTTGTCAGGTGGCAAAACAACGATGGTTTCGTCTGCTCTGAGGCTGCTTATTGCTCTTTGTCTTCAGTAGATAAAGTGTTGTGTGTTGTGTTTTGCGTGATAACCCGCACTGACGATGTTAACTCGATTGGTGATGAAACGTTTGCAATCCAACTGCCAAGATCGGCCAACAGACCAACAATTAAGGTTGATTATCCAACACATATTTGGCTAGAGTGGGATCCTTTGTTACCAGTAGAGTTAGGCAAGATTGTCATCACTCTTTATTTTTGTTTAGTTTCACCATCATAGGTCTCAGTACAAAGACACAAATGTAAGTATCAAGACCATGTCTGGAGAAAGACCAGGTGACTTGAAATATCCGGATGTGATTAAGTTTTACCTGGTTGTTATTTGACTAAACGGGCTACTCAACTAGTGCAACTAGTGCCTCGGTGATCCGATGCCATTTTCCTCTCTAATGTGAAGTCTCATTTTAGGATTTTTAATTATTTTGCACTTCTTTGAAACACAGGAGGAGCATGTGTTTGCTGATTGTTTCACATGTCATGGAAGCAGTATAGGCCGTAACTCTACTTCTGTGGATTAAGATGATTCAAACATTAATAGGGTACTGTCAATGTTCGCAAAGTCATCGTTGTTATAGCATCAGAAGTAAAATGACGGGGAATTTAAAGAGGGCGTGTATGCAAGAAAGCTGCAAGATCGGTCTTATTATACCACTGCAAAGCTTGACCGTTGTGATCCCGGAACCTTAGACGGTTTTAGACACCTGCAGCATAGTAAAGGCTGGATGCCTGCCGTATGCATGCAACGAAACGACACACGGTGGAGTACTTGGTAAAGAATGATACTCGGTGCAGCAACAGATAAAAATTTACCTTCTTCAGGTTTTGGAACATGCACCATGGGTGCCACACTACCGGCTACCAAAGAAGTCAATGACCCATCTTCTGGGCCAAGGTTGGTAATGTGGTCGGTGGTAGGCATGCCATGTTACGGTGTGAAATTAAATACGATACAGTCAGACTCGGTGTTTTCATGTCTTCTAACTTTTCTACCTAGAGACAACGCTATCCTCCTTGAGCGTGGGTTGGAACCTAAAACGCTACCCCATTGGCCAGCACATTGTCTCGCTTCATGTGCGCCGTAATATTGTTGGTTGAATTTTGCGAAGTATCCAGGGTAAATTCCGCCCATGGCACCATATCCCTCCGTTGTGCTCGAGTGTATTTATCTCAGTGCTGGTCAAATACCTGGACTCCTTCACTATGAAAAACAGGGCATTTGGCGCTAGGCATCTTTTCCAGGTGGCTACAAAGCAGTTAGGTGCCAATATGCGTTTATGCTTAAATCCTGCATAGTGAACTTAACCCCCTTCGAAGAGACCTTTAGGAGTTATCGGTCGGAAGTACCCTATTTGATGCCGTTTCTCTCCCAAAACGTATACTTCAAGAGAGCTGAACTGTCATTGGGTGCAAGGAAATTTTCCTCAAACTTACACTTGATTCATATTAAAGAAAATTACTCCGGAGTCGTGCCCAATGGAAAAATACCATAAACGAGGGGTTCATTTTACTTTACGAAAAAGAGCCTGCTTTTTCTGGATAGAGATCCGGTTTAAGCAATATGAGACACTTGTTTGGAACACTAAGTTTCGACTGTACATAGGAAGCAAACTTTCGTTATATTTAAAGTTGCTTTCCGGGCACTTAAGTGCTTATCACTTCATCCATCTAGTCTAATATATTTCACGTGCCGATAATGGCGCCATATTTTCCTGGTCGGTTGGATATCAGCACCAAAGCCACTGTCCGTGTAACTAACTGTCAAGTAAAACTGTAGGATTTCCAATCCAGCTACACTGACCAAACCATCAGCAAATGGCTGGATATTCATCCGATCCTAAAGCCCATACCACCTAGTTCAAACTGTGGATTACAGTGTGAGTCATGGAATCCAATTCTGAGAGTTCGCTCGCTTCTGTTGACCGTCCCACATTTGCCCGAGAGTTTCAGCTTGTCACCATGGCACCGGAGAGAGTCCTGTCTATTCTGGATTTTGAAGCGCATCATCCGTCGGCGGACATCCAGACCCTATACAACCAGAGATGGAAGGATGCAACGTATGCTTTGCACGTTGGGTTGTGGATAGGAGTTTACGAAGGAATCTGCGGCCTATCTATGGAAACAAGTGCACTGATGCCATGTGATTGAAATTTTATCGTACCAGGTCTGGGAAAGCTCAAGCCAGGGATACTTTGCTGGTTTAACGCCTACTACATTCTGGGTATGCTTACTTACTGTCATTATCTGGTGGTTTCAAACCGCATTTTTTCGTGTTCGTGTTACACTTGTTCAAAGGACCCAAACTGGAATTCACCACGCCAACCCTGACCAATCTCCGTGACATCTGTTTTTTGGTGCTTTCATAAAGTGCTTGCAGGCCTTTGATGGTAAAGATTGCAACTTCCCTTACAGTGCTTTGCAAATCTACACCCAGGTAGTTGTTTGCAAGCTATAGCATTGTTGCACGCTTAGTCCATTCATCAAGGACCGTTTGTAACCTCAAGTTGGCGTTTGTTGACATTTGGAAAGCGTTCGATTCGGTTTCACATGACACAACTGTCAGATCTGCTGAGGCGTTTGCAGCATCATTACCCCCAGTTCAGTATATCGCACAGTCTTACAGTAATGCTGAATCAGTCTTACCCAATTCCGAGCTTCATGGCTTCAGAGGAGTGAGGTGGCAATTTTGTTAATCATGGCGATGGATGTCAGTCATGGATTCTTAATGTTGCAACGGAGTTTTCGGCCTCATGGCACCTTAGCAGACAGTCTCACATCTGCTAGTCTCTGCATGCATGGAGTCATGCTCCCCTCAAAGAGAAGCTGAGGTCGAGTTGATTAGATGCTGCCTGAAGATCAGCATCCGAAAACAATTGTAATTTGAGGGAACAGAACACCTCGGACCACCGCGGTCTCGGTCGAACTTCTTTACTTCGAAGAGGAACTTTACACTTGTGTGAGTCTGACAAATGCTGTGAGATGTATTGATCTCCCCTTTACTTTGAAGTTGAAAGGAGCCTCCAACCGCCAACATCAGCTGCTCAAACTCTTTGATAAAGTGAAGCATGCCTTGTTGAAGCCGGATCAAAGAAGGGAGGTGACAAGTAAATACTTGCTACGGAGGCTGACTTATTCTCTCGTGTTCTGTCAAGTCCACCAAAACACGCTCAAAAGGTTGAACAGTCACATCGGACAGCCAATTCTTGGCTAGTTACGTCTACCGAAGGACAACGCGATCAAATACATCCACGCAGATAAAAAACATGGGGGACTTGGTACCCCGAGTCTGAGTTCAACCATACAAAGGGAGGTCACAGCACGTAAGGAAAACCTCCTCTCTACCTGGTGCAGAGTGCTGCACAATGATTTGGCAAGGTTGTTCCGGATCTGAGCTTCCCAATCCGAGTCCAAGGCGCACGCTTGAAAACCGAGGAAGAAATGGTGGCAATTCGGGTGGTAGCCGGCAGTGCTGGGTTGGCCATCGCTGTTTGCGAAAGGTGGCTGATTCGCCTCTCTCGAAATGATGGCTTGAGTTTTTGGAACACATGATTTCCCGGGTATTTAGCCAGCCTATACAGCTCCAGTACACCCATGCGTGGTTATGGTGACCAGATGATCTTTTGTCGTGGAAACTGTTGCCATTCAGGGTCTGTAGTCTAAAGTCTTGTCAGATCATTCATGAGTCTCGATGTGCGCGTAATAATCTGGTTACAAGAGAGCTCGCGAAGCGCCCTCATTATCCGGGACACGTTATCTTTACGGTGTTGAGAGCACCTACTTCGGCGTCTTTCATCGGGCCGGACCTAATCGTTTTTCGGTATCGCTGGGCAACTGTGGTGGAAGTAAGCAGAGTCTGTTTTGGACACAGAATCTGGGTGTAGAATGAGACGAAGCAGACGTATGATGCTAGCGAGTGTTCCGTCGCTATCAGGTAAACAATAAGTACCATCGATTTTCTAGTCGAGTTTTGTTATTCACAAATCGATTACCACTTCATCCCTAATCCTCTAAGGTTGTTATTGAACTGTGGCCTCACTGACTTGTGTTTGCTCATCATTTTACGCTTCCTACTAAGTACGACGCTATGCCTCAGATGTCTCTGAATGTTTATTCTTGCCATCTACTTTCACATAGGGTCTAGATGACGGACACCTTGTGTCTGATGTGCGAGTCTTGTCTCCACTGCGTCTTACAGAGCACTGAATATCATATGTTCTTCTTCCGTTTGCTGGTCTTTACTCGTGTATGTTTACACCAACCATTTTACACATGTTGGAGATTCTTCCCCTTGACAGAAAACTGCTGACGGTGATCCTATGGAATGGAACGTTTCCTTTACTTTTTAATGATTTCCTGTACATTTTCAATACTCCCGCTCGCAGTTCTATGTTTGTGGCCGTGCTCTTACAAATAAGCACTTATGCAACAGAGTTATTCAAGAAGGATGACCCGTGCGATGAATCAAATCTCAAAACAAATTAAACGTAATTCATCCTTCGAAGAGTGTTACAATCTTAATCCCTCCCAAATAGAAGAGACCAACCTAACCGGCTGCAGATATGGCCACTCTAAAAAGAACACCAAAATGTGAGCATAGCTGTAGTTTTCTTCAAAATGTTGATACCACAACGATGAAACTATAAGATGGAAAAACGCGGAACGTTTCTTTCCAGAATGTTGTCTGGTGTACTGAGACAAGCTCACAGATATAGGGTAAGTAAACATACTTGCAAATAGTGATTTTCTGCTCATAAGGAACGCACAGGTAAGTAAATCAGCAGGCTAACTACTTGGTTGCATTTTACTCTCTTCCCAAAGGAACTACAACGTTAGCAGGTTTACCTGTTGGTTTGTTTGGATCGGAAGCGGATGGTTTCTGGATTAGTGACCGAAAGTTTTAGAGAATCATGAAAAATATAATTTTTTTGTTGCGTGTGGCGTAAACGTTCCTGTCATCCTTTGTAGCTGTCTAACATTAGCCTGGGATTTTTTTTCGTATGTTGTCTGTTCGTCGCGTTTTCTACTGAATAACGACCGATTTCCTGCTACGGACGTATGTATTGGAGACCGAAATGCGTTCGTTGGCTACTCAATCGCGGGGTAAGCCTGGTAAGGACAGTGTTAATAATCATGGTAGAGTGCAGTGGGACCACTTGCCTTGTGGGCCAGTTAGGCCCATACAACCTCGCAACTTGGGCGCCCAAACTAGGTTGGAGGTGAATAATCAACTTAACTTCCCTGAAAGCTAATGGTTTCAAAATGGCATTGTGGTGCCCCACTATAAAGTTTCGGCTCTACTTCACTCTCTTATTCCTACTTATTTCTACTAACAATATAAGATGGTAACAGTGTGTACAATGCTTCATTATACCACATGGACGTTTCAAACTTATCCGAAAGAAATGGAAACCCGGGAGAGTCATTTTTAAACTAGCTGAATAGGTTCCAGTATTGCGTATTTTGTCCACCTTATTGGTAGATAAATAACTTACAAGTTTATGTGCCCAATCCAGCTACTCACCTGCCAAAGCATTTTCCCACGATACAATGCCAAGTAGGTTTGTACTTTTTATCGAATTCCTTCTTCATAAACGCAGCAATGTCCTTTTCCATTTTGAATTTCTCCATTGCAAGATTACACAGGTTTACTGCCTCTTGTTGCATATCCTCGTCCATATCCGCATTCTTGACTATCGCCTTCTGATCGGGCATCATGAGTTGTAGCCGATCGATAGCTTAACTTCCTGACGAATTGGTGTCGGCTGCTCGACCAGACACGGTTTTGTTCCTGCGGGCAGGTGAAAACGGGCTTTTTTATTTGGCTGGCTCTCACTGCCTGGTCTTTGGTTGTATGGTCAGTAGCTTGACTTCATTTGTGTTGGTCAGAATGAGTCGGGCAGTGTGCATGTTTGTCAGAAGTGTTGTCTTATGCACATATTCGCTTACACGTTCGCATCGACGTCCATGTGATCACGGATGTGTGCGAGTGTGTTTGTGAGTTCCACCATCCACCAACATGCGTATGCAAAGTGGACTTTAGTGCACACGTGTGTTTCAGAGAAGCACCAACCTGTCTGCTTACCAGGTATAGCTGACCTTTTGTGCATTAATTAAACTGGTCGACGTGTCTCAGGTTCCACAGCATACCGTCCAATGACCAATTCACATTTCGCTCCAACCAAGGAGTTCAGGTCCTACAGACTTCATCTTGAAACGTCGGCAGCCCGTGGTTGTCATGGCAATGGACTAAGTGCCATTGAGCACAGCAAACACAAAGCTGTTCTTGTCTAGTAGAAAACAATAGTAAAGACTAGCCAACGTGTTGATCGTGTTTCACCTGATGACTAGCTGTCAAATTTTAACGTCAACTTGAATCAAACGAAGATGAGTAATTAGTCTTTTAAAGTGATTTCCTTGATAACATTTTCAACCCAGTTGGTCCACCTTACCTCTCAAACCTGCTAGAAGTACTTATCACATTATTTCTAAAGTAAAATTCCATGAACTTCCGTGAATTATCCGCCAACTACAATGGGTCAAATTTGCCGCGTAATAACATTTGCATTCACACTACTACTGCTTTAACAGTCCTAGTTCCATGTCAACCCAATTGTTCTGATTAGTTTTTGCTAAAGAGCTGAAGTCCTGGACACGAATTTCGCCCACATTAGCACACATCGTGATCCATATACTTGGGCTTGCCGGCGTTACCACCACGACATCAATTACGCCGGGCACATTTGAACTATCGTTTTGAACTGCCGAAAGCGTTCATGTTTGAAGGGTGGGCGCTTTTTCATGCACTGCAACAAGAGTGAAAACGGTTTCATAGAGTTTTGATAAACAACCGTTAGACTTGTATATACGTAATGCACTACTCATAAGGTTGCTGAAAATTCTTCGACAGCCCACGACCACATCACAAACGGGGGATTCAGCTGGGTTCCAGGTGAGTCTCTCGCAAAACCAAATTGATTTGTGAATTAGTGTATTTCCCGAAACCGTTAGTCTTATTGATGGGCAACGCTTCGCTTTCCACACAAAGGCTTCATCAGGTCATGTGAATAAGTTACCAGTTTGATCAAATTTTAAGGCGGTCAGGGAACCTATCTGTGAGATTTATTGTGGCTAGCCGAGTTGATCAGTGCTAGTTTCCAGTTTGTTGGTTAGTGTGGATGACTAACACTTACGATAGATTGTTTAGGGCAATTTGTCATCAAATTGACAGCTGTTGGCGATTGCGGCATGATCAATTAATCAGACAGACCCTTAAGTGAGAAAAAAACCATATTTGTCCGGGAAAGGATTGAAGTTCGCAGCGAGTAAAAGCGTCATAAAAGCATAAGAGATAAATCTTAGTATTTAGAATCTTCCTTCAACGGAAGCGGAGAAATTACGTGCACAGTTTGTCACAGTCCTAAAGTATACTAAGTATACTAATTACAAAGAAAGATGAGCGTAAGTTCACGGTCGTAATGAATAGGAGTGACTATCTGCAGAAAGTTAGACAACACCTACCGATACATTATCGAGAAATTGGCAACGGGGAGATTACGTTAATAAAGAATAACAGAAAAGTTAAATTTGGAGGGTATTTCAGATCTGCGATAAATCTTCTGTCTGCAAATTTAGGACGCTCAAGTCACTTCGCGCCACTGATGAGTTATTTAGAGCTCTTGGTTTTTGGAACTTTAAGACTGTGACAAACTGTCCACATAATTTCTCCGCTTCCGTTGAAGGAATCTTCTGAATGCTAAGAATTATCTCTTATGTTTCTATAACGCTTTTACTCACTGAAAACTTTAACCTTTTCTCTAACAGATATGGTTTTTCCTCATTTAAGGGTCTGTCTGATAAATTGATCATGCCGCAACCGCTTATAACTGTCAACTTGATGACAAATTGCCTTAAACAATCTATCGTAAGTGTTAGTCATCCACACTAACCAACAAACCGGAGCATCAGTCTGACACCCAGCGCTGCTCAAATCGACTAGTCATGAGAAATCTCACAGATAGGTTCCCTGAATGCCTTCAAATTTGCTCAACCTGGTAACTTATTCACATGACCTAATGAAGCCTTTGTGTGGGTAGTGAAGCGTTGCCCATCAAAAAATCCAAGGTTGTTTACCAAACCCCTATAAAACGGAGCCTGATCAGTCGGTCTAAAATATCCTCCAACTCAGTGAACTTCACTCTGTTTTGTTTTCGTCTCGTCAGAATATTGAAGGCATTGTGAATGGGTAGGCAGAAATCTTATGAATCATGGGGCCACTCAAACTGCTTTATCAGCGGTAGCCCAGGAATATGCTGTAAAGTTTTAGAAACAAATAAGGGCTTCTCGAGGTCATCCTTCCTGGTGAACAGCAGTCTACAGTGGCATATCGTGGCAGTACTATTCAAGTTATTAGCCATACTTGGTTTTTACTGGCCCGCGGCGCTTATCAAAAAACTCTCAACAACCATCAGTTTCCGAGGTATCCAGTTTCACCCGTCTGATTGTGAGTTGTTTTCCATATTCTTCAGCGGAAACATAGCACATGCTTAGTCAGGATACTGACCATTGTGCTGCTAATTACAAGCCCTATTGATTAAATGAAGCATCATGGGCCATAACTACGAGTTCAGTGACCGGTATCTGACTGACTATGTATGTCGTCGCAGTTCAACTTTCATGTTTAGAAGGTTCTATTTTTGTTCATTTTGTGTACCCGCTCCCTCAAACCTCCTTATCCGCGTTAGTCGTAGAAACAGACTTTGGTCGATGATTCGCATTAATGACGGGTGAATTTTGTTTAACCTACCTACCAGCCGTCACATTCTAATTTACCACTTGACCATGACCTTCAGTCTGGCTCCTAATTGGTTCATATATTGTCTCTTTAAGCTACGGGTGTTCGTACATACAGTGCGCAAACAGTTGGCAGTCAGTCAGCATTGTTTATTTACCGGTTCAAAACAGCGGCAGAAAAATTGGATCTATCATTTGAAAGACGTTTGGAACCGATTGAGTAGTCACCGGAAGGGTAATGAATTAGTCTGAGGAACATAAATAATTACGCCTAATTCTAGGGTCAGTAACACGGTGGAGTAACTTCGTATTCTCAAACCTCACAGATAATTCAAGAAGCACTCTATGACCTTCATCGGAGGATTCCAGAGGAGGTGACTTATGTAGAGTTGCCCTGCAAAAGCACGCCAAGTAAACTCAGGAATAAATTTTTTCGACAACTGCTGTTGGTGAGATACTGTTGTACTGCTAAGTTGTTGAAATGCGGCAGAACTTTTCGGATCGTCTAATTGAATAAAGTAGTTCCGTCACATTTTAGAACCAGTAACTTTGTATCATCGATGGGTTTATCGGTGCGTCCCTATTTTTATGGTTGTCAAAAAGGCGGAATTACACTTCGGTGTTATTCCCTCCTTCGAGTGAAGCGAATATACTCTGAAAAGTCGAGAAGCACCATACATTCATTTGGACTATGTTTGGAAACATCGGCAGCGTTCAGCTCACAAAACTCCAGGGATAATCGTAATATTATGCTACACATGTATGCAGTTGTTAGAATGGATAAATTTCTTCATGTTTTTGCGAGATTCACCGATGAGGTATACACTGTGTGATATAATGGCGGGCAAGAGGTCATTAAGGGGATCGTCTTCATGTTTTTCTCCTACCCATCCAACATCTTATTTGGGGTACAAATGAAACTTTCAACTCGTGCTGTTGCCTTCCGAAGAAGTGCCAAACATTAATCGAGCGAGCCCGAGAGAAACGCTGGGTATTTCAAGATTGGGATATCATTTAGTATCCCGCACGAATTGATGATGCTTTCTGGTGCTTTCTTTTGTAGCGCGTCAGCGTTTCACTTACAGATATGACACACATTAACGGCTACTGTCTTTAGTCTATCCACGGTTCCAAAGAGTTTGTTGTGGCATTTATCAAATCCCTCACTATTCATCACATGTTTTTGAGCCTGTTTAGGTTTCCATCCGAATGTGCGGAAGTTTGACAATCAGTCAATCCAACAGAGCAACTGAGTTCGGAGATCTCACCTTACTGATGAAGGCATCGCAATCATGATCTGTTACACTTTCCTACCGGTTCTTATACATCCAGAAAAGTGATGGTGAAGTGTTTTTTTCTATTGGTTGTTACCGTAACTTTTACTGTAAGTATGCAATGCAAACCACAAAGCATTCGTGAGTGTGATTTTGGAAATGGTGAATTCTCTCCGCATTTTTCAAAACTTGCTCTTAGCACAAAAGCCAGCTGAAGCGCCTAACTTGGGTCTCTAGTGACCACCGAACAATGATTACTTCCATGCGTTATCCATGCACACTTAACTTTATTTCATGAACGGAAAACCGAGAAAAACTTGCTGCAATAACCTGACACTCAAATCTGCTTTATAGAAACGGTCTCATAAAAAGGGCACTCTTTTCTGGCTGTTTTACGGTCTAAGAATATTTTGGAAGCGTGTTTTTGCTCGCGAAATAAACGGTTTTGCCAGGACATTGCGCAGCTACAACCCATTAAGGATTCTACAAAGTTCTACCAGTCTGAGATATCGGGTTGTTCTCTCCTCTGACACTTGTCGTCTTACTGACGATATTCCACCTTCCGACACGAGCGGATGAGCGATCGTTGTAGGGCTCAGTTGGTTGTTTTTCAGGTAGAACTTGGTAGTGGGACTGCAAACAAAGTTCAAGCACAGCTCAGCCTCTGTGTAAGTCGCCTCAACGATTCAACCTAGCCACAGCAAAAGACTCATCTTTGATAGTTTTCTGTCAACACACTTTTGTTCAAGTATACACTGCTTAGCTGTGTGTTGCGTATATTGCATGGTCTTGGGTAAAAATTCTAAGTATGCCCATTCTGCAAAATGTATAGTCGGAAAAATCGCATGTCCACTGACGTCTCATTCGAACAACAGTTTAGGCGACACTTCTGTCGCAGTGGGAAAACCGCTATCGAAGTGATTAAACTGGCCTCTCTAGGTTTGTTTTCCGTTGACTTTGCCCTCTGTTGGTCTTCGTCTGACTAGTGATATTAAGCAAACTTACTTATCTGTACGTTCTGGTTCAACATGACAAGGATCAACAAGTCTGTCCTACGCATACCATCATCAACACGTACGTCTGATAAAACTACACGAACACGCTTGATTTTTCCATTTTCGAATTCTCTCATGAAAAGGCTCCTCTAAAACGGATGAAAAGGGAAATGTATCGCAAACCTGCAACTCTGCCTGTAAATTTCAGCAAAAAGCCTGAGCGAAACCATGTAGGTACAGAGTAGCAGTAATAGTAGTCGCTTGAGGGTCACTATGGGAATGCCGGTAACTGGGCTGGATTGTCCTCAGGAATATGTTTGGGAACTCGTTTCACTTGCAACAGAAGCAGCGCACTGCAGCCCTGGGATTTTATAAATGAATGGAGAATCCTGCTGGATATCATGGTTTTATCGCTGTTTGTACAATCAAAAAAGAAGCACTTAGCGATAGACTTAATTACAAAACTGACATTAACTTCCGTCGTGGGCCTGTACATTTGTATCCACCTTTGTAAGATCGTATGGCCAAGCCAACATTGGCAATAAATGTGGCTAGACTGGGCGGTTGGACGGTCGATGTTAAAGGGTTACCGTCTCACGTGGACCACTTTTCTCTCTTTGAAATACTAAGGAAAGTTGGTTAACTAAATGATATTCCATCGCTCATAGCTGAACATACCTTCGGGTCCTCTTTGAAAAATCCTAAGATATTTGGAAAATTTGTTGGGTTAACAACGAAGTGGGGTTAACAACGAAATTACTAAGTAGATTTCTTAGCAATGTAATTTAAGAAGGAATGCGTTTCCGATATTAAGAACATTGATCCGTGGTTTTTGGCCATCTTAAAATAATTGTATTTAGGATAGTGTATCTGCTTGGGTTTTGGATTTGGTATTTCAAAAGTGTAGCAGCTTGAAAGTTGCAGCCCAATACGTAGATGATAGGAGGGTGATCATCTTAGAGGAGGAACCAGTCCGTAAGGTTAAAATTTCGGTTAGCAAGCTGATCAAAATCCCCAAATAAAGAAGTTCAAATGAGTGCTATGAGAACTATGTTCTATCTCAAACCCTTTGTAACTGAAGATATATGCCACCCAAACCTTTCCATCCTAGCTGATCTGCTGCTCAAATAGTATAACACACTGTAGATCTGATCATCACCATTATCAACAGAGATAGTTACATGTGTTTTGGCGCTAATCCTTTACAGCCGAACAACCACAGACTTTACCTAATTAGACATAAAGCCTAAAAGAAATGAGTGGATGAGGATCGGACACTGCGCCGTCTTATTGCAAGCACTGTGAGGTTGCTACGCCTCCAAATTCTTAACCGCACAATCAGGGAAGACATTTACAGCATAAATGCCACTGAAATTGATCAGCCGACATTTCTTGCAATGGCTACGGCCAAGCGCAGAAGTGTCACAGGATTCCATCCTGGAAGATGGCAGTCTCATTAAAACGTAGACTCTTTGCCATCCCTTTTACACCCTTGTGACAAGTCAAAATTTGTCCACTCCGCGGTTTGTGTCAGTCTTGGAGAATAACTATCGTTAGATGATAGTTTCACATGCGTATCACATGGCCGACCCATCGCAGTTGATGGTGTTGGATGTTTTCCGCAAATGAAGTACATGCTGCTCAACCAACTTCTCATATCCGACTTTTCTCGTTATGAAACCGCTGATGCCACCGAACGCTAACAGTGCTTCTGAAAATTTGGGTACGCGTCATATCGTTCGTCCATAGAGGTCATGGCTTTCTACCGTGCAAAAATACGTCCTTTACTACAGCCGGGTACAACTACCAAGGCAGACCAAATTTTCCACGATATTCAGTGCTCCTCTTTAAGTTGCACGGAGAGATTACACCTTCTGAAGCGTAACTTTGCACTGTTAAGTTGCACGGTGCATGCCGAAGGATCATATGAACGTGGTCAGTTTATCCAATAAGACTTGTGCTTCATTTCTATCTTCAGCGATGAAAACAGTGTAGCTTGAGCAATCCAGTTCGTTAAATTTTGAGTTCAACACTGTGGTTTTTGATAACGAATAGGAACAGGAATGGAGAGGATGAGCAACCCTGTGGAAGAGATTTTATAGAGCTCAGATTTTTTCAGTACAATGCTAGTATGCTAATGACTACAATGTTATAATCACACATAATACATACATAATGCATGAGTGTATGAAGCCAAACGGACTGGCATGATTGAGAGAGCCATATCTCCTGTGTTCAATGACATGAATGTTGAGTAATTCACTTTGGCTGTCATTTAGTTTCTTTTTAATAGAGCATGTTAGCCAGTGCAACCGAGTTTTTTTGAAGAAACATGTGTCCAGATTTTCAGTAGAGCAACAAGCTAATTCAGCGTTATTTGCTTCAAAATCAACCATATTTGGCGAATGTTGCTTTTTGAGCGTCCTAATCCAATTTACTAAATATGTACACGAATTCCATTATCCATTATGCCTTTAAAAATCAAATGTGACGAAATGTGCCCCTATTCCGAGCGACAGAACAAAACAACAAGCATTTGTATGAATGATACTCAGGCGTGAGGGAAATATCCACTATAGTAGATTGTCAACCGAAGTGATAACCAGGAGCTGCTTGTTATCCGTTGATTTAAACCACATAAATTAAAAAAAGCATGTGCAAATCGAAATGCTCACCAGATTTCCTGGCTCGTTCAATCAATAGTTCAACTAACAGTTGACTGCGCAAACTGATTCCGCTAATTTTCCGAGGGAGAATCGTACCGTCGGGTCGCAAGAACTGGGACAAAATCCGCACATCCTGTGAAAATGAACATTGACCGATTCGTGCATCTACCGTGTGAGTGAGGTTCAAATCCAAACGACTTATTGGATCTGTATCGCGCGGGTCACCTAAACCATCCAGGCACAAAACTTTACCAGAACGCTCAGATGGGACATGAACGCCTTCAATCTGGTGTAGGGGAGCATGGTAAATCAGTTCAGTTCAACATAAATACCTACCGTGGTGCGATTCCCCTCAACGGAGTAGCGGACTGCAACAGACAATAGATACTAGGGTAAGGAGTAAGAAGGAATCACTTACTCTCTTTTTTCAACCGCGCACGGGTAAAGGTGAACAGTCTATTGGGGACGATCAATCCGAGAAAGCATGGGGAATGGAAGAGATTAGTCGACAGAGCTGTGGCCAATGAAGGTGGCATTTGATATGGGCTGGAATGCGAAGAAACATCGTTCGTATGGTTGGGTTCTAGGGAGTCATCATCATCATCGACAGCATGACACCAGTGTTCAGCACCGATGCTTCGCTGCCGTACAGCCATGATTTATTTGAAAACCTTATTCTAAAGTTCCAGAGATTCATCTGTTACTTATGGTTATCAGCAGAATAAAACTTTTCCCTGAGTAGGTAGAGTGCCTAGGATGCAAAATCAAACGGACCGTATTTGTGAACCTGCTTGACTTAATGAGATAGCAACGTAAAATAAATTAACTAAGGTGACGTGTGACCCAGCCACAGGTGAAAAATGCCAAAATCTTTGTTGTGGATAGATCAGCCGCCGGAAAAGCACATTCGTTCCAGAAGTCTTAAGTCGACTTATAGCCTTCCCGTCGTTTTCACCTGATATACAAACATTAAAGAGTAAATATTATGGGGCTACAAGGGTAGTCACGTAACATAGGTATCAGTCAACGGGAGAGGATGGCACTTGGTTATCTCGACGGATTCCATTGGGTACTAAACGCATATTTCCGGTAATATTATTCTGACGCCAAAAGGCAGGGAAACAAAATATCTAGAGAAGATTAAAGTCGTTCTGAGCTGGGCAATTTGATTGCAAACGTTTCATCACCAATCGAGGTGACGTCATCAGTGCGTTGACACACACACAACACTACTCAACGCACAACCACCAACCCATCGCTACGCTCCACCACGCTCCCTACCAACGCACTGATGATGTCACCTCGATTGGTGATGAAACGTTTGCAATCAAATTGCCCAGCTCAGCGAACAAACCAACGACCATCTATACTAACTTAGCTACCAACATTCTCCTCTATAGCAAAGATTAAATGTAACAGCTGACGCACGTTTTTTCCATGCTTTCTAATTACCTGATAACCCGGTTGCACAAAAGCCAACCTTAAGGCAAAAAAGGTTTAGATTGTTTCCAGCAATGTGTTGGACCATTTTGAGTTAAGCGCAAAACCCTGAAAGCCAAGTCGTTCAAATGGAGGTACTATGCGGTACTATAAATACAATAATAAAATAATAAAACTTCACAAACCTCATATCGTGGGACTACATCAGCTTCTGTACACCGGTTTAGGAATTGCTAATTCCTAACTGATCCCAAAGTCGACGTCGACTCAAAGCCACGTGTTTACAAGATAGCGCAAACACGCATCGACTTAAACAACACGTCCGATTACAAGACCACAGAACGGTTTACGTTCAGGTCAAAAACAAGAAAGTTGGCATGGCGCAAAAACAAAATAACGGAATGCCGCTGTACAAAATGAGGATGGAAGAAAAGACAACACCGCCCCCCAAAGCTTTCGCTCTTTTACTAACTCAATCCACCGCATGCAAGAAAGAGGTAAACGAGAATGGTAAAATTGCTCTAGCCACAAACGCTTCCCTCAATCTGCAGCATGCGCCTAGGCTGGGTGGGCAACTTGTTGCCTTCTACTCCCTTCATCAGGCAGATCCGACATATATCCCGCCTAAACTTACCCGAGGTAGTCTTTATTAACACTTCCCAAATACGGCCATTTCTTCCGGACTTGGCATCCACTATGATGCCGTTCTCCCAAAGTTCGTGACCTGGATTTTCACCGGTGAATAATTCGAAGTCTCCAATTCGAAAATCTCAAAAGTTTCGCATCCAAGTGTGTCGTAACTGTGACAGCGGAATGTACTTCTTCAACCATCGACGCCAAAACGTATCGGTCAACACTTGCCCTCGTCTCCAAAATCGGGTATATCTGTCGCGTATATTGAACACATCACCTGACAATTCAAGCTGTCCCCGCAACAATAACAAGAGGATTGGAGTTAGCACGTCCGAGCCTGGATCATCGTTGGCAGGTACAAGTGAACGGTCATTTAAAATACGCTCCACTTCAGTTGGGAAGGTAGGCAAAGATTCGTCGGTCAATACCTGTTCGCGGGAGACCGCACTCAGTACTCGGCGAATAGATCGTATCTGACACTCCCATTCTCCTCCGCGGTGAATGCTATAGGGTGGATTGAAGTGCCATTCAATCCCGTGTGCTAGCGTTCGCTTATTAACGGGATCGCACTCTAGGGATTTCAGAACCGAAGTTCTAGTTCGGCTCCAACGAAGTTACTCCCTTGGTCACTGTGCATTTCTTTTGGCGAGCCATGGCGGTTAACAAAACGGGAAAGTGCCGTAAGAAAGGAGTCAACCGATAAGGAATGAGCTACCTCGATATGAAATGCACGCGTCTTCAAACAGGGGAAGATAGATCCGTATCGCCTTCTCGACTGTGTTCCGTCGTGTACAATAAAAGGGACCTAAATAGTCTACACCAATGGCGGCAAAAGCGCAATCGGGTTCAACTCTGCAGGGTGGCAACGGTGTCATCAACTGTTCCGCTGGCTTCATTGACCTTGCCTTACATGACAAACACCTACGCACAGGCCTCTTGACTGCGGCTACCGCCCCAACGACTCAACATTTTTGACGCACGACAGCAAGAACATGCGACGTGCCCGGATGTCCTTCCAACACATGGTAGTGTCTAATCAAACAATGTGTCACGGGATGCCGGCTAGGAAGAATGGTGCCTGAAAACATCACAAACGGGAGATTCAGGTGGGTTTCAGGTGAGTCTCTCGCAAAAACCAACTTGATTTGCAAATGAGTGTATTTCTCGAGAATGGTGCGGTGTTTGCGGGATTGGGACAAACCACTATTCTGCAGCCTTCCGCACACATATATAGCAGTCCTTCAAGGAGTATTGGAGAAAGTTTACGTAATGATTTATCCAAGTTCACATTCTGGGTCTCATCGGGATGTGATTTTCCAGTGAGAGTATTATACAAATTGTGAAAGGCGTGCTGTTGCACGTATTGTAATTGTGAATATTTTGCTGCTCTTAGTTCATCGGGCTGTGGAACGCCAAGTGAGAGCACAAACTTCTCTAATTTGTTGGACTTTGCACGGAGGTACAATTTGGATCGCGCCATCCATAATGTGGATTGTTTCAGGGTAGTCCATGAAGAATGGTAAGAGTGCAGTTTGTCAAATGATAATTCTTCCAAGACAGCAGTGTTCAGAATGTTGGACACCTTGACTTCAAGGCTCGGTATACCATCGTACAGACATTTTACATCCAAATTCGTCCATATGTTCTCTGGGCTTCTTAAAATGGCTGGGGCATGCATCCCCACGTATAGAACGTCCGGGCGGCTACCAGCGATTCCGCTCATGATGCTTGAAACCGCTATCGTGACCTCCACGATTAGGGGCAACCACGACCTCTGCCACTGAAGCCTCTGTTCCCTTGATGAGAAAAGCCCCGTCGCCCCCTTACGGTTTGAACCACGATTTCTTCTGGCTTGACTTCCAAGCTGGACACAGTGGAGTAACCCTTTTTTCGCGGCTCTCCCACTAATGTCTCCTAATCGCTGGCATTCTCTATCTTCTCATCTGACCCAACGCTCTCATCAACTTTATCGTCATCATACTCATCCTAATCATCTCCGTCTTCACTCGCAGATTTTTACTTCTTCATAGCATCTCCAGTTTCATCTATTCCGGAGTTCCATGGCGCTTGGATGTCATCATCTGACTCGTCGCCGTCATCTTCGTTCTCCCTTTGAGAACACCTGCCAACTTCAGAAGGAGCCTCCGAATGTTCGGACGATTTTGCGTAGTTTGGTTCACTTTAGGCTAGTTTTCTGCCACCGATGTATTTTCCAGGCAGAGGCAAGAGATGGAAACTCGACAATTGCAGACCCTTCACAGGCAGTGTCATGTTCTCGGTGCAAATTGATTTTTGACGTTTCCGGATAAGCCTTGCGAAAGTCAGACCCTAAAACATAAAATGTCATATTTCTGATCAGATACACGTTGTCTTCGATACGATCTTGAACATTTAGTCGCAGCACAATTTTCTGTAGTTTCTGCCGACCGGCTGTGGCCTCACATAGTGTGGTTTCATAGGCAAATTCGAAAAAATGTCCCTTTGAAAAGAGTGCTTTGGTTTCTTTTGACTCCCCAGGGCAATACTGGAGAACGCACAAAAGCCTGTTACAATTATCAAATAGTCGATCAGTAATGCTCAATGAAGAGGCTTTCATAAGCTCCCAGAATCCTATAAGATTATCGTCAAACATATCCATGTCTATTTTCAGTAGTCCACCAGCGGCCGCCGTGGCCTAGTGGTCAACGCACGGACCAACCATTATGTGCGCCGCGGTTTGAATCCCGGTGGCAGCACCCGCTTTACACAAACTGGTAGACGGTTGTGGGCATTTCGTTTCCTCTGAATTGACTTCTGCGATAAAATTCTGGACATTCTGTAGAGTGGAGGAAGGCCTATATTCACAGTCGCCTGCAAATGCTCTTTCGTCGGCAGAGAACGCATAGTCAAACAGAGCCTTTAGAGCCACTAACCTCCGTCTTCTAATGTCTAATTCCTGAATTTCTATTGCGATCTCTTCCTTCAGCACCTTATTTTCTAAACTACTTCTGAGGAAATCTACCGGTGTGCCTGCTGGACCTTACACCAGCGGCTACGCTCGGCCTAAGGGGGAGAATGTCGACATAATAAAGGAGGCTGAGAAATACAAAGATCACGGTCAACAACGTTATCGGAATTATCGTCCATAAAGTTGACAAGTTCTGGGTTCGAAAACGTTTGTAGTAATGTGCCGCTTTATGTTCTGGTCATAAATGCCGTTGTACAAATTAAGGATAGAAGAAAAGAATTAAAAAAGGTTACCTCCGCTAAATAGGTGGGTCGTATCTTAGGGTAACATTATGACTATCAAAAACGCACAGATGGATATGCACGATTCCTTTTGTATCAGAAAATTTTCACTAACATTAGACCTTAGAGTTTGCCCATTTGCATATCAATTTGGTTTTTGCGAGAGACACACCTGGAACCCAGCTGAATCTCCCGTTTCTGATGTTTTCAGGCAACTGAATGTGTTGCACCAGGCCGCCTCATGTTCCAGTTTGCCCTTTGGTTCAAAGATTTGTTCTTGTACATTCATCTTTGACTTCGAGCAATACTGCCAGCTGTTTCGTATTTTGAACCTTCAAAAAGACGTTTTAATCCACATGTAGTCTGCAAAACACGAGCGCACTTTGTTTCCAGAATATAATCACAGGACACTTACACGACTTAAAGCTCACCAAATGAATGACATTAGAGATGGTTCGAGGAGGTTGCCCACGTTATGAAATTTGTTACTCTGTGATAGGTGAAAAAATGCCGTACATGCCAACACATATGAAGACGCTAGCCTTTGAAGTTAGTGAGTGATCTGGCAAACAGGTGAAGAGGTAAAGGAGGAGATGACTGATCACATTTTGAGTCAATTCATCGAACTCTGAATCGCTGGTTTTCATTTCAGTGATTCATCCAATTTCGATGCCCTGGAACTTTAGTTCGCCATGAACTCATTACGTTTTCAATTCACTAGCCACTAATTCAGCCCAATATTAACTCTGTTGATTCTTTTCGGAAAAGTTTGGTTACAATCGGTGGATTTATTCCTGGGCAACGTTTCGCTTTTTACGCAAAAGCTTCGTCAGGCCAAGTGACCAGGTTACGAGGTTGGTTGCGATTTAAGGCGGAAGGAGAACCAATCAGCTAAGTCAAGCTAAATATCTGTTGGGTATCGGCCGAGGGATTTTGTGTGTTAGGCTGGGTGGCCAGTTGTTAGGCCGATGGGTAACCTACATGGATTTGGGTCCAGCCTAGGGTCTAGTTCTTCCGGTTCGGTTCACCTGAAGATCCCTCTTGAACTTTGGTCGGGTTGGGATTTCCACCTCCCTGATTTGCTAATGATTTCACGTGCATTGACACCCGCACACAGTCACTTGTCTACTCCGCTTATCTAAGACCACTTTTCATATGCTCGCCGGTTCCACACCCTCGATTCTGTTCACGCTGTTATGCTGGGTGATTTCCACCGCCTCGGCTGTGAGCCGCTGTGGTGTGAATCGCACACACAAAATCCCTCGGCCGATACCCAACAGAGATTTAGCCTGACTTAGCTGATTGGTTCTCCTTCCTCCTTAAATCTCGACCAACCTCGTCACCTGGTCACTTGGCCTGACGAAGCTTTTGTGTGAAAAGCGAAACGTCGCCCAGCACTAAATCTACCGATTTGTTGATCCTTGTTACATCGAGAAGTTTGATGTATTAAAAATTGTGTTGCTGAATCTCCAGTCACCAAATCAAAAGTCACATGATATTTGCTGCAGGTATCTAGTTCCGATCAGCTTATCTTGCCATGAATTCGGTATCCTCTTTATCACTACCTTAGTAGTGGATATGCTCCTTGTTTCAAGGACGGGAATTTTCTGTATAGAAAACATCTCCGGACAGAGTCCACAACAGTTCCCCCTCCGTTTTATGTAGTATACTCCTCGACGAGTGGCACCATGTTTATCCCTATCTTATTATGCAACAGTAAACGATTCCGTGTTATTCTTTTGAATATCCTCAGCACTGCTCATTTGAAGCACTCTTAAGCACTTTTAATCAAAAATTCCTGACTGAATGAAAGAGCATCCACCTTTTGTACAGGTAGATTACGGAAATGGGACGAGTGTGGTTATAAGTAGCTTAATAATGTGGTATTTAGAACGAGAAGGAAGGTGATCTTCGCTTAACCTGATATACACAAGACGATATTTGTTTCTTGGATCACCGCAACATGACTTCGCTCGATTAAAGGTCTGGCTCAGGTCACCAGAAAATCACAAGCTGAATGTAGTCCAAAGCAAAATGCACATTGCTTGGGTAATTTTTCATAAAAGGCCATAGCATCGTCAAAATGCTCTGAAATCGTCCTCTATTGTGATTGTGTCTGCTGCAAGCGCACGCAGTTCCTCGATGATCGCACGCATTCTTTGGAGGTGTCATCCAATTTCATCCGGATTTAGAGTATAACTTTGCCACATTACTGACAGTTTTGCGTCACAATTGTAAGCTGCCTGCAGCCCTAGTTTTCGCAGTTTTCATTGCATGCTTTGCATGATGTGAACATAGTCGCTTGTGTTTTGAGACTCAGCAACAAGTTTGTGAACTGCATCTACAGATGTTCCTATATTGATAGTTAAGCAAACTAGAGGGCGACAGCTGCTGTTCCAAAGATGTTAAAATTTAGTCTTGACATCTGAGACGCATAAAGTATAATAGCGCTGACCTGCAAAGGACGAAGATTACGAAAGCTGAGGTTGCTGAACTGAGAGTAGGAAAAATTCAGTCAAATTTCACACTGAAAGCATAAGTCAGTGGTTGTTGAGCGGAAATTATCATCAACCCCCCCTCAACAGAACGGTGCTTATAATTTTTGGCATTCATTTTTTTCAAACTTTCGCGTTTATAAGCCAGCCTAATCGATTAGTATTCCAGTTATTTCTTGGGTAATATTCTGGTGATTTCCCTCGCGTTTCGATAGATAACCTCTCATCAACTATGAATGAAGGGGTGGCGTGAAAGCATACAAATATTAGTCACACCTGGTGTGCACACTGATCATCAATGAGAAACACTTAACACAAAATATGTCGACTACTTGGTGGGATGACCATAGGCTCAAATTTTGTGTCTGTAGAGGCTATGCTTACAATGTTAGGCAGGGTAGTCTAGCTGAGATATTAGTGTGGCATGCCATTTGTTCGACGAGGTTGACAATTCCATTGACCGAATAAGGGGTTTGTGACTACAGTCAGTCAGTTTTGTCTTCAGTCAAATACCATAGACACCCAGGGTAGACAACAGTAAATGTTGTTGAGTTCAAGTAATCATGGTTAGTATCTACAAAATCGAAAGCATCGTACTACTTCAGAAGCCCACGTCTAGCTCGACTGATCATTCACCTTCTGACAGATCCACAGTTAGCCGATTGTAACAGTTTGGTGGTGAACAGATAACGCTTGTCATTACCTACCGAGGTTGACAACAGATAGTTTGACTACCGCGTGATAACAACTAGAATACATTACATTCAGATAGATCAAGTCATATGTGCCGTTTCAAAATTTTCCCCTATGACGTCCCAGTCTACTCCTGTGTATTTCTAAAACCTGACGTCAGCAACCTATTACTATTGGAATTTTAAAGATATATCTTAGCTTTCCTGACGCATATCAAGATGGTCGTTTTCGTAGTGGTCATATCATTCATATCCCTAATAGTAGAAGAAACTCAAAAGATAGCATTTTGTTACCATGAAACGATCCAGCCGTGTTTTCAGCATCCCTGTTAGCTGAGAAGATTTACAAATGAGTCTACGGTGTGAAAGAGAGTTAGCATGGCTTGTGTGTACTGCGTAGCATGACGAAGGACCTAGAAATGTGGGCTCATTGCCAGGTTGGTCTCGATATCGACAGAGTTAATATCTTCATGATGGCTTATTTATGTGGTCATGGATGACAGAAGCAACTTTAAAACAATGGCTGCAGCAGGCCCATCATATATACTACTTTGTTTTTGGATGACATAAAATCTTTGTGTGCGGGTTTCTGCCTCTTGATCACTAATCCGGACGTGAAGTAGACCAATTTTTGCTCCAACGCCAATTAATGCTGCATCATGGATTGCAAGTAAATTCCATTCACTGCATGTCATTCTTGATTTACCAAACTGGGGCATGGGCTTACAAGTCCCATTTCAGACCAGCCGTCCAACAGGTTCGCTCCATATAATAGATTTAGAAGATTAAAACCAATTTTGCGAATAACTCAATTGATTCATCTGCATAAAATTGTGTGATAAAAAAACCAGTCTCCAACTTTCGGACCATACTGGACCAATGTGTGATAAAAAAACTAGTCTCCAACTTTCGGACCATACTGGACCACTGAAGCATAACAGTTGAACCATGTGTTATATGTGATATGTAGAAAACTTATACTTACCAGTACACCAGCGAAAATGTTCTTTATATCTGGTGATTATATGAGGACGACCAGCCAGTTGACTGAAAGAAATGAGACACTGAGCGACTGATTAGGAGGCCAGGAAATCATCAATTGGGTGAATCGTTTTGTGGAACGATGACCATATTCATTCTGATTAGTATCTCAGTTTTCTATGTCTATGGGCTGTTTATTGCAATGCACAGAAGCAAGAGGCCCCAAAGTGCAGGCAGATTATGGAACTGTACTGGTGTTTTGCTCGTGTAAGAGCCTATAATGAAGAGCTGTTCAGTCCTTATTTGGTATCGGCAGCAATGCGCATCTTACGAAACTTCAGGCACGTCCTGACTCGTGGCCTCCAGATTATTAGTCACAACATGTAACCGGTACGCCACGAGCCCTTGGTCAGTATTGTGATTAACTCACACTTAGAGAGGATAAGAGTCATGCAACTTTCAAGCAAACAACCGAATTCACGTTTTCATATTTTGACTGGCCCTTGATTGGCAAATTCTCAGATTAAAGTTTCCCTCACTGGGTGAAATTTTTTCCTCATATTGTAGATAGTGAGAGGAGGTTTAAGAATTTCCGAAGAAACTTTCTCCCTGTAGCCCGTAACCTAGTAATATGATTTCCGTAATTGAATTCCGTGATTGATTGGCGACCTAGTCACTAGGTGGTCACACTGCTGGCGAGCCACCCGTGGTTTGTGTTCAAACGGTAAACCAGGAGCTTTTGGGCTTAAAACTCATTGGGGTTGCCTTAAGAATGAAGCAGTTGTACAGTGCTCCTCGGCTTTCCGGCACAGCTTGGCTTCACTGACAAGCCTTCAGCTTCGTAGACTGGAATCCCTGAATTTGGGACAATATGGCGCGGGTTGATCTCCTTGCCGGATACCACTGCAGACAACCAGTCAAATGGCCGCGGTCTTATTATCCCGAACGAAACCAATGTAAAAAGTAATAATAGCAGTAAACTGACGTAAAAACTTTATCTAGTAGAATCTATTAAGGTACACTAGCGGGCACTTTGTCGAGATCTTCGACTAAGTCGACAAACTCTACACCATTGTACCACTTAGCACGTTTGCTAGATAAAGGTGTTTGACTTCGGTGACATTGGCTACACTCCGGAGATGCCAGCTGTTCGGTAAAAGCTTGTGCTTCGTCGTTCGTAGGCCCATATCCTCTCTGCTGACGTAAAACAGTGTGAAAACAGACGACTCATTTTTTGTCCAAAATTTCATCTCACAATTTACAATGATTTACTTTGAAAAAGCTGAACTGGGATTAATGATCAATTGTTATTAATTAGTATTACTAATAGTTAATCAGTAGTAAATTGCTTAGTGACTTTCGTACTAATCAGTGATTTTAAAAATTTAATGTAAAAATCATTTCATTCCCCGTCAAGGATCACAGCATTCATCCAAATTCCTTATCTGTGGCAGCCAAGTCTATCTAAAATGTGGGAATACACCAGCCAAAGAATGAAGAATTTTGACAAGTCACTGACAATTATTCAATCATTTGCGCGTAGAGCGACTAGTGCAGTTATTTCTGTGATTCAAAATATGGGTGCAGGATATAACCTGGACTGTGCAACCCATCGTGGCACAGTACCCACATTACCCATCAACGGTAAAACCGTCCGAATGATACGTGAACCTCAATTTGGATCTACTGTTCAAGTGTAGGTGCCGTGAACCGCAACTCGTATCTCAAGTCACATAATATTTAAGTTGTTGAAGCATTTTTAGCACTACTTATGACGTAGGAAATAAACTTTGGCAGCCACTACATTATGACCCCAAAGAAGAACAAAGCCAGTAGTAAGTTTTGAGAGAACTATACCCGCACGTTAATATAGTTATGTCACATTAAACCTATCATATTTAGATCGATGTGTAGCCTGTTGTGAAATCTTTGAATTAGGAAAACTTGTTCTTTATTCGAGTCGAGTAACCCTTACGAGGGAGAATTCATTTATAATTTATTTGGATCTCATGTATTACACAAGTATCAATGGCGTTTACTTATTAACTATCGGTCTGGAGCTGTGTTTGAGACGCTGTGCAGTGGGTTAGCAGTACTTTCATTACGTATCATAATGTCTCATAATGGTACGTGTAGCAGCATTATCGGTTTCGTATTTGGGGCTACTTCGTCATGGTGATCTCAAACCCAGAATAAGAATATTCAGCTAAAAAGCCAGTATTGCCTGAGGAATGTCGGATTATGACATAATTTCACCACAGAGTGTTACTCTATTAAAGAAGTGGAAATTAATGTCATCGCTTTGGGAGTATCAAAGAGCGAGAAGCAGGATGAGTTATCAATTTTGACAAAAATGCTCCGTCAGGCCAAGTGAATAGTTTACAAGGTTAGTCCAATTTTACAAGAAACGAGAAGCAAATCTACTAGATCTCCTTCTACTAGAAGACTGGTGGGTGCCACGTGTTCTTTTGTCTTCCCAGTCGCTGCGTGTGAACAATCATTAGGACCTATCTGCTGGTCGGAATGGTTACAATATATTAAAACAGGACCCAGACCCATCCGGTTTGAAAACATCCCTCGTAAAGGTCATCGAAAGTTTTCGCTTGTTTGGATGTTTGTGCTGCAGCGACTGCGTTGAATTTTTTGAAGTTTGGCCAGTTTGGACCTTGCACTATAAAACAAGAGCTGAATAAGGCCAAGGCCGAATGTGGTAGGTATTTAAGATTCAAAAGTCCCTCGCTGCAATGTACGAGGGTTCCAAAAATGTATCCAAAATTTGCAGTTTAAACACAAATTTACAGGCTGGCAAAAATTCCTAAGGTGGGTTAACCATTAAGGGTAAGAGTGGACGGTTCACTTTCTCTAGCAAATAAGGTAGTCAGTTTATTAGACAGCATCATGAAATGACTTATGAAGAAGCTAACCACATTCCTATGGTTCCAAATGAATGCACAAAGTTTTAAGGCTTACTTCAGGGATAGATCCAACTCTGGTGAGGTTTAGTATCAACTACACGCACGTTTGAACGATACAGGCTTTGAATTAGCCAAAGATCAGGTTACAAATTGCGACAACAGCCTCAGCTCAGAACAGGTTAAATGGATTAGAACATAGAATTATTCCCGAATCTGCCGCTTTGCTTTTTTGTCAGTCAGTACTCCATGAATGAGATCAGCCATATCGTCTTTTTGCGCTAACGTATGCTGAGAAAATTTTAAACAGAATGCCTTAACTAAATATGTTCGCTCATCGGGAGTATTTTGACGTTTTGAAAGTCGTATTTTCATCCTCATCAATTATAGCAAGGATGATGAATTCTAGGAGTACCACAACAATTGGAACGAAGGCCTTAGCATGAAGTCCACTCAGAGTTCACTTTAGAGTTCACAGCGATCATACCACTACACTCCCTGGGTAGTTAAACAGGTTGGTGTGGAAGAAAATTAATGTCTACTGTTTCTATTAAGCAAAATGTACTGGTACAAACTTAAGCTAGTTATCAGCCCCAGTTCAAAGAGAAAAGGCGGACGCAATGGTTGTAACTCTCTGCTGTCTCAATAACCGGAGGTGACGTTTATCAGGAAAAGAATGGCCGACAATTAGTCCATCGTTGCAGCCAGCACATTCACTGTACACGCTAGTATTGCCTCATCACTATTTAGTGGAGTTCAAGAGCTGTTTGGAGAAGAGGCATTTTTACGGTATGTCCAAGCAGCGTTGAAAAAGCAGGCTTTAAGCAAGTGGCTATTAACTTGTTTAATTACATGACAACTAGAAGGGGCGTCGGCCGCAGAATCAAAACTAATGAAGGAAGAGTTTGGCGCAAAGCTACAGCATATAAAGCCAACGTTGGAATACAGTTTCAAGGAAGGAAAAAGCAACACCCAAAGTATCTTCAATTGAACGATCACCCCCAAGTTGAATGGCGTCGACCGCTTATATGCAATGACTTCACTACGTTCTCCAGGGGACGGATAGCCATGGGAATTAGTGAACTAGATAAAATGCATATGAACATTGGGCGCTGGTCGAAGACTCGGCAATAACGGAATTTTCAATAGACACAAGTTTAAAAATGTCGAATTTTCCAGATAAGGACCACCAGACCGTGATTATCACCTAAAATCCCAGCAGGAAGCGAATACATAGCGTAGAGTTGGCTGACCTATTATAAGCGGCTTTTGAGAAGCCGAATTTTCATATGGTGGTCAGTCTGTCAACCAAGATGAAGCAGCTTGGATGTAAATAGGTCATATCCAGTCAAAATACACTTCGTTTCTACTCTAAATGCATATATAGGAGGGTAAATAACGACAGAGGTCAAAGTTGCAAACGATTCTTCAAAGAACACTTTCCATCGAATGGACCGGACGAACGGGACATAAAGCTTGTCAACCTCCCCCGAACCCACACCGTAGAGTTGGCTGACCTATTATAAGCGGCTTTTGAGAAGCCGAATTTTCATATGGTGGTCAGTCTGTCAACCAAGATGAAGCAGCTTGGATGTAAATAGGTCATATCCAGTCAAAATACACTGATTGGTTTTCAGTCTTTTCTCTGACAAACTTTGTCCTTGCATATGCACTTTTTCTCTGTTTCTTCGTCCTGTTGCCTCCGACATCTGCATGCAGCCATCTTCCTACCTGTATAAATCTGGCCTTTTTAGCCATTTTAAATGAGCGATGGGGTTCTGTTGATATTAGGATAGAATGCTGAGTGAAATCCCTTCCGAGAAAGGCCTGGTGAAATGACAGACGCATGTGGCCGTTTTTGGCATCCCCACACCAGCACTCACTGTATCCACTTGTTGCCTACACTTACAAGGTGTCTATACTGTCATTCTGTGGTCATGATGAGGAAATGTCGGCCCATCACACGTAGCATATGACGTGATGAGTAAAACAAAACCTAACTGGATACTGTCGCTAGCAGTACAGATTCAAGAAAACAGCTGACTGGACACAACCATTATTGGATTAGAATGTTCGCAGGGTGCTCATTCTGCCACATGAAATAAATTATTTAGTAATATTTGGCGAACTTTTCTATGGGACCCTTCTGCGTTTTGAAGAAGATTCAACGATCTTGCTTGTCTGAAACATTTACTGCAGTAAAGAGCGCCTATACTTCAGTTGGCGTGCATCGCAATAAGCCCACTTTTGTAACTCGTGGGGGGTAGGTTTACTCGGGATGCTAAGTTAAACTAGTGCAAGTACGAGGCAGTATCTGCTGGATATAAATTAACTAACAATGATTAACCATACAAGTTTTGATGTTTTTTTATTCATCTAGCACCCGGAAAATCCAGGTATCTGCTTGGGAAGAATGTCATAGCTGTCACTCAGGCCGGTTTGACGCATAAACAGGGAAACTTGCTCGCGTTTATACTAGATCGTATATAGAGAATGTGGCCAGGACATAAGTCACCTAAATTGGACCATGGAGAAGTTTTTAGTAATGCTTCACAACTTTGAAGGTATTACCTTCCAAGGCGACGACAGCAGATATCAGACTACTCACGCTAGCCACGTAGAAGGTATTATTTTTGTCGTCAATAGTCACACTTTGCCTCCCAGAACAGACGATCTCTGTGTGGAGACCGTTTTGGCCGTTCCCTTCCAGAGTGGTTCGAGTTTGCGGACGATATTCTCCCTAAAATATAGTGTGTATGGTTATAGAAAGCCAATAAGATTGCATCTTCTACTCAGAGGCATCCAAGTAGAGTAGCTCATTTTGGCTCTGATGTGCAATACGCCTCGAGCTAAAATATGGTTGAAGTTATTTTCTAATTTTTGGAATGGCCGGCTTACTGTTTAGGGGGAACAATTATAATAGCGCCCTCCCATGCAACATTAAATTCACCATTCAGCGACCAGTTCGACTGATTGACTTTGTGGGTACTTCCAGCTCTTCCTTACTTAACCAGGAATGGTCCTTCGATAACTTGTCCTTTAATAGTTATATAGCACCACTTGATGGTAAAGAGGCCATAGGAGCTAAAAGCAACAAGGTTGTATTTTCACTGTTTTATGCGGATGCTGATTCCAATAGTTGTCCTCATACACGGCTCACTGATTCTCATCGATCACCGGAACATCCACTGAAAGTTAGGTATAATCAGTAGTTTTGGAATAATTCATTTCCACATTCTCAATTTCACATCCTTCCTCAAGGGAACGAATCTCGTCACACATAAACCGTGTGTTTATTCCGAAGTTACGGATCCTAAACTGAAATCGATCAAAAGTAAGCCTTGCGCTGAAACTCACGTCGTCGAATAGACAAGGGAACTAGAGCCGTTCGTTATACGTAAAAGTGAATGACAATACACAGTCTTGGAGGAATTGGGGAAAGTAGAGGATATATGCAGACACGTCTCATTCTTTTTATGAAGACCTGCAATGCACCAGTCTGCTGTAAATAATTTCCTTTTTAAGTCGCTATGGTTGACCCCATAACACTACATTTTTGATGTTGATAAAATGTGTTTTGACGTTCCTGATACTAAAAAATATGTCCGTCCTCAGCAAAAACACTTTTATCAGTTGGTGACCGGCCGTAAAAGACTGAAAATTCTACCCTTCACTCCACGGCTTCAGCTGTGTCATGACAGGAGAAGTTATAGCGAATTTGAGCGGCTGTAGCATTTGCGTTCTACTATGTCCTGGGGTCCGCCTTAGTGCATTTTCATCACAGCGGAATACCACTTTAGGTGTAGAAGTTGGCAGGAGGAACGTTTATCCGGTTCAACGCGAATGAACATGTGCAACTAGTCACCACTATTAATTTGGGGTTTCCGTGAAATATCGGCGGACTTCCAAGCAAAACTGTGGGGATCTATCAAAACAGAGCTGGAACTTACTAACTGATATGATAAACTTTTGTAATCCTCGCATATTGAGATGAGTAACTGGATCTAATTGTTTTATTTTTTCCTACCAGTTTCCGGTTCCCCAGCGTCAGATGCGCAAAAGGTCTTTTTGCTTTGACCAGTAACCCACACGGGACTTGTTTACCTTTCACTAGTGCCGGTGCTAATGTGTCAATAACCGCTGACACGACAAATCTGTTCATGAAACCCACAGTGATTTACCAACAGGGACCCGCCATTTGTGCATTTTGGAATAGCTGGGTGGCTGATCCGAGTTTGACCATCATTACATTTGATGTCTCGTACGTTCTTCAACCACGGAACGGCTTCCCATGTTTTGAACCCAAACCAGCGGGTGGGCACATATAAACTCAGTATGATTCAGTGGCTTTGATTCGGTTTAAAAGTGCACCCCTCAAAGCCCACTCGTATTCGGTTAGAGAGGTCAGGCGTTACGAGCCGAAGCTAGTCAAAACACAAGTTTGAAAGATTCAGTCGAACAGCAAATGACCACTGTTTACGCTCAATCGTGCAATGCAAAGGCAACTTTTGGGTGAGGTCGGTGGAGTATCCAAAAATGACTGTCAGAACAATCATCCGTTCCAGGGCACCTTTCGAAAACCACACGTACGATAACCCATATGAAACAGTCTGTTCAGCTTCATTTTTCTTAACAGTTTCCCATGGCGTAATTGCGAAAAAAAGCACCGGCTAATTAGCCTGGGATAAAATTGGATACTGTGGTCTTTCAGGACACGTAATTGAAAACAACTAAGCCAAGTTGTAAGTATGTAAGTTTCAAACCAATGCCAAATTTTCATCTCCTTAGCATACATGAGATTACACATTCCATCGTAAGATTTTGAAGAATATAAGAACGTGAATAATGAAAATATAATATCTATAAATGGAGTGGGTTTAAGCACACAAACATGTGCTCATCGACAGACAAGCTTCTCATCCATTGCGCACAGTGTATCGACCTGTGTTCTCGGCGTCCATGTGCGAAACGAACGTGTTACCACGAGGACCAAAAAATCGACCGCGGAATTCCATCTTTTCTTGTTTCGCTGCTCCTTTAACTCATAACGAGCGGACGAAACCGAAGGAACAACTCGAACCAAACTGAAGTCAAGCTACTAATTGGTGACCAATAGCTTCGATCGACCTGGTACGCACACACCCATGTGCATGCGAACTGAATAAATAGGACCTGGTCGCGTTAACAGGGACAACCGAACAGTCAGAATCACGATGCACGAACGAAAAGCTGTTGTGAAAAATGCTGATATGGATGAGGACATGCAGCAAGATGCGGTTGATCTGTGCAATCAGGCTATGCTCAAATTTACCATGGAGAAGGATATTGCGGCATTTATTAAAAAAGAATTTGACAAACGGTACAATCCAACTTGGCATTGCATTGTTGGTCGAGCTTTTGGAAGGTAATTTTTTTACACTTGTAGGTGCGTGTAAACTGCGATTAAATTTTGCATGCCAGTGAATTCATAGAACGATGAATAAATCAAATACCGCATTATTCATCTAGATTTTGTAGTCTAGGATTCACTCGGGTCCCCAGGCCACATTATTCTGGGAGAAACTAATAGTCTCAGTCCGTGTGCATTTTTAGAATATTGAGGACAGTCATGCAGCACGCAAAATCACTTGTTACCCGTAAGGTAAATTTGCGGAAACCCACAAAAGTCAAGCTAGAGTAATACGTGAGACGTTTGCTCGCCTTCAGATTCTGTGAACAGCCGAAACTTGTAACACAATCGGTTAGTTTTTAGCTACCTCCAGTGGCATGACGAATCAAACGTTGATGCACAAATAGAAGGTAGGTTCACGCCGGGGCACGTACTTTGCCCGTGTCCACCGATAAACTCGCTAACGCGAAGGTGGGAAACAGTCCACAGCTTGGACCTCGGATTCCTCGGGCATTTCTAATGACTTTGTGTGTCGCCTGAAAATGGAAAGATTTACGCTAACATGCCACAACGCAAGGCGATTCAGCACCATTGTTCAGGTACGCAGTGGAAAAGGGCCACATACTCTCTCTCTCAGTCGTACAACGTGTCGGCAGAGTTACATACTTGAAATTTTCTCGTGGAAAAAGATACACTTGCAAGTTTATACCAAGTCATTCTTTTCTACTTTGCTTTAAAGTAAGATAGAGCATTGTCATTCTGAAGCATACATTCGGCTGTCGATTGCATCAGGTCCACAATGTAAACAACAAGGTCATTACAATCATTGCGTGATTTTCAAAGGCAAACGGTAGCCTGCTCATTGGACTTTGGTTGACACACTTCGAGACGTTTTTGACACAACGTGGCAGCACCGTTTAGTGCTTTGTCGTTCTCCGAGCATACCTGCTCCTAGTTGTAGGTATCATATTTTAACCATGTGTCTTGTTTCATTACATTCACGGGAAATAGCGAGCAAAGGATTGCTTAAAAGTTCACAACTTCTATTTTCCTGTCTTTCTGTTACACAGCTATGTGACTCATGAAACGCGGCACTTTATTTACTTCTACCTTGGATCTAACGCTGTGCTCCTGTTCAAATCTGGGTGAACTGAATAAACTCACTTCAATCAGTCGTTATTTGTCCTTCTTATCTCTGAACATTAATTGGGTGGTGGTAGATCTTTGGCTAAATTGATGCTGCTGCTGCTGTCGGATATGCAAATGACAGTCATTTTGGAGTGCTATTCAATTAGCTAATGCATCAATTAGCCAGTGGAGTGGCTGAGCACTAAGGCTTGTTTCGTCTTTGGTCATTGTAGACGGATTGAAATACCAGGCAATGAAACCAGGTTGGATGATTTGCTAGCATCCGGTTTGGGGTTCACTAATGTAATGAAGGGACAACTATTATATGCTGACCATTCGACTTCGATGGAAGGAGATATCTAACACTGATTTTGTCACAAGTGTCTTTGATAATGTACGTTGTTTTAAGAGCGAAGTTCATACCTATGCCCTTTCGTTCAGTCCAGTAGGAGATACAAGCTCAGCGACCACTCGGCACTGCATTCATGTGCTAATCGGAGCTCAAGGCCCTAAAAATACAGAAAGGATAACATCGACCAGACTAGCCATGTAAATGTACACATGAGAACATCAGTAACATTAGTCATTAGCCCGACGGATCTGAACCGACAGCAATCATTCCAATGAGGGGTTGGTGCAATCGAATTCTTCGGATGTTTTAGCAACTGAAAGAAGGTCAATATAACCCCAAAGATTTCGACGTTTGTAATGAATGGATACATAGCTAGAATACGTTATGAAGTTTGCGACTTTCAATCGCTGGATCGTTGTTTCACAGCTACGTATCCTTTGTTAGCTTCAGCGAGCATACCTTGAGGGAGAATTATGCGGTCATACCCTTTTTCCATCATGACTACACCTCTGTTGTATTGCAGTGGTTGGTTTGTAAGACGCCAGCATGACTAGAGGTAGAAGCTGATCAAAACAACTCGAAGCTTCGCATTTCACAGACAAGCAAGAGCAGGGTTCTGTTCTGCTGGGTGAACATTCCGAACTGACCGCATTGTAAACCTGAACTCTAAGTGACCTCAGGGTGTACAATTGTTTACAGTTTTATGGGCCCGAAACTGAAAAGCTGATATGTCAGATATTTCTGGACAGTCGCCGAGCGTGTCGTCATGCTATTTTTAGAAAATTCTGGGAGAACGATGTCACAAGTGCTCGTCGCTTGAAGGTATCAGGATGGGCTCGGTAATAATTGTATTATATCCATGCTATAGAGGAGAATGTTGGTAGTGCATGTAGCATTGGTTTGTTCGCTGAGCTGGGCAATCCATTTCCAGCTGGGCAAACTAAAATTCTCGTAAGATTTGTGCGTGGTTATCAATAAGACTTACTATCTGCTGGCCAAAAGTCATTCAACACAATGCACCGGGAGTAGACTCATGGTTTTATAATGGTTGGTTTTATAATAATATTGCAAATGACGCTCGCTTTTTGTCTAGGTCGTTTGACCAGCTTAGTGTTGGATTTGTTTCACTCATTGATTATTTACCCGTTAATTAGTGTAATTTGGGTAAACATTGCACACGTGAAGTTCACTGCCGCATTGCAACAGAGACGTACAGCAAGCAGACAAAGTCAAAACTCCGGAATCGACAGATTTTTAACACCAGCGATGAAGTATATTGAGCGTTAGGTTTGGTGTATGGCTGTAGAGTGGAGAACACTTATTTCCAATAGTGCTCGGTGTCCAGAAATAGGCCTCACTTACTTTTTTATGGGTCCTTTCACGACCCATCGAGCACAGCAGATGCTGCATTTTTCCGGCCGGCGGTGTTACCTTGGGCCAATCTTCGTCGGACAAAGACGTAAACAATCAGCGCGGGCCAATTAAGTAACCACATTCGTGCCCACACTTTCATGGACGTGAACCCTATGGTGGACTACCAAGCCAGCTTTCGATTTGCAGCATTTGCCACATTCCTCACACGTGAGTCCCACGAGGCTCTCCTGCGTACTTGTTGGAAAGGGTGCAGAGGCGCTGGATGATTTGCACATTGTCGAAATTAACCAGCACATTTAAACCAAACAGAATGGCTCACCCTGTTTGGAGTTGCTGAACTCCTAGCTCACCCTGGTGCCGTTCGTGAGATTCACCAAACTTTCTATATCTGTCCGTGCAAGTCATACAACTTGGGCTTAGGGATGAATGGTTGCACATAGTTGGCACATTTCTGGAAGCAATTGACAAGCTTGTTTTGCGAATTGATTATGGAACAGAATACGTCTGACTGGTTTGCTGGTCCGGGTAATCTGGATATTAACGCAGTGAGATCGGTAGCCCCAATAACCAACCCCGATTACTAAGGTCGTTGATATTCTCAGGACAGCTTAATATTTTGACCTGAAAGTTAAGTCAACCTATGCTGAAAAAACGAGAAGCACTGTACAGCACTTTCACTCATATGGAGTACCCAACAAAATTCGAATAATTTCGGACGTGCGAGCCACCTCTAAGTAGGGGAACACTAAACTGTTTGGCAAAGAGCAGCTGGAAAGATACGTAACCAGGTCGCACATTGATAGTCAAGGAATTGGCCCTACGAAGTTAGGTGTTCACTGGCTTAGACGGAGGACTGATTCACAACTTGCATTAATCTCCGATCTGAGATCGCAGTTGAAAAGCCAGTGAACAGCTGTCTGAATAATGAGTGGCGCTATATCCTGCCGAGGTGCAGGGTGATCACACTGCTAATTGTTCCGATTGGTTGGGTATTCACCTACCGGTCGGCAGGCGCTGCAGAAAATTCACAATAGGAATAAAAAGTCCTAAATTGCTCAAGCACTTTTCAAAATAGATTTCCTTCATTCGTAGGTCACAATTTCGATTAAAATTACAGAATTCTTAAACCTGGCTACTCTCCTACCTCATCTGAACTTTACAGTGACTTCCTCATGTGGCAGGACCACTCCGGGCGGATACGGTCCAGAGGAAGTTGGTTGAGAGTTAGATTGACCGAATGGAAGTTTGGTATCAAACCCAATTTTACTAGCAAATGCTGTGTATACCACCTGAATTAGGTGAGCCTGCAACAACACAACGCTATCCCTATCTGTATGGAATCCTAAGTACTGATCTTTTACGGCATGCGCCCAGCTAACTCACTGACGAATAAGTTTGAAGGAATGCAGAGAAGCATCAGGAACCAAAATGATGCTTCATACATAAGAAGGCTTCTTCTGCGTATTCAGCTTCGTGTCACGGAATGTCAAGAACATCCACCGTCAGAATAAGAGTGTTGCTGTCACAAGCATCATTAAAACTGAAGAATTTTTATAGCCGCTTCTGTTTCTGGCGATTATATGCGAACTGAGCTGCACCAGACGATTATTCCATGTTACATTTACGCACTTTCACCTTTCACCACACCAATGCCCTTTGGACCAGCACTTTAAATGCCTCGTTCGTTCGTGAGTCTCATGTGTAACTCATAGAATGAAGTCAAAGTACACGAAGTATGGACGAAAACATGTGCGTGGAAATAGATCCGGACCGACTGATAGACGAGTACTCTGCCAAGTCAGCCATCGAGAACATCCTTCATGTATTTAAACTTTACGTGCAGTGTTCAATGGAATCTTCAGCTGATTGGTTTGAAACAACCACATATTCCTTAACGACAGAAATATCTCTAGACAACATTTCAGCAGAATTAAGTCCGGACAAGTTAAAGAAGTATTACTAAATCCGATGTTTAACTGGTTTTTGTTTGATCGCCTCTGTAGATCGAAGGTGTTGAAAACTCCGATTGGCACAAAAACATCAACAGCCACGCCGTACAGGTAAAAAGGATAGTCTTCAGGTATTGCTTAGTTGTGTACTTTTCTCGCTGTTTTACTGTTGCTCACGCTGTCATGTGGTATGCGACACCATCCAGGTTATGTACATTTGGCCTGAAAAAAGTTAGCATGGACGTGTCACATAAGGACAATACATTAGAGGACAACAGTGATGCAAATGAACTTCTATTGCAGCTACCGTTGTAGTCGGCTGGGCGGATATGCACACATACCCTGATTAATTCCTCTCATAGCGTGATATTGACTGGCCTGCATTCGGAGTTCTCATTCAAATGAGGGTACTGAGCCGGGAAGCCCTTAACTGGTATGTGGTCAATAATCTGGCAAATGGTAATGCTTAACACGGCTTTTCGACGGTTTTCGATGTCACCATAGCTTAGTTCGACCCACTACTTTGCAACCTGACTGAATAAAACCGTACTGCATCCGGGCTTGGAATAAAATTCCATTTGCATGCGTGTTTTGGGTGAATGCTTCCTAGGGTTGGACAAATCAATTCAGCTCACCTAGTACTGCCCTGGAATATGAATTGCACCCAACTGGAATATTGTTTAGTCCACGCGGATCTATGGCACACTCAGGCAAAAGGTGTGATATGCCAATACATCACTAGATTGAGATCAGGGCACAGTCGTCAGACAGGCCCAGTGTCGTGTACTTGTGTTTCCCTGGTTCAATCTAACGCACGCTGTTGAAAATGTCAAATCATTCCATTAAACAATTGAAACAAATATTAGCAGCGTTCTTTGTATTCGGATATGCACCGAGTGGTAATTTAACTCCCATGCATATTTTGTTGCATTCGCCTCTCTACACATATCCCCCTATCCACCCGCGTACCTATCTAACGTATTTACCCATCTATCTACCTACCTACCTACTTATCTATCTATCTATCTATCTATCTATCTATCTATCTATCTATCTATCTATCTATCTATCTATCTATCTATCTATCTATCTATCTATCTATCTATCTATCTATCTATCTATCTATCTATCTATCTATCTATCTATCTATCTATCTATCTATCTATCTATCTATCTATCTATCTATCTATCTATCTATCTATCTATCTATCTATCTATCTATCTATCTATCTATCTATCTATCTATCTATCTATCTATCTATCTATCTATCTATCTATCTATCTATCTATCTATCTATCTATCTATCTATCTATCTATCTATCTATCTATCTATCTATCTATCTATCTATCTATCTATCTATCTATCTATCTATCTATCTATCTATCTATCTATCTATCTATCTATCTATCTATCTAAATCTCCCATAATTTTCCATAACCTAGTCAGCCACTTTGGACCATCCTTCCTGAGTGATCACTATGAATGCGGCACACCATCACTAACAATTACTGGAAGGGATATGCAGGGGTGTTTAGCTCTAAAGTCGTGTTTCGAAATTGCTACATTTCAGTGTTTTTTCTGTCCATATCTTAAGAACACTAACACACCTGTCTCGTAGCCATTAAAATTTCCATCCAGTTTTTTGCTCCCGCGTCCCATTAAGTTAAAGTTAACAGAGTTAACGTTATACTCTCTCATGCAAACATAACCTCACTCGCATACTTCTCTACACAAGGATTTGCAATAACGGATTCAAAGACGGTGCTCGTCACCTGTGCACTACTAGAACTACAGATTCTCCCAAATGAAAGGGAAATAACTAGTTAACCATTTTTCAACGTTTACATGTAACCTCGCTTTTCAAAGGCTGCACAACACCTAGGTCAACTGAAATATTGGTCCGTATTTTTGGAATTTATGAGCAGAACCGAGTCATGAATATAATAGCTCATTTGCACTCGGCGAAATCCCCAGGAAACAACTTACAGGGAAGCAACAGACTTACTGTTGATATCTGCAATAATAGCACGGGGCTGTTTGATGACAGCTTGACTTTGACGTAAAGTTTGTGCTTGCTACGTGCACTAGTGCCTTTTTTGTTGTTTTCCTTATTGCTGGATCGTGTTGTTGTAACTTCCAAACTGATTCTTCCGTTCTCTCCTCCTAATTAGTTATGATCTTTTCAATTTCACCCGTCCGCATCCGAAGGCAGTTTTGTAGTCGTTCATGTTTTGAAGAGGTTGCGATTGCGGTTTTGCACTAGCCAACATACTTTTGTATTTAGACACTTCTTATCCATGTCTTAACTAGGCGAGCAATCTCGTATTTGGCTCACACGACGGTAAAGATATATTGTTATCTTTTGGCAATCATAATAAGAAACTTTGCAGTGGAAGGCAGCCTGCACTCTTAACAGATTGCAGACTCGGGTGTATTTCGGCGAAGACCTGGTTCCAGTGACTGTCTTTAGTGACACGCTTGATGACAGAATCGAATCGATTTGATTAAGTTTGACAAACCTTGGAAAGATGGAATGACCTAGGGGGCGTGGCTACCTTCATAAAAATAACAACGAAACCTTCACCACACGGGAGTTAAAGAAGGCTCATCACTAATTCTCAAACGTTTGCATTCAAGTGTTTCTGTTATTTCTAATATAAGACGAGGCTTGTTAATTTGAACTGATTTACAATGTTTCGGATCATACTTTTAGCGAAGTACCGTGTACTGTGTAAGCTAGCAGTTGCCGGTTGGTTTGATGCACGTACGAAAGTGCTCACCATACTCGGGGTACCTATGTCACATATGGTATGATTGTCCGTCCGTTATGAGACAGTGTTTCGATCGAAATAAGAGCAGCATAGTTGTTCCCGTAAAAATGTGTGTGCATCACCACCTAGAGACTGCTGCACATCCAAAGGGAGTAGTCTGGCCATGCTGCAGACGACTAGAGTTAAAAATACTTCAATCCTACCTCAATTCTATGTTTTGCAATTTAGGCGCCAATATCTAGTTTTAGGAGAGGTGTGTAGAAAATCGAACCAGTATTGGTTACCGCCGACATTGTTACTCCGGAGTCAAATGGAAGTCCAACTGAGCATTCTGTAGGCGAACCTTAGCACAAAATCTAACACTGTTCTGGGTTATGTCAATGTCGGTGGCTGTGTTCTAATGACCAACCCACCTTTCAAGATTGTGAGTAGAGGGTGCGTTTAATATGCTTTTTGTGAGATTAAAATGCTTTCAGGATGAACAACGTAACTTTTGAGTATTTCCCCGAAGTGAAATTAACCGGACTTGAAAAGTAGGACCGCGTTGTTTCCAAGATAGAAGTAGATGAAATGTTTCGTTTCGTGTGTCACGTAGCTGCAATTGAAAAAAGAAGGGTCTTTAATTTGTACCTACTTATAATTCCTCTAGTAATCCGCATAAATAACTGAAGGTCATAAAAAGCAAGCCTTTACTTTTGAAAATGTGATACCTATGAAAGGAATTAGTTAATTCATCAATAAAAAGCTGAATTTAGACAGTACAAAGAAGGAGGTCAAAGCCCAGAGATGGGACTGAAAAATTCGTCAATCGACTTCAGCTTTAGTCCTCGAAAATTAAGTTGACTATAAGGGGACAGAAGAAAGCGCTCTCTATGTGACAGAATTCCTTCCCTAAAATGCACTAGCACAAGGCAAGGCTGTTGTGGTAACTTATCTTCCAGAAGTCCTCTCAAACTGTGCTCAAATGCGCTGTACAGCCGTGAGGTAAAATCACTTGGCTGTAAACACAGGACTCTGTAGATGTGCAAACCTTTTTAAGTAATTGCTATCAGACAAACAGTTTATTGTTTTTTTAGCGCAAATGCTACGATTATCAAAACCTTAGTGGGGTAGTCCTACAAAGCACCAAGTCAACCAGACTTTCTACTTGCTCACTATCAGTAGTTTGACAACTGATCGCTAGTGAAAATCGTGCTAAGTACATTAACATCAAATGCATCCGCTCCACACTCAGGGGAATGGCTTTGAGATCGGCTGTCCTATGGACATCGCCGTGGATATCAATCCCGGGTTTAGTGTGATGGAAACGTCAGTTAGTTTGACTAACTCTAACTGGCCGGATAGGTTGCTGCAAGGGTGGCTTCATGGGTTGATTTGTGTGTCGCTTTCCTTCTGCGATGAATTCTCCCAATTTCCATGAACCTTATAAGCAGTACGCCACACCAAAATAATATGGTACGCCATTTCGAGTACCATACAGACCGTCAGGTAGAGAATATCGTAAGCTAGCATTCATAAACTAGCATTCCGACTTAGACTACAAGAGTGTACTTGATCAGCCCGCCAGAAATTCATGTTGGTTGGTCGAAATGGTGGATTGGGGAGAAATTATCAATATGGTGAACCGGATACTGAGGACTTCCTCATTGCATGTATTCCTCTTGGATGTCTTTCATAGATTTCCTTGGTGTGTGTTGAGATATTCAGAAACAGTCGGGTTGGAGTTGGGCAAATAAATGGATTTTACTCGATTTTGGCCTGGTTTGTGCTGGCTGCTTAACTTTTCTCCTGATTTCTTTTGTAAACTTGGTCGTGGGGTTGAAAAGGCTTGCCTTACTGACAAAATGCAACGTTTCAGGTAACATGGTGTGGATACGGCTAAGCAAGGAAACACCAGTCGAACATTTTAAACTTTCCGTAGAGTGCACAACTAAATGGACGAATAAACCAACACGGTTTATGAAGACCAAGTTCTTAAACTTCGTATGAAATCATGAATTACCTTAACCATCGTATCACTTTTAAAACCAAGCTCGTCTCTTTGTGGACAGTCAACTACTTTGCTCAAATATTGATTCATTTAGGGCTGGATTCCGACGGAACAGTAAGTGTATGAAAAAAAAATTAGCCTCTCTACACTGTGGCCTTCGAGGAGGAGCTAAATACATGTCCATATTCGCACTACCAAAGGAATTAGCTGCGTCTTAAAACCTAAAGCCCTATAACTTATATTACCTATATTGGCAATCCTGAACTGACAGGCTGATTCACTGCTTTCCAGAGGCCCTATGCATAGATTGAGAAAAACATTCCGTTAGGTTCTAGAACGACCTTAATGATCGTTTTTTACTTGTGGTACGTCCAGCTTAGTATCAGTGTTTTACGGGACATTCGGAAGCATAACTGAGGGTTGCCAGCCTATTCTCACCTCAACTTCAGAATTCTCAAACGGAACTGTTTCACCACTAGTCCGTTTCGCATCTTTTGCACTCTGGTGCTCTCGCAATCTCGGCTGCCTATGTGGTAAAACTCCCGTTGACCAGGTCAGCATGTTTTGCGCTGTACCCTATCCTACCGTCCACGGATCTGACTCGTTTGATTCACAGTCCCCTACTGACCCTTGAAATGAGAGCACTCTCACATTTGTTTCCGCACGTCATCTGCTACCTAAATGGGAGATTCGAGCGCTGCAATCCTGTTGAAAATGTATTGCGTGACTGTGTAACATACTATTTCACAAAAAAATTGAGTCAGACTGCTGCGAAATGTGCCTCAGTATGCTCAGACATTCATGGGAAAGATTTATCTTTAGTTTCGGGTAGTGATTTGTACTTCCGTTTGCTGGGGGAGCTCAAGTTCAGGACGGTTATGTTGAGGGGGAACGTAGATGGCCGGACTATCCTATAGAACATCATTATTAATAGTCGCGCATTGAAGAAATTTTAGTCAAAAGAGAATGCACTGAGTTCTATGTGGGTGAATGTGGGAACCGACGAGTTGACTGTGATTGGTGATGAAACGCCTGCTGTCCAGCTACCAGGCTGGGCAGAGAAACCAACAACCCGAGCGCTACGCTCATTTCGGAAGTTGTTCATTAGTCGACAGACCTTGAGGAAGATCTAGGGAAGCGGAAAATCATTATGCAGTGAATTATTGCAATTATTTCGAAGGATCGCACCTTGCAACAAACTTTTCGAGTTGTATGTCCATCTAAGGTTTGATGACAAGGATAGCCGAGCAGATTTTTACTTTCCCTGTTAATTTCACTCACACAAGAGAGTCATAACGTTCATTCGTATGAAGATTTTGCAGGATTTTTTACCCTATGTTTGTGCACACAATAGATGGGATTAGATTTATTCACCTTTCCATCGTAAGTTCTTGTCGGCTGCTAGCTAATTTGAGTTCCAGTAAGGAAAAAAAAACAGTAGAAAGGGATTGGCGGACTGAAATTTCCCCTTTGTGTCCTCTACTCTTAGGAATTATGAAAAGTACACCTTAGACGAAAGGTTGCCTCATTTTCACGCCCACCCACCGTCACTTTTGTCAAACTTACCTTCCAAAGGATCGTCCGACAATACAGTGCCATGTGGGTCCATATCGACTATCGAATTCCTTTTTCAGATGGGCCGCAACGTCCTTCTCCATCGTGTATTTGTTCATAGCCTCGTTACAAACATCAACCGCGTCCTGCTGCATATCTGCCTCCATATCGGCATTTTTCACCACTGCCTTCCTGTCCGTCATGGTGCGCGCTGTGAATGATATGTGGCCTACCCTCATCCATTTTATTTTAAAAGTGAAAGTTAAGTAGCTTGGCTTCAACCTAGTTTAGATAGAAAGGCATTGGATAAGAACAACACACAAAAATGTCGCTCAGTTCATTTGGCCATCATAATGACTTTCAGCTACAAAACTAGTCAATATCTCCATTCTAACGCACACCCACAGCCGCATTTGAGTTCATTATTGAGATGATAGAAACAATGTAGATTGATCAAATCCAAGCAAGTCCACTGGTGAGTGGGCGCTGGTGTTTGCAGCGAGACATCAAAGCAAAATTTATGGGCACATGTGCTGAGCCTTCTTGAGTCGATCACATGATTCACGAATAAGGTTAACCCAGTGCAACAATAATTTTACAGTATGGTCAAAGCGTTTCTGAAGAACACAAATAATTTTGGCTAGTTATAAAGAATGTACTTTACTCTAAATTTAGTTGTCTGTTCACTGAAAATGCTTGTTCACCCTGAGCACGTAGATCGGGATTCGTGAACTGTTTTCGGATATCCATCGGCTGGCCGGGAGCAGATTTTTGTTCAGGCAGACCAAGCAAGATACTATATACAGGAAGGAGTTCTTTCGTGTAGTCAAAAGTGACTACATAAAAGAGAAAATCAGACGCTGCAAAATGAAAAAAATAATGAGTGTTAGGTCACGCTGGATGCTCCGTTAACGCTTGATTTGTTATAAATATCAATCAAATGAATCCGAAACAGGTAAAACTCTCACACAAGTTTGTTCTTTGAACGCTGACCTGTGTACAGGATGTTAGAGATACCGCCTTGGTCGCCAAGAAATTGCCTGTAAGAGCAGGACTCCTGTCTTATCAACAGAACTCCTGGACTGTTCTAAGGGAGTGGTGCTTTGGTTAGAACTTTCCTCCTTCATGAAATAATCTCATTTCCTTTTCACAGCTTTGCACAGTCCATACTATTACTCAGGCACTCCAAGTCGCAACCCAGTTTTTTGAACAGCTTGTGCTGAATGAAGCTGCTTCAATGGTCCCTAAGGTAGATGCTGTGAAATTCGACAAGCCAGCGCAAGGCTGACTAGTTGATTTTCAAAAGCCGATTTGTTACGGACCTGTCCTTGAATGACTAGCCTAGTCTTAAGCTCATCCTGTCCAGGTGAGCCTATCGATCTACCGAGATGGTGGTCCGCTTACCTACCAGGTTTGAGCCACCTACGATGAAAATGTGGAAATTGCGCGATGAACGCGTTTGATCTGAGACAATCAACACAATCAACATATCAAAGTGAGAAGTTGAGAGCATGAATTCACCGTTTGAAAACCCCAATGCGATTCGGGATTCTGCGTGTCGGAGTTCTAAAATGAAAAAAAATGGTTGTTTTTTTCAAAACACTCATGAAACATGTTGCTCTGAATTCTAGTGGTTGTGAACTGTCATCTTTAGTTGCCCAGCAGCAGGGATACAAATACTGTGATGATACAGTAATATTCTGGCGCTATAGCTCTTCAAATTTATGGGCTATATTTTCGTTTCATCAGATGATGTGGTAGCTGCTTTGGTGTTCTGGCGAGTGTTACATTCGCCTGTTATCAGTAATCATCTAACGGTCGCGGCTCCTGATTTGACTAAGTGTGGAACGGTGACACCAGAACACAAGACACACCAATTCAGCAACCAACTGCAGCGGTCTTTCTAGTTGGGTAATATGGCTTGTATTTGTCGTTACTATTGTTTAATCATTTGTACTGTTAGAGCAATATCTGTTGTTTTTATGGACTATAATCAAGCCCTACTACACGTCCAGTGTGTATGGAATGTCTGCTTGGTGTTCCGAGGAACAAAAGGAATACGATGTGGCTGTTTGGCAGAATTAATCAATTTTACTAGCTGACCGACCAAATCGTGCAATACTCCTGACATCTGATGTTTACTTGAACGTAGAGGAGCCAGGGATTGCTATGTGCCCAGCATTTTTTGGTCCGATGAGGGTGATACCTGGTGGTTCATTCATTTTTGCCCTTAATTATCTGATGACTTTCATTTTAGCATAACTTATTTGTAAGCTGATAAACAGGTCATCAGCACTATCGAGAGTTTTCCTTCATATGACACTGCTTGCAAGAGAGTTGGGAACTTTTGAGCAGCCCACTACCACTTTTGACGTTTTTATAGGTTGTCATTACGGCTTAGGCCAAAAGGAGTGTCCATGAAAACATTCGTTTACGACTTAATATGGTGTCACCGGGAGATTTGTTTTTCCACAGTGCATACTTCAGAAAGGCTAACACATTTTTGGTTCAAACGAAAACAACAGGCTAAAATTGCTTCAGCGAGCTCGGACCTAACAAATGCTTCCCTTTGGTGTGGACTCAGCAGAATCATTACGCCAGAACAGGAGGATGACCGTTCAAACGAGAGTGGTATGAATATGAACAAAATATATATCCCGCAAAAACACGACTGTAGCTGATTTTTATTGCGAGATCTCTGGGAAACATTAATGTCTAAGTGGACTGGTCGTCCAAGGGGCCCCTGCTATTCAGCTGGACTGTTAACCACACAAATGAGATTTGATCGGGTCAGAGGACTCATGGCACTGATACGTGTTCAAAACATCAAAAGGGGAAAACCACACTAGCCACCGTTGGGCGAATGGTAATTTATGCTTTGAATGATTTATCATAATATGCGAAGAGCATGGGAGCATCCATTTGCACGGAAACTTCAGTTATCAAGCCCACTAGATAATGTGGAGATTACGCTTTAGAACGTCCCCGCTTCGCTTAAGTCTAACAGAAGTCGATTACCATGCCAGTCAGGATTTGCCTTTCGTGGTTTGTTAAAGAAACTGCGTTGGGGGAACGCGAGTGTTGGGGAACGATTACCACCACTTTCCTTTCTCTGTTTGCGAGAAGCATAGAATTGTGTCCATCAGTACAGTGACAGAGTGGTTTCTTTTGGGCGAGAGGTCTCTAGTCGCGGAAAACAACTGTAATCGCACTTTCGTGTGCATACCAATGTCGAAAGGCCTATGTGGATTTGGACGAATAATGATCCTGGATGCCTCCGACGGATTGATTGCAGCAAGCCCGCTTTACACGTTCCACGAGCAAGCTGGAACCGTCCAGACGAGAAGCAGCAAACATTGTCCACTGGGTCGCTTAGACAGTCCGTGCGAGTAGAAAATGACGTCTCTGTGCGTAACCGCGACGTATCTGTGCTCGGCGGAGACCTGTTAAGACAGCGGAGAAAAAGCGAACGTTGAATACACATGCTGAGGCTGTCTGAATAGTTTCGGAACGTTGAGTTACGCGGGTGCAAATGTCTAGCGTCCGATAGGAGATGCTAGTCAAAATCAATTTTACTATATGAAAACACCTAACAATATTCAGTATTCCCGGGCATATCACATCATAATTAGATTAGTGAATCCGACAGTACATCATGATAATCCCCTCATCGATTTGCTTACTCAGCTCACGTACTTTGGATCCCCATTTGTTTTGCCTATCCGTACCCGCCGTTCACCTTGCCGCAAATGTTATCCCGTTAGATATTGGTATACCAGCATGTATGCGTGTGTGTGTGCTGGTGTGTGGATGTAGATGCGTATGTGCGCAGCTGACCTACTTAGCCATGCGTGTTCCTGCCCTGACTTGTTCTGTCGTGATTTCCGTGTAATACCGCTGCCAATCAGATTCGCGAGACTGGTCTCGGAATCGACGACCACAACCGATATTACGAAGTCACCATTCCCATCGCCGTCGTCTGGGTGTGCGAACCTTGGTTCTGTACTGTATCGGTCAGTGACGGACTTGCGCAATTGTTGACGACACGAGCATGGACAGTTGCGATTTGTTGTGCTAGTTTGCTCACTTCTATATAACTAGTCCCATAGAATTTGGAACCCAGTTCTTACCATTAGTAGTCAGGATCGACAAACCTAAGTGGGACTCAAATCTCCTTATCGGAAACCCCACTGCAACGCTTCCGTCTTCCAATAAGTGTCCCATTGTTCACCTCAGTAACTTCGTTCAGCAACTCAAACCGCACATGGCGGTTTGGTCACAATGTATTAATTCTGGTGCATATCGTCAATGGGCATTGACGAAGCCTTCCTTTCACTATCAACACTCCTTTTCAAACTCTTCTGTCTGGGAAAAAACTGTCGGAAACGAGAAACACCATTCTTCATGGTGTTTATTCTTGTTAAGGATAACTAAAAAGACCTGGCACGCATGCTTGTTTTAATGCTTTTTGCCAACTGGAAACCAAGTTCTACAAATAGAGATTGAAGATCTCATCTGACAACTTAGCCTGCCTTTTGGGAGCTCATATGAATAACTTGCTTTGTGCTATTCATTCGTGTTATACGGAGTCCCGATATCGTGGGTATTGTTCCAACTGAAACACGAGAAGGTGTTTGTGTAACGCATCCAGTTGATGAGTGTCAAAACCGAAAGATTTATTGGGGGCTTACGTTATCACAGCCCAAAATTTCAAAATTCGGTAACCGTGCGTCTTATCGTGGGTCAACTTCTGGTTGATTTTAACCCAAGATATCCCTTTGTTTCATGATGTTCACTCATTCATAGTATTACCCACTTATCTTTCGCTGTCACTAAACCTGGTCTCAAACCGTCTCTCAAATCTGCCGTCCAGTATTAAAGAAAGTTTGAAGTATAGCACTAACGGTTGCACGCGTTCTCCGCAAGGGAGATATGAATCTATGCTTCAAATACGTTTGACTACACCGAGTCCAAATGTAACCATATGAGGCTGGCTCAAAGTAAATCACCGTAGAAAAGAGATTCAAATGTGATTTGCACAAAGATGTGGATTATAACAGTAGCCTCGCTGGGATTTCACAATGCAGTGTCTTCCAGGGGAACCAAACACCCGACTATTTGGCTCGTAAATTTGCCACTCAGTTGGAGCTACATGATAATATTTCTGTGATGTAGAAGTCTTTATCAAGTCCACTCTATCTGAGCATGCTTGAAGGCTACTGGCATTCCATGTTGCCGTGATTGTCTTACAGTCATTCCGGCCAGTGTATTTCATCTATATAGGAGTATTTCTTCTCTTCACTGGTTGTATTGATAAAGCTCAACTCAACGATGCATACGCATACCACTACCGTTGAGGGAACAAGAACGGTGCAGCAGGCGAATTTGTGGAAATGCTGTGATCCCGTCATCAATGTAGGTCTGACAACGCTGATAGTCTAAGCAGAACAATATCCATTATGGAGGTAGCACACTACGAATAAGGTTGCTGAAAATCCATCGCCAGCCCACGACCGATTTTAGATTTTGTGGTCAAAAGTTGGGCGCAGTCTCCGAGTACCCATCAAATTTATGGTCTATTTTAACCCAAAATGGACGGAATTCGCCAAATAGTCCTGCAAACTAATTTGGTTTTGATTAGAGACTTGGCTTAATCCATCAAAATTTCTCGCTTGTGAGTTTCCCTTCAACGGGGAGTGCTGAACAAGGTCGCCCAATGCTTTAGCTTGCATGACATTCAAGAGGAACACTGAAACCGTTAGGTTCGGATGGATTTATTTGAACCTTTTTTCGAGACCGAATTAGTGTGCGAATGAGTCTTTGGTCAATATCTGTTCTGATTGGTCAGTTCACAGAGTTTCTATTCGTTCGTAAACACCAAAACCAAACTGCAAGTTTTTCGCCGAGGCTTCATCGGCGCCGAACTACCAATGGATATAGTCCAAACCAAATATTTCAAACTTGCAGAACTACAGTCGGCAGTTCCTAAGTTTTACTTTGAATTTCATCGGTATGTGGTATCCCCATCGGAGAGCTTGAGGTTTGCGATTAGAATTTTCACAGTATGAGACTCTGCCTAGCCAAATTCTTAACCAGGTGGACATTGCTTCTGAGATTTTATTGTTATACATGGCACACCATTCTTTTGCTAAAATTCCAAGTGAGCCGAGTTCCGTTCATCTAAATTAAGTCGAGTCACCACAATAGACCGTTATTTCATAGAACAAAGCAGTTCACAATTGTTCACTTATTCTGCAAGACTGAATGGTTTCACCGATAATTTTTCAATCCGCAGGAATACCGCCGTTTTTAATAGAGCAGGACAGACAGACTTCAGACGTTGTTATGAAAGGTCGTTGCTGGTTGACAACAAACAGTATATCAGGTGACAGCGGAATGAAACTTATAGTCACTGATATTTCCCCCATTACAAAGAGTCAAACAGAAAGTTGCTAAAGGTTTATTCGATGCTGGTTTGGAGTATTGGTTTTGATTTTCGAAAGGAAATATCTGGAAGTAAGGAACACTCTGAATGGATTGCAGATGAGCATCCGTGGCTCGATCTCCATGTGTTCAGCTTATCAGTCTCCACCTGGTTTGTTCACGAATCCTACGAGAATGGGCAGAATTTAGCTCATCTTCACATATGCATCTAAAGATGTTGCTTATCGATTTCTCTTGGAGAAGATTCATCAAGTAAAGTGTGCAAGTATAGTACAATTAGTGGGTAACATTTGGTGGACCAATATACGTAGAGCTAACAGTCCGGGCTTAATTTCAGAACATCCAAGGATAAGTGGTCTCACCATCGGATGGCATCACACTTGAAGATATGTGAGTTGAGACTAAAGAAGGCTACTCCAGCCTTTCATCTTGTTAAAGAAAGAACGGCCTGAACGTACAATCATTTCGCCAGAAAACTCTGTCTCAATTCTTCATCAATGTTGTTCTACGCATGGGAAATTACTTTGGGTTTAGCGTTTAGCCACTAACCGCTTTGCATTTGTTCCACTTTCATTCGTTTCGGTTTGGATTTTAATACCCACAGTTATGATCGTTAGGGAGGTGAAAGTATGCTTGTGTTCTTCTCTTAGGTGAATTGAATCTGCATCGCCGAATTTCCTATTGGGTGGGAGCCTGTCGATAACACAAATATAGTCATCACAGTCGTTGGATGAACCATTCAGCAGAAGAAATTCATCCGTAACGCCCCCAAGTTATAAGCCATTTTCCCAATCACATCCGATCAGCGGAAAAGTGACATTTTAGTAGATCTCAGCTGTTTGCTTGTCCTACCCTCCGTATCGCCAGACAGCCTAATGGAAAATTTCTGAGCAGTTTTGCTCGTATCAGAAGGCTTGAGGTCATACTGAGGTTGCAAAAGTCTTTGATTCCATTAGGAATACTTGTATCCGCCCATAGCTGTCACTTCAACCGATTGACTAAGATTGGGCGACCTGATTATGGAGTGTCAAACAAAATTATTTAGGGTCCGTGTGTAGTGAGGCGACAATCTTGGCGCAGAAATTATTTGAATTTCATACTACAAGACAGCCACTATTTACCATCTCTCAAATGGCACTCGTGCGTGCGAAAAACCAACATTTGTGACGAAGGAGCCCGGGTCCCGTATAATGCAGAACAGCCAAACCCAACCGGTGCGCGTAAACAGTTATATTTAATCGCCTCAGAGGTTCTCCGTAATACATTTGAAAAACGGTCAGACTGACTCAAAGTTTACCTGACAAAACGGTAACTAAGACATAATTAGTTAACCAACATATCTAAAATATTTATAGTCAAGTAGACCAAAACGATTGAGGAAGGAATCTCCCACCGTAAGTCCGGTGTGCTATTTCGTCGAAACCTCACTGTTCGGACACAGGCTAGTCTGATGTGCGCAAACTGCTCGAGTCACATGTCCAACACGAGTTCAAAATTGGTACGGCATAGTGCCGGGTCAGGAGCCGTACAGCTACGGCTTAGGCTGTTGCCGAGCGAACCCGTCGGATTAGTATCTTCCCCCTACGAAGTAATCTGTAGGTGACTTGTAATCGCATCCAGGTCCTTATGAAATGAACAATAGGAGAAAACAACAACCGTTTTTTCACTCACCGAATACATTTCAGCATGATTCCCATACACATTTACTTGCACACTATTGTCATTACGTTGCGGGCAAAAAGCATGCTCCGCAAGGTTCTCCTTTCGGGTTTTCTGTACTTTAAACTCCGTATCGCATAGCTGTGTAGGTGAAAAAATGAGCCCTTATTAGGATGTGATATAAAACATCACAGAGTAGTATTGTATACTTTGCAAACACTCACCGTTACTTCGGCAGATATTACACCAGTTCCGCGTACAGTAGTAGTCATTATCACATGCTTTTTGATAGTTGCCTCGCACGCATTCTCTCTTACACTCTCCTGGCTGACAGCATTTGTACTGTAAAACAAGCAACTTTTATAGAATGTGCGTTCGGAAAAATGGTGATAGGGCATTGAACTAATACAAATGGGCTAATAAATGAAGACGTACTCTACACAGGTCACAGTTTCTCGCCACACTTATGCCATTCTCCGTTGCATTGTAGCAGTCGATTGCTTTTTCAAAGAAAATTCCCAAGTTTAAAAAGTAGCACACTCACCTCCACAATGAGACACTGAAAACAACACGAGTAGGATTATGTAACCTATCATCATTCCCGAATAAACTATAACCCCATACAATAACATGGTGAACTCTCTGTCTTTTTATACAGGTAAAAACGTACTGGGTCGATTTTCTTCCAAGTGGCACTTCACGCATTCGAAATACGTACGTACTTCTCAATTGTGATTAGAACGTAAGCGATTGCCCATTGTGTGAAGGTCACTATGAGGAAAGCAAATGATATAGTGTGTAGCGGTGTGCCTGTTTGCGGCTTAATCAATTAGGGTTGATAATCGACTCTAATTAATCCGCCCAGGTCCCGTCCTTATGGATAAGAAATGAAGTAAACAAAGGATTAGTTTACAAGGTGTGGGATCATTTTGAAACCTTGATCCCTAATTAAAATGGGAAAAGTATTATGCCGTTGTTTTGTCCAGGACGGGCATTCTCAACAGTAAGGAACTCACGAACATCCAGAGAGACTTGAACCTGTGACCTCCCGACCACAAACGGCGGATTAGAAGTTTCATAATTATACTAGTTTCCGAAATGGTTTCTTCGTTCGGTTATTCAGCATGCCATTATTTCGATCTCGCAATACAACCTCTTGATGAGAAATGAGAAGTTTATTCTAAGAAGCCTAGCTCGCACTGACTAGTGAGATGGAAAATATCCATATTTGCACGTGATACTCTCCATTTGGTACTGAAATCTCTTGCGATTAGATTGAATGTCGAATAGCAATTTAGTTAATATAGGTCTGCAGGGTATTTGGGTGTCATGGATCTGTTCAGAAAAGGACCAAATGCACAGTGCAACATGTTTTACGCAGAGAAATTTCAGTCACAAATCAACCGTCACTCTTGGTATCCTGCATCCATTTTTATCCGAAATGGCCTATTCACAACCATGGAGAAGATCATGCTACGTATATGGCGATGCTGAGAAACACACAAACGGTCAATGTGCACTGCAGTGGAACGGATATAAATGGCATCGTAAACAAGTAGAGAGTTAGCGAAATACACTCATTTGAGAGTAGAGAGTTAATATTAACGATATGAGACGCAATGTGGAATTAGACAGGACGAAGCAAGCTGCAGGACAGTTGCCTGGTGGATGATCAAAGGAAGAATGTGAATCAAATAGACTCCGATGAAGTAAGCGGGATTGTGATAGCTGGTTACCGAGTTAGCCAGCGTCACTAGCGATTTGCTTTTGTCCGCCCGAATACGAGTCCAAAAAACGGACGGATTTGAAGAATATAATATCAGATGAGTAACAGTGGAGCCCGTGAAGGAAACTCATCTGTGCACAACGTCTTGCTCGGTGAGTCTGGCTGTTTTCAACATGAGTCTCTCCTAATGTACTGTTGATAACGGTGGTAAACCTATGGAAAGTTCCACTTGAATTCATGTGTGGTTTTCAGCGAACAAGATTTTGGTGTCTCTCGTGACATGTCCTCGCTGTCTGAAGCTGAATGCTCAGCGTACACGAGTTTAGTGGATGAAGAGCACATGGAGGTAGTTTTGAGCATGCAATATTAACCTCAGGGATAAGTCAAAATAAGCATTCAACATTTTTGTGCTCAAAACGTCGGCACAACTTTGTTCAAAACAAACTGACATCCGGTGTTGGTTCGTGAGTCTAGAAACAGACTGAGTTACCTGGATATAAGTTTATTCGGTTCGTTTGTTACACGGGGCTGTAAGCTGGATCCAATTTGCCTAGTGTTGGTCAATTGGGCAGACGAGACCTAGCTAGAAGCTTAAACCGCAGCAGCTTGGTCTGTCGAAGATAATGAATACACTCCTGTATTTTAGGAAGACTAGCTGAACCAACAAACTGCTATGCTCAAGTAAACATGTGATCAGGTAGGGGACGGCACTCAAAGTGGACTGCGACTCGTAAGGCATAAGCGTGTGCGAATATAAATGTGGCACACAGAACAATCTTCATTTGGTGCACTACCTCAGGCGTATTCACGAGGGAAGACAGGCAAATAGCGGATCGGTTTTCCAAAGGACTCCTCTCAAAACTTGTCTCCATTAACGACGTAAGGTATTCTACACTCTAACACTCAGAAATTGCTTTAGGAAAGACTGGGTAACCGGCTCTCAGTTGCTTGGTTAGATTTTTAGGATAATCATTGGGAAGGATGGGTGGCAGAAATTCAGAATCACTTAGTCTTTGACAGTTACCTTGGGCGAATCTAAGTTTGGTTACATTTCAGAGAATATAAAGGATGGTAGTCGGTTTGGCGGCAACTTTGTGTCTTTTGGGATCGTTGTCAAGTCAGCCACCCAACATTGACTTTATGCATTAACGAGGTAGTGCTTTTGAACATAGTTCCCACAGAGCGCGATAAATCTCGCAACACACCTCATTTCGGATTGGCGTTTGGATGTATATTTCATGCACATGATTGACATGTTTTTCTATATTGGGTTTGTGGTTTGACCACACACCCGACTCCCCGTTTATTGGGCTCTTTCTATTGCAAACACCACCCGAACTACCCCAAATCCTACATTTGAAGACCGCGGGCAGTAAAATCTTAAAGAGCTTTTCATTCAGCAAGTCGCACGCATTCGCAAGCCCGTTTCATACACAGCGCAATCAGCAGTAGTAAATTATAGGCTGCCTTAAAACCGATTCAGTTTGCCGTACCAAGGCACGACATCCACTCATGTCACGTTACGTTACCGTCCACGTCGGACGCAATTCAACGCTCCATATTCCTCTTGAGCGTTTCTTCCAGTTTTTCGGTTGCTTGCTATTGTTCTACCAAATTGTCCAGCAGAATGTGTAAAATGCCCACTATACCATGCTTCTCCAAACAGTTAAGACATTTTCATTTTGATGCTATTTCAAATGGGCTGGACGATGGTTCGTCGTTGCGGGAAACGATAAAACCACCGCCCTATACGACATTCACAGGGAGACCGGTACCTCATAATTAATCCTTTTTAATTTACTGTTTATTTCAGCTGAAACAGGTGGAACTCAATCCAGAGAAACATATTAGTCGAGAAGCGGGAAAACTGTGCGATAGGAACTTTTTTCAGGTGCACAATTTACCATCACCAGGTGCATTGACTTGAGGACTTGCACTGCCGGTCAACGCGAGTCGGAGTGGACGAACCCGGGTGCCCTAGTAAGACGTTTACTGTTATCATTGGGACCTCAATACCTTGAAACCAATTGCCGATTGTTAAGACTGTGCTGTTGCTAGTTGCTCATATCCAGTGACAACGGCGTCGGACTGGGTTGAATAAGGCACAGTAGACTTGGTGGTAGGCGATTCAATAAAGTAGCAAGTGTAGATAATAGTGAATACAATGCGCTAGTGCAACAACACTATGATTGCATCGCCCTTTTCGAAACTGTTCATTCACACATCTAGAATTGGTCACTACATACATCTGAGACAGTTGAGATTCGCTCCTGCGCTGTGCCAAAAGTTGAACCGTAATATCATGCTCATCCTGGCTTATATCATGCGTAAAACTCAAAAGCAATCTACTGTCACTAGCGCTCCCTGACAGCTGCTTTACTCAAAATCACACAAATTATCAATTGTTAAGTGCGTGCTTGCGTGCACAGGTCGCGTTTTTCTGTTTTGCATCTCCAAATAAACTGACCAGAATGCCTGACCAGTAAAATATCCTTAATCACCTATGTGCTGCTTGCATCAGTGAAATGTTCTGAGCGGTTTTTGGCTAATTAACTTTCATTTACGATGTTATGCAGCGGAGGAAGTCGATGTACACTGAAAAGCCAAGAAGCACTGGACGACTGGTTCACTCTTGTTTGGGATCATTGGAGATTCACAACTCGAATTTTGCTCCTAAATTAGGTGACCTTTCGGTTAGTAGGTGATCATCTCCATTTTCACTAGATGTGGTGGATCGGCACTGTGAATAAATTGCGCTTGGATAGCTTACGGCTTTACCCCTCAACCACTACACAGATGGTAGGGTTTTCCAACCTTTCCGTGACTTGTGCGTCTGACAATACTGATGGCCGCGAGCAAGGATGTGACAGCTGTGCAGTGCTTTTCAATTCTTCAAAACACATATCTACTCGCGGCATGCGTTTTAAGATCCTTTTACCAACAACAGGCGATAGCCCGCAGAATAATGCTACTTGTGATGCGATTCTGTTCATTTCTGAGCAATAATCCCCCGGAGACGGATTTGCAGCGAATAAATTGTAACTCCTAGTCACTGAGGCAAGACCGCACAACGAAGCAGAGCCAATTCCCGGTTCGTAACTATGATCTTCTTATATGAAGGCCGCCAAAAAGCGAACACCCCTCCATACAGTCTGAAAGAGTAGCTACCTAGAGAAGGAGACCGCGAATCTGTCTGACTCAGGTTCCGGCGTTCTCGTCACTGAAAGGATGGTAAGAATTCAGTTTTTTCTAGTGTACATCAACCTGTGCTGAACACCAAAGTTAACATAGCATTCCTTCTGAAAGCAGAAAGCAAAGATTTGAAAAAAAAATCGTTTTATTCATAAAACAGAAGAGTAGATTTTAATGAAAATAATAATCGAGCAACCCCAGGGGATCATGGTGTTTTCATTTGTCTGTACCTGTGAACCGGAAAAATTGGTCTTAGTGTTCTCATAGAGCAGAACTCACAGTTGTCTTGGAATTGTCGAAGATCGTTTCGAAGCATCTGTTTGGCAATTTATTACCCGTGATCTAAGCTGTGCACACAACTGGTTACATTTGATTAGCACTTGCTATCATCAGGATTTGAAATAAAGGAATGATCCTCTTTGTGTGTCTTTAATGTGAGGAGCAATTTGCACATTAATTAAAATGGTCAAACTGTTCCATTTGTGTGGTATTGTCTTTATTCAATGAATTTTGTGGTCAGCCTTTCAGAATGAAGGCCCTCCGTACTAGGAGACTTTTTACTCTGATCTGATGATAGCGCACACTTTAATTCTACTGCAGATGCAAGTTGGTGTCAACATTGCCTTCGTTATTATATATTCCTTCGTGGACTTGAGTCAATGGGGGTCGGCCGAAATGATCTTCGAAATATTCTGCGTGTCGTTCGAGAAGACGTACCCGCAAAAGAGATTTTTCTGGTAATGCTCGTCTCCTCGGGCGATTTGATCTTTTAAGGCTGTATGAGATATTGTTTTCCGGTTTCATAATCGTTCTTTAATTCTTTGGCCTTTTTTTGAGAGGCCTGCAAGCAGCAACATAGTCGCCTGTCGCTGGTATACTTTTCCCGGCATCAATGTTAGCTGCCAGTTCTCACAAGTTACAGTAACTAAGTGTGCAACCAACTTTGGATAGGTCGGTCTAAAAACTATGATCAATATTTCTTTTATCTACTTTCGGTGTTCTCCAGACTATCGCCGTTACCTTTATGCTCATCATTTTTCAGACGTTTTTCTCAGCCTATTAAACGCGCAAATTTTGGGATAGAGCGACGCTTCGCAGTTGCTGACTCGAATGGCATTGCGTCAAAGGGCGCGTTTCAGAGTTATCGCAAATGGAATCATGTGCTCGCAAAGGGCCGTTGTCAAAGGCAAACGATGTGCTCCAAAGCGAATGACAAACATGTGCCGATACACTATACCTACAGCTGACTGCTACGTGGTTCAAATGAGTCAAATTTTGGCGGTGTATAGAGAGATGTTACTTATAAACCGGGAATTATGTTAACAATATCGAAGAAATATCTTAGAAATTGCTTCTAGTTCTGAAGTGTCCAGTGGATAGATGTGTTTTGTATGTAGAGAGTACTACACTGAAGTGACAAAACTACGATCAGCTCCGCCACTTACTTCAAAGTCTTAGCCGAAAGTCTCTTGCATTACTGGGATTGTGGTACAGCTAAGGCCAGCTAAGGCAGGAATAGTGTTAGCATTAGCAAACATAAAAATTAAGATTTCTCCTTTCACTGAGAAACGTTTCAAGCTGTATCGTACCATATCGTAAGTATGTCTTAGCGATACGGTCAACGGTGAAGTGAATCACTTTGGTCACATTCTCCGTCTGAACTGTTGGTGACCAGCGTTTATGTAAACGCCCCCGTATGCATTATTTAGATAAGGAAGGAAAACTTCATCGTTTAAATGATGAACATGAGGCCATACGGCTGGTGATATAAGAAAACTGGCAGAATACCATTTGACGACTGTCACAGGACGCGCTTGTAATGCAGTCAGGCCTGTTTACTTGTCAGCAGGATACCAACTACTCTAGTCGGATTGCTGCTTCCGCTGTGCAAAATGTCCTACACCATTTATCCACTCTAGAGTAGATACGCGGACATCCACCTAGACAGAATTGAGTGACAAAAATAAAGGACGGGTGTCAAACATATAACAGTTTGGGTGAAACTAACAGTTTAGCCTCAGCCTGAAGACTCAGACTAACGAGCAACGACGTCGTCCGTTTAACTGTTGTTGGTCAAGTCCACAAGTTGGTAGAGTTTCAATTTGAGTTCCAACCGTTTAACAGTCTATTGCTGAAAACTGTACTACCGCTCCTTATTGACAAGTTGGAATTGTTTCATGTCGGCAAAATGACCAGACTGCTGGCATTCCACTGATCACATGTTTATTGTTTTTGCCTTCCTTAGGATGCCAAGGTCAGAGACGAACAAAACCTGCTTGTTTAAGTTTAACTCGTGAGCTGCGACTTCGCCGGGGCGATTAGCAACATCCATCGTATCAGGGCATGTTCGAAAGTTGCAGTGGAGTGACTGAACGCCTTCCAAAGGACTCAGTTAATGTTTGGCAAATGAAATAGTCTTTTCAGCGCCCATCAAGTGTGGAGCCGCATCTTACACGGTGGAACAGTGTTCTTAATGGTAACGTTTGTAAGCTAAAGTGGAAGAATAAACATAGTGACTACCTTACGTTGTTTTACGACCGTTATTCTGGGATAGTGGTTAGCCTGTAAATCATTTGGACCGTGCACTTGAAAACGTTTAATCAATAATTAAGGTCTTTTTTACTGGATAGCATATACTTTGAGAGTAGCAGCATTAGGACGATCCAACGATTGGCGGAAATTATTTCAGTATCGGAAGTGAGGACTTCGTCAGAAATCGGTTTGTAAATTACGACGATTACTATAGAAGCGCTTACTAATTTATCCGTTGTAGCTAAGCAGATATAAGAAAGCATTCGGGCTAGTGACATTCTCATACCAGCGTCACTAATTAAGCGGTAAGTAACGTCCCTAAAGGTGAATCGATTGTGCCTTGTACGTCAGTGAATGCGATACCTGACTGAGGCTTGTAGAAGCCTTGATAAAATGTCATCACTAGGTATGAAGCCATGCAAAAGTTAGTTTTTTCATGAAGCGTGCATTATTGTCATTCGCGGTGGAAAACCTTGTGGACCTATCCATGTTCTGCCAATGATCCCACGAAAGAAGAGCTAATCCCTTCAACTACAAGGCGTCAAACGTATCGAAATGTTGTGCAGGAGGTCAACAAACAGTGCGCATATCTAGAAAACGGAGAACTATGTCTTCAGTGAGTCGATACGACATATATACGTATATACGTATATATATACATATATATATATATACGACATATACGATACGCTGGTAAACCATAGACCGATGTTCTGTTGAGGTGACTGATGAAGATAGGATGTTTTTTATGTACCTCACATATTTCCTGTCAGACTTAAACCATTGAAAAAAATGTCGAAGCATTAATGCCACTAGCGGGTATCGTTTTTGATCACCTGCCTCTTGATGGGATAGAATACTGGCTAACGGAATATGCTGACTGAGAGTGTGCTTCAACACAAAATATTTCGATGAATATATAGGCTGACTATTAAGAGAGTAGTGTGTATTAGTCAGCGAATTCATACGGCCACTGCAAAAGCCCCCTGTTTTTTTGTTTTATCCAGCCCACTCGACGGTTATGCACATAATGCGCTTGTGGCTGGTGCTATTTTTTCCAAGTACCGACTTAATCCTTATCCCCTAAAATTGAATTTATACTTACTCGTCTTGAACAGCACCACGGCGTTTCCACCGATATAAAAGCGCACCAGATGATCTTCTTCATGTGATACATAGCTGGAAATCATAATGCAGAGTGGCATTAAACATCTTCGTAGACCTTGAATACAGCTTAAAATACGAAGCACGACGTTTTCAGACTTAGTCATATTATGTTTTCTTGGCCGCCGTTTCGGAACACGAACATCCGGTAATTAGCAGACAACCTGAGCAAAAAATCTATCATATGACCATCTACGACTGATATATATATATATATATATATATAAGCTATTTACCCTAGAGTGAACGTCATGGAACCTAATTACAAGAGAAATAGACGATAACGCCAGTCACATTAACTGCGTATTCTGCCCACATACACGTAGAGTATTCCAACAATCACTACCAGCAAGATAGTTGTAGTTCAAAAATGGAGCACAGAATACTATCCCACGTCTCTTCCAAAGCTGAGGATAATACAGCTCAACTGGTTGGGGTGAATACAGCCGAGAAACCAAGATTCTTCATAGAATGTCCTCCAGCGAGAACCCTAGTTTAAATGAATTTAGCAGACAAACAGCCCTTTCGGATGCTTTTTATATTATTGACATTGGGACATAAAATCAAGCCGCTTTTCTTCTGAATATTTCTCAAGGTTGCACTTAAACTGATATTTTAAGTTAATCGTTGGTATGGCTGTTGAACGGCCTGGCTGAGCGCTTATTGGTGGAAAATTCCAAGGTCGTTAGTATCCGCAGTATTCTCGCCTAGACCAAAATAGGAGACAGGACGTAAACTGTCTTCTTACTGAAACGTTACAACGATTCCAATCTCTAACCGTGCTGGGTGTCAAACTCTGGGCCACCTGATTAACCCGGTCACGTCATGCCATTGCATTCGCTCACGTGCAGCACAAGCAATTTGGTAAATTGCGGGGTTCATGGTTAATCAGTCCTGGCATTTTAGCTCAGGATAGCGATTCAACCCTTTATGTTGAGTTACGTTTGAACCATTACTCCTCCCAGCGGAGTCATATCATGCGCGGAAGTTCACGTGCCTTAAAGTATGATTGTCTGTTTCGATTACAATTGGGAAAAGTGTGGATACTGAATGCACTGTTTGTAACTTTGAATGAAAGTTGCGGATACCGAAGAAACCCTATCTATTCATTAGCACACACCAGGGAATTGGAGAACTCAAGATTTATTGGATGCATCATGAGAGCAAACACAAGTGCTTTTGGCTTCAAGATTGTGAAGCTTTCGATTGCTCGGTGATCACTGCCTATCAGTGAACCATCAGTGTCGAGCCACGATACTTTGAAATGTGACTATTGTCCTATTTCTCTTTTCTCGCGCCTGTTTCGAACGTTTGTTTAACACATTTTAGCCTAGCTTGATATCTAACTAATTGTGTGGCACTATCGAGCACAATCTCACCGACACAGGCTGTGCTCCCTCAGAGTTAATAACGTCGCATAACGTGAAGTGCGCTAAACTTGGTTTCCCATGCCAACTAGATTTCAGTGGTGTACGAGGTCCACTGAAATCGCACAATTCATTGAAAAGGTGCGCTTGAATTCGACACGACTCTGTGGTGAAAAAGTTGGACATAAGTGAGTCGTCAGAACTGTGCATACTCCATCAACTAACAATGTTTGCACATAAACGCGTGTGTATTTACGAGGTTTAACAAATCGTGCCTGGACATTTATATTCCTCGGGACATACCAAGGTAAGGTGCTTCGTCCTATCGTTCCAACGAAAGGTTTTAACGTGCTTTTTCTTAGTGAAACCGGAGCATAGGCCTGCATTTCTATAATACCGTATCTGTATATCAAACTAGAATGGCGCGGAATAAAATAAATCTGAGTAAACAGCATTAAGGTTTTCGAAATATGCTCTCATCTCGGGTGTTTAAGCTGGTCCACATTGCGTGCTTTCTATCTCATGATTTCTACGGTACAAAGACGTCCAACTCAGATGTTTTCAGACCGAGACATCACGTTTATCTTGTATTGCAGGTCCACGACTGCTACTCATTAACACAACTTGATGAGCCGGTTTAATTTCCTTTAGTCCACAAACGAGTGGACGGTAGGGTGTGTGATTAAACCCGAATATAAGCCGCAACACAATACCTAGTATCCGGAGGTGTATTCTAATGCAGCTAGAAGAACGGTGATTATGGTTGCGGAATCGACAAACACCGAGCGAGGGTGAGCTACCCTAATTATATTTCAACCATGCTGAGACAAAAGAAATTTCACCACGGGTTGTTTGCTTGATGTGGTGGGGGTTAGTTAATCATTACTGCTTATGATGAAAGCCATTTGACAAGACAGTCCATTGACTAGTACGGCCAAACCGCACGAAGAATGTAGATTGTATTATTTCGTTACAGAAGGGTTAAATCAGTTAATCGGGAAGCGGGATATTCAGGAGGGTCAGTGAAAGTGAACAGGAATAAAGATATTTCTACGTGATGTTTTCTCCACCGAAACAGTAGTGCAACCGGAGTGTCCTACGTGAAATTGGCGCTCATCAGTCCTACGAAAGACTTTTCAGGTGTGTAGCACTTCGGCTGGCTTAGCAACTGAGCTGAAAATTTAATGTTCTAATTAATTAGGGCTAATATTTGTCGACCTCCTTCATAGGTCCTGAGCTTCCAATTTGCCTGATATGAACGCTCGTTCAAAACCTGCTTCGTGAACTACTTACTTACATGTCTTAATCAGTCATCCGAGAACGGTCCATTCACTAGATTTCCCCTGGTCGAAAAAGGGAGCGAGAACAGTACTATTGCAAAAATAATTCATCTCGTACTGTCTGATCAGTCGCATTATGTCTAAAAGGGTATGGAATGAAGTAAAATATGGGGTTAGCTGCGTCTTCCATTTGGAAGTAAATTGTTGCGCGATCGATTAATACAACTGAGAGTAACTCTCAACTCTTCCTGACCGCCAAACGCCATCAGCAACGGTGTTGACATATGTTTACTGCCGTGCACAGAGTGCACAGTACAGTTCTGGGTCGAATTACTAGTGTTGCCTAGAGACATTTCAGCCTTTTGGGATGACTGCTTCGTGCTATGACCCGGAAAAAATGAGCAAAGTTCAACTCCGTGTCCCGCCTGGACCAGATTCCAGATGGTCGGCTCTTTCCAAGTTAAACCAGGAACAGCTGATAGCGTACGTATTCGTTTGGACAGATGCTTTTTTCTCAAGTGTCTGGCTTCCGGTTGGTTCTACCTATATATATATATATATATATCCCCACAACTGCAGGTTAACTGATAAGTGCAATGACTAGTTGATGGTTCGTTTAAATGGACTAAAAGGCTGATCATCAATATAAAGGATCCCTAAGTGAGTGAACTTCTTCGGTTTGTCATTCTTTATTGCTCATTCTTAGAAGTCCTTCAATTAAGTGGTCATGATTGTTGTTTCATCACTCCTTTTAGCACCTAAGCCTCATCGGCGAGCTTGGAGGGAAAGCAAAACAGTATTGCTCTATGGAAAGCGGGCTTGTGCTGCACGGGACAAAAAGTTGTAAAGTCGACCTCTATGCTGCCCAGGTGGGCTTGCGGCAGAGGGAGTGAAACAGTGCCATCGGTATTCCTGGAGGTCAAAGTCTTCTGAAGAAGGATTTTTTCTAATTTAAAGTTAAGAGTAAATGAAATGTTTTGGTACAGTACGTTAGAAACTAGGAATAAATGTCCAGCGTGTCCTTTATCTCTTGAGATTCGTGGCATATCGGTCAGTAAGCATAGGAAATTGTATGAAAGGAATTTATCCCGCAACATTGTCGTTCTCACTGTCTTGTTCAACCCGATCCGTGGATCAAAATGCCTTTATATGGTCATTGTCTAAGCCGGAAACTAATCGCGGAGTGACTGTGTGGAATGAGAAAAGGCAGAAGTATGGTGCTGATGAATTTTCCCTCGCCATAATCTCAGCCCTACCTACAATTGGTTGTGATGTGGACTTTTTGGTCCATTAACCAATGATCACCTCTTATCGAGGGATCTGCTTTCCTCAATCCGCCAGAGCTGTTATTGGACTGGGACTTTCTAAAGTCACAGTCAGTGACTTGAGTTTGCTCGCCATTTTGGGCTCTGTGCGTAGGTACGACACTTTTATGCGTGGCACATGGCGATGAATGTACATTCTTGCCATTGAATCTCACACCAGACCCAATATGACGGACACTTTTTGCCTGATGTGCGAGTGTTGACTGTGCTAGCGCTTACCGCGCCTTGAAGAGCATTCAGCATTGTTTGTCCTTTCTTCGGTTGTTAGACTTTACACGCATGTTTCCTTACCAAAATTCTTACGTACGTTGGGATTCATCCTATCTGACTGGAACTGTTGGTGGCATGACTTCGAATGAGACATTTCTTTCTTTTATCTCATATTCTCCTGTAACCCTTTCGCATTCATCGCTTGCATTCATTTTTTATGTCTGTGACCATGCTCTTCAAAAATAGACGAAAAATAAGGTAGAAGAATGTACATTTGGCTGGTGTCTGCAAACCACAAGGATGATCATCTATAAGGACCTCTGCTTATGGGAAGGCCGTACATATATTAATTTATATTTCTCTGGGGTGATCTTTACAGTAAGCTGCTTAGCCGTAAAACTGCAAGCTAACTGAACCGATTAATAAATATTTTTACCTACAGGTCCATGAAAGTAAAGTACGACAGAAACATTCACAAACAAATACAATGCTTGAGCAAAAACTAAGGTGCTCGAGAGGTGAACTGGCCAGGCACATGACCAGTGAGAATGATGTTCATCACACCGGTGCCAACCACAAAATTAATCCGGCGCAACGGTTCGCAAGGATTTGCTGAGTGCGACGAAATTATTCTAAAACCGAGCCCTAAGGAACATTGGAAATATCCAAGAAGTTTTGGGCTTTTTGGCACAAATTAGCTGCACCTACTGGACGAACACCGATTAGAAATCTCAAATCCACTCACACTAGGTAGCCCAAAAGATGAGCGAACATTTCAACCCAAATGTCGTCACAAGTGGAGCGAATCAACATGTATGACCATGTGAAATGTGTTACTTGACGGAAGGATGTAATTGCCGGCTGATCACACTGCCGTTCAATGAAGTGTCCAAACTACTAGCCGAAAGTCATGATTTTGAGTTTCCCTACAGTTTCATGATGACTCCCAATTACAATAAGTTACCTGTACAGTGATTATAAGCATTTCAGCATAGATTGGTATCAAGTGCAGTAAAAACCTTCCACTTCAAATTGTATACAAACAGTGATGAGAGTAGACTACTCACAAAGAGGTTGAAAACACTTCGATGGCTGCTGGCCGGCTTCGCCTTTCTTGGGCACATTGGATAGGCGTAGTCTCAGAAATATTCAGTTACTCTGATTAGACAGTTTTCGGCCTAATGAACAGCACGCACCGTCAGGGAAACTTAGTGCGATATGTCAAACGTCACATTAAGTGGAACACGGGACAGTTTCTGTGCAGTACATTTATTCATGAATATTACATAGGACTCCCGTTGGCACCAAATCAATTGGCAATTGAGCGCATTTCTCCTATTTTTTCTTACCGTACCTGGCGCACCTCTGAGGCAGTGTGAGACGTTTCCATCACTTTTTGTGTCCCGATGGGCGTTGTCTCAGTGACGGCCTCCATCTTTCATGGAAAAAGAACGAATTTCCTGAAAAAGCTTTGTAAAGCTAAAAAGCGTCCTCACTTATTACCCTTAGGCTAGTAAATTCGCAGTAGGTTTCCCGAAAGTTATGATCCTAACGGTGTGCCCAACAAACACAATCGTCGTGTTCTTCATTGTAATTTACGTCCACTGGAGGGTCCTTTTCAGATTTTAATAGTACACATAGTCGTTTTGTGGGCCGAAAAATGTCGATATTTAAGCGTTTGCGCGAGCAATTATAACACAATGTGCTGGATCAAAAATCTCAATGAATGACTGAATGGTCCGGTCACTCTGGATGGCAGAAAGAGAAATCTTCTACGTAGCACATAAAACTAGGTATCCAGTGATATTTATCCTTTGTACCACGCTTTCTTTCGAATAATACTCGAGGGGCGAGGTCTTTTGACAACCACAACTTCATGGTGTCTGCTTCACCTGACATTTATAGGAAGCCCTGGCCCAAGGAGCAACTGCACGAAATTGTTCTCGCAATTGAATGTTTTCGCTTCTCTAACCAGCGAACTCAAAATAACTTCTGACCGACGCAATCGCAACAAAACACTTGACGAGGTTTTGATAAATTATTCGGTTAACTTCAATCTATTCCGCCTAATTCATATCTTGCACTTCAGGAGTGTTATGTAAGGGAAACGCATGCGCACACACAGGACTCTTCCTAAAAACAGTTTTCGTCCTCACCGCCTGTTCAGCCACTCCGCAGCTATTAGCCCCCTACCTTTCGATTCCTTTGAAAGCGCAGCTTGGTTGTGTTGGAAACTGATAGTCTTTGTTGGTGGCTCACCGCCTCTTTTTGCTGCTCACAGATTACTGAATAAAAGATTGGTGGTAATCTAGATTTCCTCCTCTGAATCGATTCACTAACACAGTTTGTGGGGCCATTAAGTGAAAACTGGAATGGTCTTGGTGTTTGAGGCCATTTACAAAGAGGCACTGCAGTGAGCCAGTAGGAACATGTTGGGTTATTCGCTCTTTTCGATTGGATATTTACTCGATCCACAAACTAGTACAGCCTTGTTTAGAAAGGAACCTAACACTGTTGTTTTCCCAATCACCCGTGGCAGTAACGTCTAGCCAACTCATTCTTCATCACAATTAGCGCCACTGGACTACACGTGGCACAAGTGTCCGCTTGTAAAGTGAGCCATTGGGTCGCATATATGGGTACGCCTGTTGGAGTGGAACCTACGCATATTTTCCCAATGTTGTGGTGGTTATACGTTCAAAACATTTTTACCTATCCATCTCAAAATTACACTGATCTACCACAAGTGGGATTTTCCTCACGGATAGCACATGACCAGTAATTAACTAAAAACAAGTAGGTGATGCGCATCAAATAGGTTGGACTAATAACTGAATGGATTAGCCTGGAGAAAGAACCGTGGTTCACTAAGTAGCCACTTTGCCTGTTGGCCACTTGCCTCATGGAAGTAGGAGTGAGTGAACAATGTACCAAAAACGCGTACTTGTCGTCTATTGTTTAAGCAGTACTATTTCAAGCGAATCACGGGCCTTCGAGAGCGGACGATTCCACAAACGACATAGAGTAAACAAACTGATGAAAGCTGCTCCCCAAAAAAGCCCTGAGCCGATTAGGAGACACAAGTTGGTAGCAGCTTTTTTTTGCACCTCAAGGCAAGGTGCAATCTGAGGATGAGAATGTCCAGGGAACGACAGTTATGTCAAACTATAGTTTTCTGGCAGAAACTGGGATACAGCAGATATGAAGGATCGCAGTTCATATGTCCCAATGAAAGCCATGACTTTCAGAAGGGAGGGCATGACTTAACTAAATAAAGTTATAGTGGTGTAACTGCGGCCATATGAGGAAAACATTACACGGCGGTATATACTCCCGGCAACATTCGGTTATCTCGTGTATCCAAGAACCGAAATCGGAAGACGGTGTTTCAAAATTATTGTGAGGCAGGACATATCACCCAGCTCAAGATTTGTAGATGTTGTTCAACCCGTGCCAAAAAACATAGCCGCTATAAAACCGTTTGAACTCTGGCACAATCTGAAACTAAGGGAAGGTGTGCAGTGCAATGCAGCAAGTTAATATAGATAGGTTTTCTCCTACAGGAAGTGTTTTCCTAGTCTCTATATGTACGGGAAAGCTGATTAAATGATTGTAGTAAATAACACTGCATTTTTAGTGTTTTCATTTATAAGCTAAGTCAGCTGGCTTCATCAGCATTTAGCACGCACAGAGCAGATTGTATATCGGTCCCATTGAGACCAATTGAAAAATGGGGTAGTGTACATTAAAAATTCACTTGATTCGTTGCTTGTGACATATTCGGAAAATTTCGGATGGATTTGCTGACAAAGTACCGGAAATTTACCCCAAGCAACATATCCAAGACTTACCATCCGAAGTCCTTACCCACGACACAATGCCATATTCTGTCATATCGGCGGTCGAACTCTTTCTTAATGAATTCCGCCATTTCCCGTTCTTGTTTCCCGGAATTCATGGCTGTCAAATACAAATCCACAGCATCTTGTTGAAACGCCTCTGTAACTTTAGTAGCCAAGGCGACATGTGAATTTCGGTTCATTGTTTAAAGCATACCACCAACACGGGATGGTTCTGGTTCAAAAGTAGTGATAACGCCACAGTTTGTCTCCGTGATCGTTTTCTATAGGCCCATGTGTGTGGGTCGATATATGTGCGCTGCGAACGAACGATTTTGACTTCACACGATGATACACGTTAACGGTGTGTCTTTATGTGTGTGTGTGTGTGTGTGTGTGTGTGTAGAGCTCTCTTTAACCTCAGAGTCCCTGAACCACGGTAGTTCTCAGACACCAGACTAAGCGAAATATTCGTTCTGTTACTCCAGTTGACGTCGCGTTTTCAATACTAGTTCTAAATTCTCTCTATCTTTCTCCATAAATCGAGGCTGAAAACATGTCGGGAAAATTGTTCATTCGGGCAAATTTTGCCGAGGCCTATTAGTGTTGTATTTCATCAGAAAACAAAACACAGTGATTGGAGTCAATGGTGATTTGGACTCAGTAAGCACACCTTGGTCGCGTTCCTCACCACCGCGATTGAATTATTTTTTTCACACATCCCTCTTTAGAAATTCTATCAGCATTGTTTCGTTCTTTCTTACTTGTAGTGAAAAAGTACCGGGCAGATGCTATAGAATATTTGGTGTGCTACTGAGTGACAAAATGCATCGGCGATAACGAAAACTCACCGGGGATGTATAAAGCAGCTATTGATCGTCCAAAGGTTCACAAGTTTTCTGCTTCCTAGAGAATTCGACGCATGGGTTCAACTAAGCAAACCTATTTAGATAGCTTCTTTTACTGTTTTTTGTTCGTAATACTGGTTGCCTCCCTGATGAATATTTGTGTACCATTTACCATAATCAAGGATTCTGATTACTAACATCATTTAGTGCACACGCTGACTGGTTTTGCAGATGTTCGTGCGTATCTTCGAATGGATGTTGGCTATCAGGATGTTAAATTTCATCGCTTCCGGGATAAGGACAAAATGGGTTACCATCCAAGAGGACCTCAGACGTTGTTTTATTATTATTCAAGTTTATCGGCATATCGAATGTTTTCAATTAAACAAGAAAGCCAAAGTGCTTCAAAACAGTTGCACTCACTGGGGCGAATGCAGCGACAGAATAGAACTTTTATTGGTGCGTAAATTCGAAGCCTATTCAGCTGACAAAGTGTGCAGATTGCTTCAGCTGTTTTGTGCATTTGTTGCCGATTGGTCTCTGGCCATTTTGTTTGGTTCTCCATATATTTCATTGAATGGCCATGCGTCGTTGATTCGGTAGTCTTCATCGATCATGTACTGGTAGGGGAGCTTTTTGCCTGTTTAGCTGCTCCAGTTTTTCGGCTAATCGATAAGTGCTGTCTGAGACAAGCATTACGAATTCGATCCAAATAGTTTGAGGAACGTCCCATGACAATAGAAGATATACCTATAGTGGGATTGGCGAATGGCGCTATATCCATGAATATTTTCTTTACAATCGACCACTGCTGAAGCGCCGTGTTGCATTGAGCTTTATCCTTAGGCAAGCCAATAGGTATGCGGTTACCGTTTCTATAGCCTTTTAGATTTCAAACGAAAGACGAGCGTATGCGGATTTTTTTGTGAGCGTTTTGTTTAGCTCAAACGCCTCCGTGTGAACTGAACCACATGACCATTTTCTGTGAGAATTTTTCGGATGACGTGAGGTTCAGCATCCGGTTTTCTATTTGTTCAGATCCTACCTGCTGTGTAGACTAAAAACCTTATGGGTTTGCTTTTGTATGAGGTATTTGCAAAACTGTGAAGCTTATTGCATTGGTAAGATCACGTGGTTTTCTGCATATTTGTCGTTGGCAGGAGCCGTTCTAGTGTCTATCCATCAAAAAATGAGGGGAAGGGAAGTTGCCCTTGGACTCCTCTTTCACTAAATAACGAAGTGCCGTATGGACAGCGGTGAAAACTGCTCGTGGTTCTAGAGCCATTGTTTAAAATTTAGAGGGGACAGAAAAATATCACCAACTTTGTAGAAAGGCATGTTTTCCATGGTTGGGCTTTGACCTTCGTGTTCGGACCTGTTTGTACTGGTATCAGATAGCAGAGATTTCCACCTGTGGTTGAGGCCAATCCATGTTGAAAAACTCAGAAGCGCTATTTTGTCCTTATTCGTGACGGTCAGAAATGATAATTTCGTGGAACCCTATAGAGTTTTAAGCCCACCACCTCCCGATTTGTAGGTGAAACGTCTGGCTACGAGCGGCTAGTCACCCGCACTGCTCAATAAGGTAGTAACAGCTTTGCGGTGGTTCTCGGCATTTCGGGATAGATTGGGTCCAGTAAAACTCCTATTGAGTCCTATAAAACTCCGTGAACAGGCAACTGATATTAGCCAATATCGGGGCGATTCGGGACTCCATAGAAAATCCCTCTCCCCGTTTTCTGGTAGTGCACAGCGTGAAACAGGCGCAAATGAAGCAGAACTTGTAAAGCAATTATAGATAAGCTCGCTTACTTCATTCTGGGAAACAATAATAAATACGGACGGGAAGTATGGTAACCACATGTGTCTCTTTATGATGTGCACATTTTTAACAGCTTCGGTGGACACGATAGGTTCATGTAGGTTACGGTGGCACAAAACTGTGTGGACTAAATCAAGCATCCCTTTGAGTCTGAAGGCGGTGGCGAGGTAGGTTAATTTACTCATAACAAATATTGGGCGTATCGGAGAGCTGGTCTTGTGTAATTTTGGGATCACGTGTGTACGACGGGTGGTTGGGTTTTGACGAACCGGACTGCCTCTTCATGATATAAAAGGCATCTTTTAGACTTGTAAAACAAGCTGCCAATTTTGGCTTCATTTTCAGCGTATTATCTTCACCCTTGGTTTTGAAGAACTCTGTTTCGTCTGAGAGCAAACACTCCAGGTTAATAACATGCGCACTTCTGTTTGGCATCTTTGTCCTGAAATCTTTATCTGAACGTGATGAAACGAATCCCTTTCTTCCACGGAGGCGTTTTGAACCTCGTATTTGTTCGGAAGCAGTGGAACAATAAACAAACAGAGCTGCAACGGCAATGATCGCTTGAATTCACTAGCCCTGTCTTTAGTTTCTTCAGTTCTCCCTCCAACCCAAAGGCCAACCGCATATTCCGATTGAAGTGGTCCTCAGACGGGGTATGTACATGTTGTTCATCATTGGTTCTTCAAGGAATATACTACGTTGGACACAGAGACAATAGACCAAGTCACTTCTGTCAGCTAGCTACGAACAGGCTTGATGAGATGGGATTTTCTGACCAGCCCTACTCGAGATTAGCAACGGAAGACGTTTAAATTGAAACGGACACTGGGTCAGACTAGAAGCTAGACCAGCTGTCGCAATGAACCGGAATGGTACATACAACAATTCTTCGGTTGCGTGATCGCGCTAATCCATAGCTGGCTCACCAACATGTCAGTGGATAGCACATTAGCTGTGAGTTTGAAGTTAGGTTTTGTATGTTCATACCATTTGCTTTCTTATTATCAATATGGTTTACATTCCGAGACATAGGACTGCATTTCTAAAGTTTCCGGACACGGGATAAACACTTTAGGGTTTAGACAGTTTACGAGTTCAGAATGTTGGCGACCAAACTAATAAAATGATATTCACGTGCAATAAATTAACTCGACTGCCTGCACGATATTGTGATAAACGTTGTGCATTATATAGAGTTTGGTCCTGGTCATCCTCTAATCTGGAATTACACTTAGTGGACAATATCTGCGGTGTGGCATCGGACAAATTTCTGTCCAAACAATTTCTCGGCTTGGGACGCACTCATTGTAAGTCACAGATATTGTGTACAAACTGACTGATGGTATTCCAATTCTCCGAATGTTTGATGTGCTCGTGGGATTTGGGCTGGAATGTCCATCTGCTTGTCAACGTTATCCGGCTACCGGAACTCCAAAATTTCAGTTATGCGGATTATGCTACGAACTCGACTTGTGGACTTAGTGTTTTTGGTGAGCTGGGCCTGGAAAGCATTTACGCACACTAGAGTCACAAGGTTCTAATTAGGGCTCCTTGTGAAATCGGGGTTGTTCATTGGGACTCACATCTCATGCACAAAAGGGAATGAGGAAGTTTACTAATTAATGTTACATCACTGCCCATAAAATATGATTCCCGATAAATCTCCAAGATGCTACAGCAAGTCACTACGTGCGTCGGCTCCTTGATGTGCAAAATTGTTGGTTATCTGTCAAAATGTCTGAACTTCTTGTTCTTACCGGTATCAGAGTGATCAACCTTGTATACTTCATAGCAAACTACACAGACGATGAGGACCTGGTTGTACAAATAGGCATAATTTGTCGTTTTCAATATATCGTTATTTTAGATCTGCAGAGACTATCGACTCGACAGTTGTTCATCAGTTGGCAATTGATCCGTTAGCCGATAATGACATTTAGCTTACATAAGTTTCGGCGCCATAAGAGGGGACATCGTCCCTGCGCGGGTTGATGTGGAATTCTCTCAGTTCCGCTTGCGTTTAAATGGTTTGTAAGATGTGTTTGATATCTCTGGCGCGAATGATTGTTAAGAGATTGCCTTCGCGTGATTTGATTGGTCTCCTTAGAATATGTGCTGCATTGTGTTCCGGCTTAATTTGTCTGATTGATTCATTGAATATCTTCATCTCAGTAATTTTACTAGCTCGTTTGCGTTTAGTGCGTTTTGCGTTTCGACCCATCTTCTTGCCTTCGGATTTGTCAGCTAAACACCTATTTTCAATATTTCTACTCGTCTGATTTGATTAGACTACCCCAAAGTCTAGTGGTGTTGTGTTCTTTTTTTCTGGATTCTGATCGGCTCATATAATGTTTTCTTCACACGTGTTTTCATTGTTTTGTCTTGCGACTTGCTAACCCGTCGTCTGTTTGCGGCTAAGATAAGCTTCTTCTTCTTCACATTTCGTTGACAATTTCTGTCGATTTCTCTTGTATTTCTGAGCTACTTGATTCTGGAAAGCTTCTTCTAGAGTGGTTGGAACTAGTAGATCCTAATCTACTTGTTGATGAACTCTTGCTTTTGCCTTCTCATCGCAGTTAATTCACATCCTACTTTTCTCCTTCTTGGGCTGGTATATGGATTTTGTTCCAGTCGATTTCTTGTGTTATTTGTATCAGTGCATGGAGACCAGAAAAAGTGATCATTTATCTTGTCAATCTGGGTCGATGCAGCTCAGATTCCTGTTCAGCCGTCATCCACAACTCGGGTGAACTGTGGGTGAATTCGGGATATCTGCCTTACCTCTGGCCTGAGGTAGCCCTTTAAATGCATGTTGCTCAGTCGTATGTTTCTTTGTTATAGCGCCAAAAATGACTTTTCAGTTCATTAGTTGAGTGGACTTTGGGTTACTTCAGGCTATGATCGGCTGTAGATGGGATGGTCGCTGGGACTATGAGGGATACTGTACACTGCACTTTCAAAAAGTTGAAATTCTTGAAATCCCGACTCTTACAGTTTTAAAAGGCAGTTTGCGGGTCGATCAAGTCGACATCGATCCATCAGAGACCGCCTGGGTGAGCATGTATATTGGCACTTTTATCAGTTTGTCTTCTGCTATGAACCATATTGCTATACACAGGCACACTTTTATCTTTCATCTTTCAGATTTTCCAATATGAAATTTGGTAACAAACGATACAGGCCTTGGTAACGTGTTCCGAAAAAAACATCCGCTTGGCTCTCATTCGGGCCGAATATTAGTATTTAGTTATTCCCACAATAACATAACTCGCACTTCATGTGCGACTGGCAATCGGTCCCGATTATCCCCCTACCATTAGAATGATTCAGCTTGCACGGACAGCTAACTAAAGCAAAACCGACCACCCCTGGTGTCTTGATAGTGACTGATGACCACTATGTTATTGGTTACTTAAGTGCTATCTTCAAATAAGGGGTGAACTGGCAAAAATGCTAGATTTCTGACTACTAACTATTGGTCAGTAGCTGGCAATGCAGTGTGTTTCATATGCACTTCATTATTTCATGATTATTCCCGTATTTCCTCACTACACCAAGTAGCTACCGACCAGTTTCTGTGTTCCCGGCTATCCAGTGTAGCGAGTTAGCATGCCTTTCCCACTAATTCACACAGAGATGGTCCTTGAAGACGTCAAAGTTGTGGTGTACATTGTTGACTTTTGTAAACATTTAGCAACCTTACAGAAATGAAATCAATTTCAAATCAAAGGAAGCATGCCTAATTTTGCTCACAATTCGCCTTCCCATTTAGTGATTACATTGGACATCAGAAAATATTCTAATCGTATGCGCTACGTCTTCTAGTGTATGGGGGCGTGAATGAAGCACATGAGATTTTACAGCCCAACGAAGCAGAATGTTCTCATTTTCCTAAATTTTATCATGGTGTAGCAACCAACTACAGAGATCAAACGCGATAGCTTTTATGCACGTGTTGCTAGAAAAGAAAAGATATCCACCGCAAGGATTGGAGTGAACAGATTGATGTTGGAGGTAGTGCTTTTCCTGGTGATATATACTACTACATGTGTTACTTTATGATACATCAGATTTATCCTGACACATGAAGCTCGTACCAAATTATACTGATTATATTGATATACTGATACGGAGAGCAGTTGATCGGTTGTTTGGAATTTTCTAGCCAGACGATTTGCTTTGGATGTTATCCCCAATTTACCTGATGCGATTTCCGAACCCCCACATACAGGAGACATTTCGTCCTTAATATTGCTAACTAGGTCGGTCTAAATTGAGTCGGTCTTCCGTCGCATCCAGTTGGAGGTCGTTGATCTTTTAAGGATATTGACAGCATGCATAAAACTGCCCTGTTTGATTTTGAGGGTTCGTATCCATCCGAACAACTAATAACTAATTTGGTGCATTTTGTTCCTGTAGCTAAGTTGTTTCGTTTGAGCTAGCCATTAATAAGCCTGCGGGATCTTGGAGAATAATCCAAAGATGTCGCAGACTCAAAAAAGCCAGGCAACTTCTGTCGCATTAGATAGCTAGCCATATAGTAATGTTATCTAGCGCCATAGAGACCGTAGACAGCCACATGACCGTATTGGACATGGGTGTTGTGACAAGCAGGGTAGTAATATAAAGGGAATGCTGTACGTTGCAATGCTCAGGACCTGAACTTTAAAAAAACTGTTTTCGAGCTCATGGGTTTTCAGTGGTCGCTTAAGTCTCATTTGTGCAAACTCGTTTCTTGGCGATTAGGATTGGCACACAACTATGGATTGAATGAATACAAAGAGAAAATTTGAACTAAGTGACACCGTCTGTACTTAACCGATAATTTGGCCTTATCTGCGACCGCAATATTCCCTGGCACTCTTCCGGAAGTAATACCAGTTAGATGCAAAAACCGAAGGAGGCATGCATTAAGCAAAGTCTGTAATTATTAATTCCTGATAACTTACATCGCTTTCACAGGCAACTGCTCGCTTCTACTGCATAAAGTCGTTTAACAGTGCATAATCTATTCCAATAACATCCAGTCATGAAAGCAAAAAGGACATGAGCTGATGTTATGTAGCCTTATCAAGTTGTATTAGTATGTGTGACTCCTGTACATAGGAGAGTTTTCCATTTTCGGGGCAGTCCTCTTGGACTAAGGGAAAATATTGTATCAGAATCTCGTGTAAGCTGTTTTCAGCAACCAGGTGGAAGAAAATAACAAAAACCTTAGTGTAGAAGTTGCATGAGCTAGGCATTCTTGGCCGAAGACCTCAAGAAATTCGTGCAGAATTTCCAAAATGTTTTTCTACGAGTTAAAAAAGTACTATTCAGTAGGGTTTACACAAAATGGACTCCATCTGAGATATCAAGCAAAGTCCAGGCTAATTGACTCAGTCATGCAGGTTGTTTAAGTTTAGTTTGTCTGAGTGGATTGAGACGCCTACTTTTCTAAAAGGACCGGATTATTTTTCGGTCATTTAGGCAAAAGTCGATGGCTCGAATAATCGCCTGCAAGTAGCATGTCCGAGTCGACAGTACTGAGTGTTCTTTGGTTTCCAGGGATGACCGTCTTTACTGTTTGAAATTAAAGTAGCTAGGGGTGTACATATGGACGGGATATCTAAGGACAATCGACATGTGCACAGTTAATTCCCGTATGACCTTTGCTTTGAAACGTTCATGCCACTCCGATATCAAATAATCTCACGACTCACACCCAACCAATGGTTGTCCTCAAAATCGCCTAATGTATTTGCGACTTCGAGTTGATAACTGACTTTCGGCAAACTCTGTGCTAATCTCACTGAGAATGTTGTACCTCGAAATATCGGTTTTGCTCGGGGCTCTTACCGTTTCCGAAGGTAGGTGGGGGGGGGGGGGGTTGGAACAAACAAGGGAGAATGGGCGTAGGTGTAACTCCGCCCTCGATACCGGGAACAATGGAACAGTAGACAGCTTAGAAACTGGAGATGGGTGAGGTCACAAGACCCGGATAGTTGCATTCTAATTGGGGAACAATAGATAAGAACACATTAGGCTGATAGTGTGAAATATGTTATACAAACTTTTTACTGTAATATACTTTTGCATTTCACACAGTGGTCAGGGTTACTAGGTGCCCAAAGAACTTCTTCTTTTTACGAATTGTTGGCAAGTAGTCAGGGAAGTATAGTGGACTGTTTCTACGGGTTAAAATTAGTTAGGCCATCATCTAAGTGGTACGGATAGTCTTTGCTCTTCTTCACACTATCGATGCGATTTCGGTGGTCAGAGAAGTTGCGTTGCTACCGGGCGTCATACAATGCCGCAGTTGTTGAAATGATATCATTAATTTTCTTTCTGTGTAGCACTGCACTCGTGTTTCGAATGTAGCAACTGTGATCTTCAGTTTAACAAATGCACGGCTGATAAACGATCAAACTGTGGAGCCTGCTTGGTAAGTTACGTTCGTCGACATCAAACTATCATTGAATTATTTGCAATACCTTTGATTTTTTGCCTCAAAAGTGCTGGTGATGGATGAATTCCTAAGACATTTCGCGATATAACTTTGCAGCATGCTTCAGAAACAAATCGGAAAAGAATTATAACTGCATAGTTTTTTCTGCTGTAAGGGAATCAACTTGATCCGCCGTTTTTGTCCTCCTCTCCTCTTATCGGAATTCGTAATAGAAATCCTCTTTGAATAAGGCTGCTTTGGACTTTAGTGGATTGATGAACCCAAAGAAAAATGTGCCGTCACTTTGTACCGTGATGTCTTCTACCCAGGGGTAACTGATTGATCAAAATACCGCCGGGCAGATAGCAGTGAACTTACCAAAAATGTATTGTGCTGAATTCTGGTCGTGTTAATAAGGTATGGCGTGTATGCTAGACGACTGATATTTTAGTCAAAACTATTTTTCAATCTACTTGGCTATTTTATTCAGCGTTGTAGAAAAATCTCTCGCCTCATTTTTCAGTGAGACATCTTTTATAAGTATTGTTTTTATGATTGGTTCTTCGTTGCATATTCCTGTAGAGTCTGTGGATGTTGTACCTCATAGTCCGTTTATAACCTTGAGGGATTTATAAATAGATAACTTGGACTTGATTTGGATTTGCGAAGGACCTTGGATTCCTGAACTTACGATGATTCACCAGAGCTCGAAAACACAATAACAATGATGTGTAACACACCATTAATAAAACCTACTTGACCCAGGCAACACGAGATTTCTAGCTGGCAGTGGCCTGCTCAGACCTAAACCCTTATGAATAGGCATCCTTTGTCATTCTTAAGTGTGTTCTTCAAAACACGTGCTTAAAGTAGGCCAACGCGCACACGTTCATTTGAATCAGTTAAGGAGATTTTAAGAAGCATGCATCAGTGTCCAGGGGCTCTCCAATTCGAGTGCCTCACACATGAACACCGCCATGCATCTTAAGGTTCATTCCAGACAAGAAGGAATGAGGCACAGTTTGTTTCACACTCATAACGCAAAGAATTATCGTAAATTAACCCGATCTGGAAGTAATTTTTGTAGTATTCGGAAATGTAACTTTGGTGGACCTAAATTCACAAAGCAATAATGTGTAAATCTAGTTACAAGTGATTAATTGCCACAAACATCCAAAAGTTAATTTTCTATCGCTATGTATTAAGGATAGAAATGGTCCCACAACAGGAACGTCTTACAATCTTAACATGTCTGATGTATTTTTCATGGCCTTCGAAATTATAAACTTCATGTATTCAATAAGTTCGACTTTAGTTGAGACTTTCAATACATTTCCGTTATATGGGTATACTCAATTCACCTTAACTACGATTTTTTTCATAACAGTTGGAGGAAATTTGGGAAAACAATCAAGTTACCCAGGTAACGCGCCTCTGTGTTGGTGGTTGCATTGGGTACAACGCTGTACACGGTGGAAATGGGGCAAAGCGTTTTTGTTGTCAAGGAGACGGATGCAATCAGTCGGCAGCCAGAGGTAGGTTATTCTCCAGAACTGGAGACTACTGTGCATTCCATTTAATTACTGACGAACTCCGTAACTTCTGAACTCCAAGGATGACTAACTCATCTATTTATCAAAATAGTTTATAATGCTCAAAATACAATTTGTCGGATCCTTAAAAATCCATGGTCCCAAGGCAAACCACCGAAATGGCACCAGTTCAGATTAAGGCAGTATTTTGATATGGACATCTAACTGATTGACTGGAATATCTGAATTTATCGTCTCTGGAAATTCAAGGGCCGAGTCTCCCAGGGGCTCAGTGTGAAGTGTATAATTTGACAGTGCTCTTGGGGTTCAAACAAGACCGCAAGAAGTCCAATGAACTTTGACTTACAAGCGGTACAATTTTAAAAACGTTTCCCTATTAAAAACGCAGAATATTTTCTTACTGTTGACCTTGGTGGCCTAAGCAGCAGATTCAATTTCGTAACTATTTGACTGTCGTAGATATGCCGTATATTTTTCCAACAGAAGATCCCAAATTAACCTACCGTAACTGATTCTACTTTATCGTTTCCTGAAAACATCTTTGTTCACAGACATTGGAATCGTTGAACTCATTATTTGGATGTGCGCTACAAAGATTCGATTTATCAGCAAAATCCAAGTCCTCATGCCCGATTAAATAGAACATATTTGCCCCTGTTATTTTGTAAAGAAACTGAGTCAAATCGTTGCAAAACATTATTTACCTTCCTTTTTCATAGAAATGGCATCAAATACGAAGCAGCATCTGAGGCTGAGGTCTTCATCTCCGGATCTTGTCCGAATGCTTAATTCAATAAAATCATCATTCCTAGCCCAAAGTTCATTACACTCATCTACCAAAACGATAATTGTTACTGCTGCTCATAGCAACAATTTCAATCGAAATCTGCAGAGGCATTTGGCTGGGTTTTGGTTTTATTAAGAACTGTTCAACCTGCTTCGTGTGGCCTCTAGAATTATTGCCGTATGTAAACTAATGAGGTAGACACTGGCAGTACTTTTGTGCATCGCCAAATGTTCTCATATAAAAAAGGGTTGCTCTAGGGCGGATCATTGAAAAACCGAAAGTGCCAAGTGAAACTGCACTAGTTTTTTCACTAGATGTATTCGTCACGGTTACTTTGCACCTCAAATAGTTTACGAGGAGCCTCATAAAGTAAACAGACTCGCAGTAATAATTGTTTCACAAGATATCCCATTGTTCTTTTGCGCGCACTTCACAAAATCTTAATCCGAGATAAATGAACTGGGTTTCCTGATTTGGCGTGGATGGTGCGTTGGTTTGTGACGTTTTCATTACCTTTTGTCAAATAAGTCGCTGGTTTATGATCCCTCAAGTTGTTTGCTAATAAGAAAGCCCACTATGTCAATGTTGAACCACAAAAGTACCACTTGCCAAATTGCCAAATATATTAATGCCATTATTATCATTTACTCTCATCTGTAGCTCTCGGCAAGCTGACAAGCTAGCTAGCATCATAATCTGTGGTAAGTAAAACGTTTGCCAAATTTCTAAACCGGCAACAGTGCTGCTGCTACTGATATTCTTGGGGCGGGTTTTTGGCTTTGCATATATTTATGGGTTACGGATGATACAAATTAAAGAATACAGACCTTCCCACATATGTGTGAATATATATGTATGTATTAAATGCAAATATCCAGTCGTGTGACGTAGACTCCGGCTGTTTGAAGAGCATAAGATTTCACCTCAGTGTTCTCCCCGAAGTATTGAAAATCAAGCTAAATATATTAAGTTATGATAGAACGACGGATATCTCTGTTGCAGACTTGTACGAAGTTTTTCAACAATGTATGATTAGCTCACACTCTTTCTCTTTTTTTCAGACCACTTGCACGCCGAGCGTCAGTTGAGCTGATTGGTTGATGGGTGTTCCAGCTACAGCACATAAATACATTTATTCTTTCGCACTTACATTTACTGCCTTCTGGTTAGTGTTTGAGAGATATCCTTGTGCAGCTACCATACGTGGAAATGTCCTTGATATGCGTGAAAACTTTAAGAAAACCCACGTATTCTTTTGGTCGCGTTTTGTTCAGTGTTCCAAATGTCGCCGCGTTGCTCCTACTCACCCTAAAACTATCAGTTAGTCCAAAACGCAGGACTAGAAAATTCAGAACAGCAACATTTGCGTAGTTCGTTCATTCCAAGTATATAACAAATGGCAATGGAAAGAGCATTACCATATTTGGTGTCCAAAATTTTCTCCCGTGCTTTCTGTTGGCAGTTTTATACGATTTATGCTCCCAGGTTTGGATCCTCAGAAGGGACGCAGAATGGGCATGTATTAAACAAAGAGATTCTACAAAATTTGTAAATCGGCAAATTTTCTATGTCGGTCGAACACTTAGAATTTTCAAATCCACCCTGTGGATGGACTTATCCAATAACACTAATCCCAGTGTGTGGATTGTGCCATGCCGTGTTGGAAGGTAGCAACGTCCTCCGAGTTTTTCGCAGCGACTGAAGAAATTCGTTACCGCGGCTCCTCGTTAAGGCTTCCGAACACTGCGTCCGCTTTTTCCGTGCGCGTAAAGCAATGTAAAGACGAAGGAGATGGACGTGTCGTTTTAATTCCATGAGTAGCCATATTAGACAACTGGGATCAATTATTAAATACAAATGTAAGGGTGGGAGATGAAATCGAGTCGCTCTTGTCGCAAAACCGAAAGACTTGTTGTGGATCCAGCTACAAGAATCACTTTCAAATGTGGAAATGCTGAGGAGTGGGCTGGTCTTGACACTGAGAGTCCGCAACACCGGGCTGTTAAAATGTATTCTTTTCCAGGTCCGTTTACTTTTCGCGTCTAAAGAGAACAACCTTCGCTTGCTTTAAGTCATGCTGCGTGTATTGTGAGACCCCCTACATAATTATGTGTGGCAACACCCACCAGATTAGTCCAATTAAGGACGAAACGCTCAATAGATCGTTTGATCAGACATTTCTATTTAGAGCAAACCCCGTGGTGAAAATAGCTTAGTTTTGATGACTGTCGACAGGGCGGGACATCATGAATTTACACGGAAATGTGTGGCGACAAAGTGCACAAACATTTGCTGATAAAGAATGGGAAGAAATCGATATGTTCCCTCGTTGTTCAGTGACCTGCATTAATAACATCGTCTAGAAGGAATATCAATGACTAAGCAGTTCAATCCACACAAGGCACAATGAACATACAGTGAAAATGTACAGTCGTGTCACCGGCTTTACGCACCAGAGTATTTTATTTCACAGTAGCCGTATAGCTAGTTAAGAACTTACAGTTTGCTAACCAGAAATTTTTCCAATGAATGCTTTTTGTCCAGTCATCAAAAGCATTAATTGCAAGTGCTTGCCAACTCTTAAGGTAATAGACAGCATCCTAACAGAGTCAGAATGTCCACGTCACCAAGTTTTGAAAAAAAAAGTTTGAGACATCCAATTATAAACCATACAGACCGAGTAAGATAATTGTAGGTACATCAAAAGTGCTCTTCATCAGCTGTAAAGTGAATTTTATTTATCATGCACATAAAATTCGGTTCCCCGCTCGGGGATCTCGAAGTGTAGTTGTGGACACACTTTATTAGAACTGGCATCGAAATTATGAGACAAAGTAATTGCACAGGCTAGGCGCAGGCTAGGTCGATAGATAATATCTCCCGGATTTTTGTCGATGCAATTGTCGTGACGCTGCTTGTATGATGGGAAAAAATATATGGGAAAAATATATTCGGTCTCAGGAATGATTCACGACAGAGCTGAATCCAGCTTTCACCAAGATTTCTACTGAATTGCTCTGACTACGCATAAGCCAACAGCATTTTCCCCTTCGTCGCAAGGTGACATGAAAAACGTATTTGGCGCATTTAAGTTCATTTGAAGTCAATATATTCAGAATTAAAGGCAGGACCTGAAGTACTGTGATATGGTCTTGGGATAAGGTATGTTTTGCCATATAACCGTGGCCTACGTGATATCTACCATTCATGCGCTGTTTTGAGATATGATCCAGAGCATACTGACAGATAGAGGCTTAATGATCAGCTTTTCCAAGTTGTTTTTATCTCATAATCATTTGTCCAAGTTGGGAAAAACAGCTTTCTGACAGTCACTTTGGAGAAATATTTTTTTGAATTTAAATTAATAAAATTGGTCTATCCCTGTTAGATATGATCAGTCTTCAATCTTGTCAAGCCGTTTGACATCGTATGGCATGAAACATTCAAGCTGCTTCATTCAGTGTTAGTATGTTGCTCTTGCCAGGTTGATTCGAGTTGAACACCGGCTTTTCATCTAAAAAAGTTGCTCGAACTGTTGTTGTTCTTGTGGGGAAGAATGAAGTTTCGGTCTGACAATACTTATCACAGTGCAATTGATAAAAGTCGATTTGCCTACGAAATAGTGCCATATTGTACTCGAAAATCACATCAAACAACTAGGCTTTGAAGGAGAGAGAAAAGTCAGAGGATGATGTTTTCATCAATCGGAGGACCCAAACATGAGACCTAATGATTAACAAGTCATACAGTTCACGAATATTATTTTGCCAGACGAATCAACATACGGTTTCATTCCACTCTGGGGACCTTTTTTGAACCAAGGTTTTTCGCACCTAAGCAAGTTCCGTAGAACAGTTAATGTTCACAACCAGAAGCCTGGAATACTAAACGTAACATATCAGATGGGCGTTCGAGCGACACCACTTTGGAAAGCAAGCAGATTATTATTTATGTCAATTAAGCCACTCAACAGACTGCTCCAGTCGATTGCTCAGTGATGTGCACAAACATCCAGGGTGCGTGGTATATAGTAGTTATAAACAGACGGTATTTTTTTTAAAGTGAATTTATGACAGTTTATCGGAGCAAAGAGTTAAAAAGTCCAAAATCTCCCCAAAGTTCCACAGTGGAACGAACACAAATGTTCCACCTTATTTCCACTAACGTGTACAAATTTGATTACTTATCAAAGCACTCAGTTTTCAGCAGAGTGAAACAAGTTCCCAGTAATGGTTCTCAAAGAGTAATATTAAACATTCCTGAAGGCAATCACTTATGAGTATCACTGTTTAAGGGGGACAGCCACTTAAGTGACTACAACTACTAGGCAGCCAATCAGCCCGTTTGAACAAAAATTGACCACTAAGTTAAGTGAACTCAAGTTGGGTCGTATATTTTGTCGTACATCGATACCTGAGGGTAAAAACTGGCATTGTATTCCTTTCAGCTGGAGTAGAGATATATATTTCGAACATACAGCTAAAATTCAAAGAAAGATATAATGAGAATGACGTGATCGCTTTATGCTTGTTCCACTAAGCATCGACAGTGATGAGATCAGAACCGAATACCATTTGCTGTTCGTGTGTTTTAACACGCTCCAGAACTTTTGAACAGTTTGATCTATAAAAACGCCAGTCATTTAAAATAAGTTTGATAGTTCAGCTTCATCTCCCCATATACTTTAGTCCAGTAAATTGTACACCACAACCAGCATACATATATACATACTGTGCCAAACAAAAACAGGCATTAAAAAGCTAATTATTCCACGCTGCACTCACGAGGTCTACATATCGAATCTCCTGTTCCCGTTACTCAGGTTAGCAACTTAACCCATGTTGGCAACCAACATCCAGGATGATCTTGCGTATCTCATGTAAAGTTCGAACTCGCAAATTACGTATTACTAGCTGAATATGGTTAGCCATCTAAACGCACATAATTTACGTCGGCAGTTGGTCTTTCGTGGTCAAATCATATCCTGTTCAGCTTAAAGGCACATTGACGCGCGTTCGTATCTCCACGAAGATTCCGCAAGGGATCAGCGACAGTAAGGATCCCCATCGAAGGGGGGGGGGCACGAAAAACTCGTAGAATAAAGGTTGATGGTGACCGCCTTCATTTTGTGTGGCCAAGTCATAGTCTGGCCCCATGGTCTTTCCGCCGGGAACAATCTGCACCTCAAAATAGTGCTTTGCTTGGAAGGCAGTCGCTAGGCTTACCTGGCGCAGTCTGGACCATCTGAACCTGATAAGTGCTGTTGAGGTTCCATTCATGCTATTCAGATTCATCAGCAAGTACGGGCTTATGTAGCTCCTCTTTGGAAATGCGCTACAACCAGGTAACATCTGATGTACTACAAAGGCATTGGCGCTCAAATATACAAATTTGTTTCATATTCTCAGATAGGGTGAACCAAGTTCTACAACCACAGGACACGACTACAGTTACAATTACCGTTTGCAAACGACCCCTTTACTGACAACATAAGTAACTCAATTTCCTGAATGCTAATATTTGCATTGTTTTCTAATCTCATAGTCGCCATTTATGCGATACCCAGATTGGTAGACAGGTCATCAGGCTTATGTTGTTCTTCTTGGCTGTCAGGGGAAAAAGACCCAAAATAACAAAGCACTACCCTACACTTTCGGTAATGGAAAATACGTTGAACAGTTCAAACGCCAAGAGCATATTACGTGATGATAGTTCTTATACAATATCATGCTGAAACCCCTGTTGCTACAGTTGCTGGTGTATGAAACTTTTGCTAGACATTGTCAGTAGTCGCAAATGATTGTGGTATAAGCAATAGTTTCAGTGAATAAAGTCGTTAAATCCGCAGAACCGGAGTGTTACAGTTCGTCCCTAAATATGGGATTGGGACAGGCCAATCCACAGTAGCAACAACCGGAGTAAGGGGATTATCTTTTGCAAGTTTACCCTTGGGGGTAAACCATTATTTGGAAAATACGTAGAATATACTCTCGTCGTAAAAGTGGTTACGCTGATAATGTTGCTGAACAGTGTCAGCTGTCTCTTTCCTGTCAGGAAGATTCTACAGCGAAGGTATGCAATGTTAGGCCGAGTGAGATCAAAGGAAAGCCCAGATCTCCGGACCATGATTGATTTAGGATAGCTCCATTATGTCAGATGTGGTACGCTAGCCAACTCTGAACGGGTCAAAACAAAACACTAGGTTCACTCACGACCCCCAGTGAACAACGAAAGCCGCTTTATGCTGTATATATAAATTTGTTCCACAACCTAACGGGGCAAAACTCACATATGTACCCTATTTTGGCAACGTATCATTTTCTTACCTAGATTATAGTGTGCTTGCCACCATATTTGCCGTTTAAAACCTTGAGGATTAACGTAAAGCAAAGCTTTACACTTTAGGTAGCATTGTACAATAAAGCTTAGTTCAACAAATATGTTTCTGTGAATCCTTTGTACAAAAAATGCAAATGATGAACCTGGGCTTTCCAGACTTCGAAAATGAAACCAAACGTCATCATCACAGGCCTATGGCCTGCTGTGAACTAAATTTGACTACTCCACAACTCGGAGCAGCCCAAAGTTAGATTTACGCTTTGATGTCAATCGGATATCTGTTTACATTTCATTTTCCATCTGATATCACGGTTTACGTACCCGTGTTCTAAAACCAGCAGACTGGACTGCAAATATTCGGTCTTTTTCCCAATATGACTTTACGGTGCTTGTGTGTATACTTAAATTTCGACAGGATTCAGTGTCATTCCTCCTTCAACCACCTAATTTACGTCCGTGCTAAGATGGTTTTCACAAGCTTTTAAAAAGCCGCGCTTTCCATCCATGTATCTGTTTACCACGCGTGTACCTGTATTTGAAAACTTTAGCTATGCCATACTACCAACTATGATGGTTTTGTATATGTGCATACCCAAAGTAACTACGAGAGAAGTTCCGATATCACTAATTAACATGACAACCTTCCGAGCTGTATTAATTTAGTGCAACCTAGTCCATCGCCTTAAGTTTAAAATCGAATAAAATGGGAAAACTGCAAGAGGCAGTTCTGTGGCTTATATGGAATCCAAATTTGACTTGCTAAAGCAATAAATTAAAAAACTTGCGGAGACGTTTGGGTTTTCCTGGGCGAGTAGCACTGGGCTGGATTGATCAACCAGCGGTGTCCCCCATTTGCTTCTCCCTGGAAATTGTAATGGGTTGTGAACTTCAACCTTGTGTCCTGTGTCATCAAGTGAAGCGACTGGCATTTAGACAAAAACCACCTTTACGACAGATATATCAATGTGCTTACTTCGCAAAGTTAGAGCAATGTCTTCAGGGGAACTAAAGACTAAAGACAATAAATATGCTAGTTTTTACTACTCTTTTGCAAGTAGCTGGCATCGCCCAAATGTTTTTACCCAGGTAGCTACTGGATTCCATTTCCTGCTGATTACAAAATTGTCGTCCGAATCGTCTTTAAGTTTTCCTTACAGACGGACAACCATTTTCTTGAATTAGATGCCTAGGAAATACAGGTTCTTTTTATTGTCATGCAAGAAGATATGTTCCTGAAAAACCAGGTAGGTAGTATAATTACGGCGTAGGAACGTGAGGCTAGGCAAGTTTCGGACGGAGTTTAACGTGATTACTCCCTAACTGAGTACAGGATTTTTTAAGTGGAGCGAATCCCTGTGTTTTTATTAAAAATTGCAAGCTGTGCTAGGTCAAAAGAATACTGAAATCTCTAGCGCACTACAGTAAAGGAAACACTGGGCAACATGTTCAGTTGAGAGGTATCATAAAAGAGGATCCAACTAAGGCTACTGGTTAAAGTAAATAAGGGTTCATGTGGCTGTGTTTCTCAAACACAAGGTTTATGTGATGCTTGAGGGTGCAGACGACCATTGGTAGCTTGCGAGAGCCGTTCGGAAAAGTTAATTTGGTCAAATTCAACATCATCCAGGAATTGCATTGTTTCCTAAGAAGGCTGCGAAATTGCTTGAGCACAAGTCACATGGTGTACAGTTGTAATTTGAATTAACTCTCAGCCACAACTGTGGTTTCGTCACTTTCTCCCGACATGATAACTCTGCTTGGTTTGTGAACGTGTTGGTTCATATCCCTTTGTTTTTACTTCATTGTTTGCGTTGACAGACCAGTCGCGTATCAAGAAACAAGATTCGTCGTATATTTTTGGGAGACCTAGATGTTGTCTTCAAAATAAATAGGTGCATATTGTCTTTGGAGCTGGCGATTTGTCAGCCCTCTGATGTAGGTTCCGATATTTCTCAGTGGAATGTAGTTTTCAAAACCAGCAAAGCTGCTGGAGGCATTATTTGCCTCCCCTCTAGCCGGCAACGTTTCAGGGGAATCCTTACACTCGTAATTTTGTGGTATTTTCAGAAGTAGCATCTTTTATCTACATGAGTTGGTTGATAAATAAGTCACATTCATTCGGTTGATTCAAATATTTTGATTTTCCAATCAAAACAGCAATTTGCATCTGCCAACCAGATTATTCACTATTAAGTGCAAAGATTAAAGCACTCAGATTACAGGGTATCTTCTAACCCCACATAACAAGCGTCACTTTGAAAACGGTCTCCCAATCGGAGCCAGACAGCTGACTAGACCAATTTGATTCCATTGTTTGTGAAACACACAATTCCGCCTGCAGTTTTAAGGCTTGCAGTTTGTTTTGTGTCTAAATCAAATACAGCGCTACGCACAATCTCTTCTTAAGTATACTTATGCCTCCATGCATGTCTTCACCGTTTACGATCATTTCTGCTTGGTCATACAGAAAACTATCTGTACATTAGCTTTGAAATTAATAAAACTACTCACAACAACACTACACTGAACCGTAACCAAACAAAATCTGGATCGGCTGCCCCGAACACGGAACATATTGATGGCAACTTGCGATTCATGGTGTTTTCGGACATTCCATGTGCTCTTCAAATAACCTTTTGTATCTTCGTAATACACTACTCATAAGGTTGCTGAAAATTTGTCGACAGCCCACGACCGGTTTCGCCCTTCTTGGGGCTCATCAGGTAGCCGCAGTCCCCAAGTTTCCGTCAACCTTATGTTCTACTTAAAACCAAATTGCACGAAATTAGCAAAATACACTCATCTGCAAACAACTTTGGTTTTGCGAGAGACTCACTTGGAACCCAGCTGAATCTCTCGTTTGTGATGCTTGCAAATTAGTGCATTTCTCGAAAACAGTCCAAGTTGGGTTCAAGTAGAACATTAGGTCGGCGGATACTCGGGGACTGCTCCTACCTGATGAGCCCCAAGAAGGGCAAAACCGGTCGTGGACTGTCGACGAATTTCCAGCAACCTTATGAGTAGTGCATTACGAATATACATGCATCGCGATATCTCGAATATCGTAACAACTGGAGCATGAGGCGGCCTGGTGCAGCACATTCAGTTGTTCGGAAACATCACAAACGAGAGATTCAGCTGGGTTCCAGGTGAGTCGTAAAACCACATTTGTTTGCAGATGAGTGTAGTTCGCTAACCTTTTGTATCGTCTGACCGGCAGAATTGTTTTCATTCTATACACTAGTTGTAAGTCGTATCTTCAGTTACTGTGCTTCAATTGAGGTTGTTCGAATGCCAGCGAGAACTCCTAGAAATCGTCTGAGAAATACAGCCATAAATAATAAAGCTACTGCACCTGTCAAGATTTTGTTGTTGTGCTATTTAGGATAACCTGTCGTGTGTTCTATGTGGAGGCAGCTACATGTATCGCTTTTGTGATCGGCACATTTCTGATGGCTGTCTGGCGCACTGTGTTGTGGTGAGCATAAGCAGTTCTTCGAAGGTTTGATGTAACAAGCTGTGTTCATTACCAGATTCTGTTGTTGAAATTTCTATCTTCAGTGACCTTCAGCTAATGCCGTTCATTGCTCCGGTTTCAGGATTCCTACGTTCATAGTCCGACCCAACTGCCAGGATCACTCAGGAAGCAAGGTAATCACGAGAGAAGAGAGTATGGTCATTTCCGATTATCGGTTATGCGACAAGTTATTTGCATTATCCTGTCGGAAAATTTGGGGAGATGGACAATGATAAAGTTGTGAAGTCCACCCTTGAAAGTCGACATCTTATACACATTGTTACCCTAATGATGCGGTTACATTCTTTGATTTGGGCCCACAAGTGCAGGCAATTTGCGAGCAAGCTTAATGAAAGAAACTGAGTCCATGATGGTGGGATACTTTACTGAAAACCCCATCACCGATGGTGACATCTGCCCGGTTTATCAACCATCATGGAACGGCGAGAGCATAAGCACAAAACAACAAACTGCACACGGAATGGGGAGATGCTCGCGCAGAAAAATTAGGCTGAACCAGCTCAGAATCATATCAAATACAGCAAACCACAAACTCAAAATTGCTACAGAAACCAACCAAAGGCATAGCCCAACACGAATTACATACACACTAACAAAAGTACAAAATAGTATGCACCAATTAGTCAGTCACATTCGTCGGTAACAGGTACTACTGAAAACTACATGAATGCAACCATTTCACCATGAAATACCCACTCAAAAGCGTGAATCCAAAACTGGTTAAGAAAGGTTTACAAGCTGATTGCCAAGTTCGGGTAATTGTCGGAAAATCACCCTTTCAGCGTCTCCAGACGCAGTTACTTTCAGTTTAACCAGGAAACTGCGTTTAACCTCTGCAGCGGCAGCCATCGCGTACAGCTTTCATCCTGGCGAAACGAGTGCATCCCACGCCTTATGTTTATTCGTTGTCTTGGCGTCATTATATGTAGGAAAGTGATGTTTCTTGGTTGTCGTTAGTGAAACACTGCGTTCCGTGTATTAAACCTAGAGGCCTGGTGCAAAAGCGAGTGACATCTGGATTAAAATGAAGCTGATGGGAAGAGCAACCGTGCATACCATGTTTTTAAGTTGCTTCGCACGGTTCATTTAAGAGCACGGTTTTATCGTCCACCGGTGGTCACAGTCTCGCGTATGTCGATCAACATGTGTCCTTTTTTGTACTCGGTATACTCAAAGGCTGCACAACTATACGCATCCCGCATTTCTCAACGAAATAAGGTTTGTGTTCAAACAGATACCTGAATTGACCTTAACATATATTCACGAAATAAGCCAACATTTACGAGCTACACTCCAGCATGTGCAGCCCGCAGGATTAATGCAGTACTAAACCCGGTCCACGACGATGAGATGGAATTGTCGGTAACCGTGCGTGCAAATGTGATAGTGACGTACTGTTCAACAGGATACAAAATGCAGTTGGCCTCCAGACAATACGTACAAATATGCGTTTCGTACGTCAGCTACTTGATTTTTGGAATCGTTGCGCGACAAAAGCTGGTGGTGACCTTGCGAGTTATACGTGAGTTGTAGTACATCCATATTGACAAAAAGCAAAAAAAAACTTATTCAGAAATGAAGGTTAACAAATGCAGTTGTCCTGAGATTTAATCTACCCAAGAGTATAAAGAATGACAGCCAAGATAAGCAGCTTAACTTGCTAAAGAAATATCCGAGAAAATTGGAGTATTGTTTTGATCCATATCTGTGTAGGCCTACGTCTCCACCCATTTCCCTAGTCAACGCAAGGAATGGGCGTAGTTCTACTGGGTCTTCGTTAAATCTGGCAAACAAATTACCTCGAGTGTGAAGGCTTAGGTTAAAGTACTCAGAAGGTTTATTTGTGACAACTAATGAGGATATCGCGTCACAGTTCCTTACAATCAATCACACTGTTCCAATTTCCATATATATATAAGTGAATGAGAGCTGCTTGACATTATTCGGTTAATCCACAGGATATCTTGTTGTTCAAGCATGATCAGTCTTATGCTGACAACTCTTCTGCTCGCAGCGATTGCGGCCGAGGGTACGAATATTTCATTTTTTAAAACAAACTTCTGCCATAGAGGAGGAAAAGCCGATGTTCGAGTGTTATCAAACGCATGATATGAACTTTACCAAAGATTCATCAAGCACACATCCAAATTGTATTCACTGCGTCGTAAGTTAGCCCAAGAATTCACTATTACCCACATATATAGAGTTCGGGCGCTCTACTAATCATCAGTCTTTTTTTTGTTTCTTTTCAGTATGACGAGACGCTTCATGATGGTCAAGTAGTCGCGGTCTCCCGTATGTGTGTTGGAAAACAATGTGTCTCTTACAATCATGTGTTTGAGGGTTACGGGCAAAACCGCATCTGCTGCTCTGAAAAGCTGTGCAATGTGGACAAGGAAACGGGTATGTTTTCATTTGTTCTGGAATAGGAATCCAGTAGCCAGCCATCCCTGTATCAACTTCACGTAATATGTTATTTGTCTATTTGTTGTGGGTGGTTGCAGGATTTATATTGCACACATTCACATCACTCTCGTTTGAACAGTCATCCGCTTGTCTTGGCGCACTTATTCTGGTGAGTCCACACAAAGATGGGGAAGCACTGGACTCGAGTTTCGCTCTTATCAGAGCAAATGAGCAGTGCATATCCTTGGCCGTGCCCGGGGTTTGAACTCATGAGTGGCAAGTGTGTTACCACTACTATGCGAACGCACGCTGGACACATCTGAATTTTCACGTCTGAACAGGTGACCATGTTTACCCTTGTGCGATATGTATCTAGTAACATACGAAATAACCCTCCCATTAGAATAATGTGCTCAATATTTTATTTTATTTCAGCATCCAAGTACTTTGTGTCCGGGGACGCAATGGATTAAAGTCTTACCTATTCTCTCAATAAAGCATCAAATCGCTATTTTGTCTTCTTTTTATAACACGGGGGAGGTGGAATGCAAAATTTAAGCATAACAGATTCCAAGGGGCTTGAAGAGGCAACATAAAAAGGAATCCTGTTTACTGAGTTTTTTTGAGTGAATGGGCTCGGTGAGGGCAGCGTGATTGTCCCACTGGGACCTTATTCAAAATGTCAAAGTATATTTTGTTGATCACCGCTTGAAAAGTAGGATAGCGTACAAGTGTCTTTTTATCTTTAGGCCAACATGGCAGAGGTTAGTGCAAAGGTGGTCTGTCCTAAGGCAAAGTGCAATTGGTGTTATGGATTTGGCTTACTTCTAAGATTTTAAACTGCAAATATCGATTTCAACTTTAATCGAGAACCACATAACCCCTATTTGTACTTGGACACATGGTACATAAAGAAAATGCCACTTACAGCGAACTCACTATGGTACTGAAGCAAAATAATAATAGTTGTTCACAGGGCAGCTCAAAGGCGTTAAGAGTTAACCTGCAAAAACAATTCTCGGATTCTTGACATTTGTTTATTGAGATCAGACTTGGGACCGCGCGGCTCCCTACGGCACAGGCCATTGCCAAACTTTTGATCGATTTGCTTGCTAGTTTATTCAGCCTAAGCCTGGAATTACTGGAAAAAGTGGCGTGTCATTATCACACATTTTCTAGTTGAACTATAAGTCTGCCAGGCGAAGGAGTGACAATTTTAGCTGAAAATACTGCGGACAACAAAAGGGTTGAACCAGAATAACTGGGAATGTTTCTCTATCCGCCTATGCAAATACCAATGCTACTGATTAAGCATGCAAGTAATATATGGTTACGTTGGTTAAAGCACAACACATGCATCTCACTACAAGTGTCAAAGCGTTTAAATGTTTGTTAATTTATGCCAAATGTTCAGACAACGTACAGGAAAGCTCAATAGCCCAACTGAGAATGCCGAATTCTTCAAAAACTTTGCAAATGCGGTTTCTGGTTTTGTGTCCACTGGCTTGTAACCTGCCTGATATTGCTTCACGTGAGTAGCTCTGCATCCAATCATGCCTCCATCTCACCCACAAAAAGTCATTGGTACTACCACAAAAAAAAAGTAAATCGGATCAGCGGTGACTCATACAGATAAGCGGATGTAATAGTTAGTGGTTCAATACACTGCTACGTATTACCAGCCAAGAAGTGTTCATGGAACTAGGCTGGAGTTTAGCATACAGCATTCACCGGTTTTTCACTTACAACAATTTTATTGCGCAACTCGGGCAAACTGGGAGACATTAAGCGGTTGCAACATTCAGCACTTCACCACACCACTAAACTAAATTGCGGCTGACACCAGAAAAGTCACTGCACACAGTGACAAACCATTCAGTAATTTTGCGGATTCCTGATCCCCCACACAGCGCAATCCGTAAAAACGTCATCGACCAAAATGGCACAAAAATGACCAAGGAAAATAAATACCCTACACTATTGTAAACCACCATCATTTCATTGGCCAAAAACAAAATTAGTGTCCAAACAATCCTCTGTACTCTCCCTCAGATAATACAGCTAGTCTGCTTATCATTTATTGGGCTCCTCATTGACTCGTTGATAGCTTGCGTTAGGCGCTTTCTTCTGCAGTTCTCCTAGGGTTTCAATGCACTGGAGACGAATACAGATGAAGCTTTCTGGTCGAAACACTGTGACTTACATAGACCATCGATTGCGCACATTGTATCACTGAGATGGATGGTTGACAGGCTCTGAACCGGATGCAAGAAGTCATCCAGCGGTCACCTAGTTCGTAAATCTGCATCGCTTTCCAATCTGACCTCCTTCCTCCTTCAAATACGCATTTATTTCATTTGAATGCGGTCTCCCAGCTAAAGTTAGCTACTATCCCTTAGTTCTTCCTCGTTTTCTTTGTTAAGAGACCTCATCTTTGACATCTTATGTGCGGTATCGACGCCCCGTGATCACCTTTCCCTTATTCCACAGCAGTCTGAGGTTTTCAGGGACATAGGTCAAACATAGGCCATTACATAACCTTAAAATACGGTCTACCCGAGAAAATACATGTATGGATATATACGCGAATAATTTGTTGTTATCTCGAAAAGCATCCAGTCTGCATGTCTCAAACTGAATACGAGGATCAAATGAGGTCTGCATGTCGAATATAATCACAGGTGTCTCAAACTGAATACGAGGATCAAATGATTATGTGGTTAGGTACCTTGAGAATTTCCATATCAAAGAATTAACACTCCATGAATCCATTAAATCAGATGTTTCACCATTTTCCGATCGCACTGCATACGTGCTAACATTTACAACGGGCTATCCTTAGGAATTTTTGAGGAATTTTTGAAGAGACTTGCGTAAGCCAAAACATGGAAATGGCGTAAATGTTCATTTTCATTTCGCCAGCTAGCTCCTTTGAAAGCGATTGTTCTCTTCCGGCAACATAGGTTGCAAAAGAAAAGGATGGAAGCCTAAGTGTATATTGACATGAAATATCAGTAGCTCAGTTCAGTAGTTTGTTCCTCCACTGAATGTGTACCAAGAGCTGAAATGAGGAGGAGAAAGGGCTTAAAATTAGTTTCCTTACAATCCCACGCAAAAATGGCTTTTAACAATTGGGTTAAAACCGGGCTAGATTCTAGCAAACAATAAAGAATATTTTGAACAAAAAAGAAGTTTACTAAATGGGTTTTTACGCCGTCCGTTAACTTACCTTTCTCCTTTGACTCGTTGCACAGGTTGGTAGTACAACAAATACGGTTCTTTCCGTAGCCCCCGGCGGCGGCTTCGTACGACTCGCATTCTTGTCCAACACACTGACGCATGACTGAAACAACCTCACTTTCCATTAGGGTCTCCTGATACTGTAATGCGATAGAACATGGATATTTACTAGCTTATTGCATAAACTCGTCAGTAATTTGAAGAAAAATACGGGACGTTTCCCATTCCAGATACTGTGTGCGTTATCACCACAGACATAAGCAAATCACAAGAGTAACTAGTTTGACTTTAACTCAGTGTAGTCTGTCTCCGCGTGGATTAATTTGACAGCACCACCTACCACGCAATGTCCGCAGTTTGAGCGCTGTTTTGTGGTAGCACTGTGGACGTCCAAGTCACGCGAATCGAAACAGGTGATTTCTCGCCTTCCGCCTTCTAAGGAAGCCACTGTGTTAGGTCATCAAACTTTTCGTACTTTGAGCCGATACTGCAGCCAGAACAATGATTGCCGCTGTAAACCAAATCATGCCTGAACCAGCAACGACTGTGAGGATTGCTTAACTGCGCAACCTTGTGCTTATATAGCACACGTAAACCCATGTAAACCTGAAATTCGTTTCCCTTTGATTGATATTCAGAAAACTCGTTGGAACCTTGGTCGCGCATGAGGACAAGCAAGCCACGTTGCCCCAAACATATAAGCTGAGTAAGATCCTTTGTTCTAGCAAACCATACCCTATTTTCCCGTGTGATTGAATCTAGACGACTGTAACCCCACTGAAAGTAAACCAGGTCGTTGACAATTTCCCATAGAAAATATCAATAATGTTAAGAATAGTGATTCAGAAGATTAACCTTCCAGGACACTAGCATAACGGTTTATCCGCACATAACCTGGACACCGTCATTATGCAAGCAGCGGTGGCATACTTGGGGGTTCGTTTTGGTGTATTTACTCAGAAGTCACGAACATAGTACGTTGATTATATTGATATAGCTCTTCAAAAGCAATTCATAAATATAAGTGGATAGATCTGAAAAAGTGTTCCGGCGATCGTACGTATTTCCCACATCCAACAGGCATGCATGCTTTGTCATATCACTAAGTAATTTTTAAAGTAAACACAAGGTCGGTTGTGTTTCTGTAATAAATTTGTTCGTCCTAGATGTACTAGCGGCACAATCACTGGCAAGCATAGGACAGTCAGAGGCTGTAATATGCCTAACCAAGTGGATTTAGCTATCAAGCGATTCCTTTTGAAAATTCTTGCAGGTCTCCTTGTCAATACCAGCTGTCAGTAAGTGGGATAAGATGTCCCTCCGTTCACTTAGGGTAGACCGCACCCCCATGCTTTTCACCCTACGCGCATACTGAAGACGTGTTTTCTATCTTTCATGAATACGTAGATGTTTCTGAACTGTGTCACTTGATGTATGTTGTCACTGATTCTGACTGACGGATGCAGCGGACTAACCCAAATTTCTTCACCCGTATAGGTAGCAAGGACTAATCATTGTTGGCTCTTCGGAAGGAGTTTCAGAAGACTCATTCTTTTCCCATACCTTTTCCTTATGTACCTACGGTCTGTTCTACCCACATAAGTACTCTGATATCACTTCCAGTGTTTGTGTGCATTGGATTTCAGAACTTTACTCAATCGAGTGGGAGTTTCGGGTAGATCGAAACTCGCTCTCGTTTCATTCCTTCCATCAGTCCTTCTTCAGAGCTGTCGCATTCGTTCGTCACCCAGTGCCACTAGGCGCATTATAAACCGTTGGCTCGGTCACCGCAAACGCAGACACTTCGAACCCATCGCTCAGTTCATATGAGAGCCTTTGACATTGACGCTCTGAAGCAACCTGGACAACACGCTGTTCTTGCTGGACCCACATTCAATTGATGTGTGTTGTCTGTTTAGAAGGAGGAATCAGGACCAAATTGTGGTTGATGAACTGTCCGTTTTGTCATTTTTCGCTTAATTCGGGTGGCGCGCTTCACTTGGTCCATCAGCCGCTGCGGCTGCCTCCGCTGTTTCACCGAGCAGAAAATACCCTACATTAAATGTCGTCTGTTGCTAGCTGTCTCTGGGCGGATCGTTCGGCGACATTTGTGATAGCATGCCTCAGATACTGCTGTGATCGCCACAGGTATGAATGCACATGTAGTTAATGGTAGCATTACTGAAGCCCATTTGGATGACCGCGTTCTAGTAGGATCGAGGGGCACCGGACGAAAGCGAGGGTATGCCTCAAAACGTTTGTAAAATAGCGTACACTGGTTGTAACCACAGATATCTGAATGCTTGAGAAATTATGTGAAGCGCTCACAAGTTGTGTTGTCTGACAATGGTGCCCACTATCTCCCTCTCTCTCCCTATCCATTGTTGTTCAACTTTGTTATTGATGAACCAGTGGGACGAGCACTGAAATGTCTGCAAAACCCCCATTTTAGATTCCTCCGAGATAGAACCTTTTCATCTTGAAATATGCAAATTGCGTTGTTTCGATATTTTTAAGAACATCGGGAAGCGCACAGATTAATAGGAGTACTGACAGTGCGACAGGCGAAATGAAGGGATGACTCTCACAGTTCAGGACCCATTCTGATAATGGAGGTGCCTAGCTATCTGGCCTATGTATTTGGCTGAACGTTCTGCGCAGGAAATTTGGTAGACGCAGTTTATACGATGTGTCGCTTCGATCAGGTTCTTAGCCTTCACAGGGTGTCGTTGTACCGTGATCTCAATTCGGAAAAATGTTTCGATATCATAATCCTGAAGTTTTTTTCGAATGGCGTCTGAAGCGCCAAACTCTACAGGTTAATGCTCACCATGGATTCTCAGTGGGAATCCACATTAAACCTACATAGTCAGACAGGTATTTGCATTATGAGTCTTCGCATCCACACTACGTCAAACGCGCAATTGTCGGATCGCTGAGGAATTGCATCAAGAAACTATGCTCGCAGGAATCCATATGGACAGACGAACTAACGCGTCTCATCAAAATAAATATTGCCTGAGTAAGGCTATTTGCTCAACAATTGGGGAGAACGCTACTCGCATCGGTGAGACAGGAAGAGAAAAACTATTTGGTAACCGCGTTTCAGAGGCCATTCGAAAACTACTTCGGGATTATGACATTAAAACTTTCTCCGCACTGACAACACATTGTACTTGTCAAGGAGCCAATCGTACTGAAACACCGTACAAACTGCCTCTACCAAAGTCCCTGTTTAGAATGTCCAGTCAAATACATAGGCCGTAAACCTAGGCAACTTCATGTACGGATCGCGAAGCACAAACGACATGAGCGTTTTCCTCCAAGAAACCCAATAGAGTTGAAAAAACTAGAACGCGATTCAGCCATTGCACTCCACACATTGGAGTCAAACCACCAAATCGATTTCGATGGTACACATATACTGCAATCAGTATTCAATGCGCATGTGGAACGGACGTGCGCTGAGGCCCTAGAGGTTAGCGCGCAACCGAACTGCATCAACCGGAGTGATGCGCAACAGTATCCCGTCTATCTGGACTGGACTTAATACACACCTTAGCAGGCATAGTAACCAGATGTCAAGCCGGGATCTCAACATTGACGCATCACCGCCTGCACCATAACAAACCAGTGTTGTGCGAACGGGTATGTCAAAAGTGGAAACAAAAGTTATCATTGAATAGCCCCTGCATTTTAATGGTGGATTTTATCAGTGAAGACGAACGGAACGATTTATGTACATAGTAGCACTAGTTCAGTTTGGTTGTCATCGGGGAGAATCACTAACTTGAGCGTTCCATGTTTAACGCAACCACACTTCTAGTAGTTTCTGGCAGGTCGTTTGCCGAGGCATGCATGCATGAGGTAAGAATCCAGCGTGTAACGTTCGACGGAATAAAACGGGGTAGACATTGAGATATGCTTAAAGTACCGTCAAGCAAAGGCTTGTTTATGAACAAGGTGCACGGTCCTATGGTAACCGCTATTGATGGGATTGCTATTAAAAGATAGCACATCCACCTTTGATCATTAAGCGGGCGCCCTTTGATCAAACTGATACCATCGGATCATCAGCCGTTTTACTAATTTCGAGCACACGTCACATCTGTCTCCATAAGCGTATGTTTGAATTAACTGCCTTTGGTATCACTTGTGTGATGGATTGGCCTCATCTGCCAAATCATATCATTTTAAATAAACCTGATTAACTTATCTCCTGAGTTGCTCAGCAATCTGGGCACAGAATCCTCCAAATTCCGTGCCTTCAGATATTCATAATACTTACCAGTACGAATCATATTGCATTTACCTTACAATTGATAACACCATAGAAGCTAGCCACTGTGTCTTTCGGAGTTGATGCTGTCAAGTAAAATACAGCCTCATCCATGGAACATCACTATTGGTCATCATTGAGTTAAAGAGCTGAGCAATGGTGACTATCGGAATGGCTCTGGGATTCTCCTTATTTGCGCTAATAAAGTGGCAACCGTAGGTATGATTATCTAGCTTGGATACCCAGGAGCATGTGTCTTCAGATAGCTTCCGAGTATTCAAAATTTTCGGGGATAAATCATGCTGCAGGTTACTTGTAGGGAGACAAGCAAACGAGGGTTTCGGTAGGTTTGAAGGTTATAATTGATTATGTAGGAATGATTGTGATGGGTTACGTGAGCCAGTGTGCTGCTTCTTGTTAATGAATGTGAATAATTGCTTCACACCGAAGGTTTAAACAAGGTGATCAGCTACGCCTGAGTGCCTGACGCTGAACTCCTAAATACCCTAGATGATGTAGGTCTTTAAAAACAGTAAAACAGATGTGTGTTCGTACAGTGCTATGATAGGACTAGCATAGAGACCAGCTTACGATAAAGGCGTGGGAAGATCTTATGGGGGTACTAGTTGCTTAACGAAAAATTTGCCAAAGGCGTGGGAAGGTCTTATGGGGTACTAGTTGCTTAACGAAAAATTTGCGGATATACTCAGGCAGGAACGAAAGCTGGCTTGGTAGCCCACCATTGAGCACGACAACAAAAGACGGGTCCTGAACACTTGTCATATTATAAACCTCCTGTGGAATAGAACGTATAACATGTCCAAGTGTTTGTGTGCACCACATCGGTCAGTTAATGAGAAATGGTCAAGTTACCAGATAAAGTTGTTTGGCTTGACTGTGGCAAGGGGTCAAGACTCAGTGTGAAACACAACCCACACGTATTTCAACGGTTCAAAGATAGATTTTTATTTAATGCCTTTCCACTATGTATAGACAGCGTATCAGAAGACCTCACAGTGAGAAGTTATGATAGGTGTTTTTTGTTGAAGGGAACTGTGTTTAAGACCATCCAAATTGTTAAGAACCAAGAAATGATTGTTTCTAAGAATTTATTTAAATGCAAGGATAGATTTTGGAAATCAAATCAGAGAATGGCATTCCGGGGGTGCTGTAGTGGAACAGATGAATGTTGGAATATAATGCTGAAAGTGCTATGGTTTAAGTGGTATGCGTTTAATCAGTTTGGATTGGCTTACTTTTACGCTCGACATAATATCACTAAAAGTGACAGAGTGAATAAGGGTAACTTAATATCAAACAGGATTTATTTATTCAAGATATTATGAAAGCAAATGCAATTTAAGCGGTGTAAATACGTACCCTTCTGTCGGTCCACATTGCACCGTTCGCCAACACAGCAAAATCGATTTTTTCCATGGCCTTCAAAAACATGTTGATATTGTTGGCAAACTTCGCCCACACATTGGCGTGAGACTGCTATCAGTACTCCGGCCTCGAGAGTCTCTTCGTACTGGAACGAATGAAAACAGAGTCAACAAAAAATTCTTCTGCGCGATCTCAAGTACATGACTAGTATATTAGTACGAAAACTTACTACACAATGCTGGCAATTTTTACGTGTTGATGCGGTTGTTTCGTTAAACTTCAGCTCCTGGGTATGATAGCAAGTAAATATTGGTGGGTTTAGTAGGAAAGGAAAAACTAAATAAATGAATGTGTTCAATTGTGACCAGACATACCCAGTGCTTCTGAGGCTTCTGGAAGCAGTGTAAGAAAAAGTAGAAGGATCATGTCTATGGCCATTCGCTGTGCTCAGGGTTTGTAACTTCAGCGACGTAGCTTATATAGTGGGGTTTCTGCTGTAGCACACTCTGCCAGCAAGAAAGCTGGCAGCATTCGGCTGCGCTGTAACACTTTCAGACAATTAGCGCAGGTCATCAACTTATCGGCAGTTTAGGTGAGCTACTTAGAATGACCAAGTAACTCTTGATCTTGCTCTTGGAAATTCTGCAGGTCAGAGTATAAGTTACTGCCATTCACATCGTTTACCCCGAAGGTCATGCAATTTAACAAGCCCACAAACAAACGATTTCTAGTATTTTACGAAATCGTAACCGTAACTATTTGACCAGTTTAATACCTATTGATTGGCAGGCCTGAGAACCACTCGTTTCAATGAAGGTGTCATCCCATAAGTGGAAGCAATCCATGTTGAAGAGCTGAGAAGAACTGTGCAGCCATTTCATTCTTATTAGAATCATCAGCAGGGTCATCATTATCATCAGTATCGACAGCATGACATCAGTGTTCAACACTGGTGCTTCGCTGCTGTACAACCACGATTTATTTAAAAGCCTTACCGTGAAGAAAAGATTAAGGGTGGACGGAAAGAAGATTTAGCGCTGGCTAAATCTGGAGGCTGCTACACAACGCAGCTTCCGGTGCTGGTCACGTTCTTCAACGGAAGTACCCGTTGCTGCTGGTTAGCTGTGAGGCTAGTAAGTACTCAGACTACGTATAACGCCACAGTTTCTTCAGTCACGATGTCAAATGTCAACTGAGTAGTCATGTAAGGACTTCTCTGATAAAGTTTTTGGTATGGAATTGTCGTTCCTCTTCGATTCCTGAAAGTGAAGTTAAAAGATTTTGATGAACGAATTCGAATAACAGGCATTTACGATAAACTGGATGGCCGTTTTTAGGGCCATATTTATCATGTGCTTTATTTTTTAATTTGCTCAGAGCCTGGCTTGCAGCTACCATGATTCAATGAAGCAAGTGGCATAATTCAATCAATAATTTTAACTATGGAATTTTCAACGTCGAAACAGGGTACTGGAACATGATGTTTTGTCCAATATTTCGGTTGCCGTGGGAAACCTTCCTCATGGATTTCTACGATCAATTGTATATAAGCCAAAAGCAGTGTCATCTGGGTCCACTATCTGGTCTTCTGATTGGCATTTCTGTGATCATTAGGCAGTTCGGTGCAACCAACGTGTGTGAGTGCTTTAGTTCTGTGTGCGTGTACGTATGTCTGTGTGTAATTTGATCAGGATTTGCCTCCGTTGGTTGTTGCGCCGGCTGGGATACCTCATTATTGAGATCTATCGTATTTACCTGATTGTGGAACTCCATGAAAAAGGTTGTCCACTGCAACCGAAACGTCGGATCGCAGCATCTTATTCCACTACGTTGTGCTTTGACTTCAAAAATACGGTATTATACACGGCATGGCGTACAATTTTGTAGCACTGCCCGAGTAGAATTTGGCTCAGAAGTAGGTAAAGTAATTTAAAATACCCGTAGAAATACCTGCACCTGTTTGTTAATTTCTAACGCATTGCAGAAAACGTCATGCTCATCAATGCGTTAATTTTATTCTGATGACAACTTATGAAGATTCTGCGGTTGTCGCGCAAATATAAAATTCTGGTTTGGAACACTGTATTGCTAACCTGATTACAAATTGGGCGTACACATTTGTCTCCAACGGGCCAGCAACCAAGTTATGGCCCACTGAATTGGTCCGGTGGCCGTCTATTTCAAGTCCTCCGGACAGCAAAGAGAAAATTTACAGTCTTACAAAACCATTTCCGGTGAGTAGAGCGCAATGGGACACCACCCAATAGTAAAAGCATCTGCATTTCCAATTCCTGTGTGCTATGTTCAATATTCACTTTTCCTATTAAAACATAATGGCCGGGACTTAACAGAAGCGAATGCCTGTGGGGCACCTACCTTCAAAATTTTATTGATGAGGAAAAAATGCAAATATCATTCTGCAGGCTGCGACTGCTGCTATGCACTTCGTTTACAAGCTTGCCAACCCGAAATTAGACTCGTTTGATGATGCAGCAGATTGATCCAAGTAATTTAGTTTGAGTCGGCTTGTGCAGGTACTGAACACCTAATAAAAAGCAGCTTAAATAATCTGTAATTCTTACGTAGTACACTACTCATAATGTTGCCCACGACTGGTTTCACCCTTCTTGGGGCTCATCAGGCAGGAGCAGTCCCAGTCAACATTATGTTCTACTTGAACCCAAATAGGACTGATTTCGGTTTGCAAATCAATTTGGTTTTTGAGAGAGACTCACCTGGAACCCAGCTGAATCTCTCGTTTGTGATGTTTCCAGGCAACTGAATGTGCTGCACCAGGCCGCCTCATGTTCCAGTTGCTACGATATTCGAAATATCGCGATACATGTATATACCTATACGCACTACTCATAAGGTTGCTAAAAATCCTTCGACAGCCCACAACCGGAGAAGAATTTTCAATAACCTTATGAGTAGTGCATTACGAATATACATGTATCGCGATATGTCGAATATCGTAGCAACTGGAACATGAGGCGGCCTGGTGCAGCACATTCAGTTGCCTGGAAACATCACAACCGAGAGATTCATCTGGGTTCCAGGTGAGTCTCTCGCAAAAACCAAATTGATTTGCAAATGAGTGTATTTAACGAAATCTTCAATTCTATTTAGAAGCGAGACCACCTTGTTTTATTTGAACGAGTATTCAGCAAATGAGATCTTCTTTTCTCAAGAAACCATAATTATCCCTCTGTGCACAATTATCCTTCGGAGATGGGATGGTTTCTACTGAAACTTTGAAGCATGCTACAAGATAGGGATTTTTCTGGAGATCAAACTAGGTGGTCTCTTTGGGGAGAAGATTCGCAACGTACATTTTGAGGGAGCAAAGAATTACAATCTCTCCTGCGAATTATATATATGTATACAGATTCACCATGAAATCTCGCAAATAAGACATTCCGCATTTTTAGGATTTAGCAGGGCACTGGAGTGGTCTGCTACGTGTTTGTAGCCCACCACCAAATAAATTACTATACAGGGTGGCATCAAGTTTAGGACTATCAAAAGTGTCTCAAAACGGGCTCAAACGTGACTGCTATTTCGATCTTTTGAAGCCTCAATATTGGTCTTGGGTATGCTTCATCTTGTTACTCATATATGACATTGACAGCATTTTACGAGCTACTTGTTACACCATGTACTTTCCGGTTACCCTCACCCCTCGCTCACAGAAACAATCAAAAGGTGGCCTTGAATTTGGTGATTATCGTATCCAACAGATCCAGTTTGTTATTAACTCTTTCCCACTCCAATTAAAGGTACGGTTCCAGTATCGTCTCGTTTCCATTGTTCGTGATGGGACGTGTGAAACATCTCTGAAGTCACCATATGTCAGTCAAAAATCGGATAATTTTCTCATACATTCCGCGATCATCCAAGAGCTTGTTTAAAGCCACAAATTCTCGCCACTTGTGAATATGACCATCGGACACCCTACTACTGTTACAGGGGGTCCCATTAAATTGGTCGAAGTTAACATGAAATATATATTTGCCACTGCACGTGCAAGACAGGTCGACCTGTACATGTAAAAAGCGGTTCGTTTAGACACTTAAACTTGAGCAACCGGCAAAGAATTAGAGCCAGATCATACGAAAACTAAAACTGCGACGTTTTTGAAGTTCAACTATATCTTGTTTAATTTGTCCTTATGCATTGTGAAGTAAATTGCCTCAGAGCCCAATATAGGAACTTGGTGTCGTGTGACCTCTATATTTAAATGGGGGCGATCCTCCTACTTTTTGTTTGAGATTGCTCTTGAATAGTTTTTTTGACATGTACGGGAGAACAGCAAGTTTTAATCTAGCTGCTCACAATTAGCCAGTAGGTAAATCATCAGTTCATGATAACGCATCCAAAATCCTGACTCCCATATTCTGATTGGTGAGGAAGTGGGGCAAAGTAATACCGCAGAGTGCAACAGTGCCTTTTGCTTAAACGACTGTGGATTGGGGCTTCACGGACAATAAATCTCGTTAGACAGGCAAAAGCACCAGCGGCTCTTCAGTGGCCACGTTCCCCAATATCCGAGCTGAATGTTAGTCGCATCCATGCCCTCTTAAGCTGATCGCCTAGCAGGACTTATTCTACTCCGGGGCACAACTTGATCAGAAGTGCTAGATCGTTTAGTGTTTGATCTTATCACCGCTCGGTCGGGGCCAGCGGAGTTGTTGAAAACAGCTAATGTAGAAGCGGAGAGATATCTGTGGTCTCAGCTAAACTGAAGCGTGAATACGAGCCCATTGGTAAAATAGTAATTCAAACGCCACAATAAAGTTTGACAAGTTGGTTCACAGGATTTCCGATGCCTACTGGTGGGAAACCTTCACCGCATTCTTCAGCAAAACCTCGGTAAAACAGATGAGTAAAACAAATGAGTTCTTATTTCGCGATAAAATACTACCTGTAGAAAGCTGGGGGCTACACTGCATAGTTAGTCTAGCACATACATTCCTACACAAGATAACGAATCTCAGACTTTCTACTTTACTAATAGTGCAGGCTTCACTGATCACCTAGGTGGAGATACTGGATGATGCATGCGTCGATGAACCGTAGCATATCCGCGCCACCACAGACACTTTAGGCTGGACACGAAGAACTGGCAGGTTCTAGTGACAGGAGGACAGGATAGGATAGGAGGATATAACAACAAGTTATATTTAACCAGCGGATGCCCCCATTTATGAGAGAGCTCGTGCTCTTCGAGCCTGATATGAGCCAGTCTAACTAGACGATTTCATTCAAAAATTCACCCGGTCACCAGCTAATGCACTAGTGACTTTTTGAAACATCTTAAAAATGACGAACAAGTGGTACAAAAGATCTGTATGGCAAATACATGATGATATCTGCCAACACTCAGGGGACTTTAGGGATATTTGCTACGTCACCATTTAGAGGATGAAACAGTAGTGCGGTTCTTCTCAGCTTTCCGGTACAGATTGGCTTCATTTACAGGAAGAACTCCCCAGTAAAATGAAAAGTTATCGATCAATGTGACAGGTTTTGCTTGATGCGATAGTTGTTATATTGTTTTACGTATTCACTTAGGACTTTGAGCGCACAAGTTAACTTCGATGAGAATAAAGTGCTTTGCCGCATAAACTTTATTTACAAACTGGATGGAGTGAAATGAGGTGCGTCACACAACGTCAAGAAGAGGTATGCTGAAACGAAGATACACAAAAAGGTTGGAATGCTATGGAAGCGAGAACACGAAACAATATTTTTTGCAAATGGGAGGAATCAGGCCTTCCCTCATATCCATTATCGCTCACGGATAACCTACTGGCTGACAAGCAAATGTACATGCGTTTTTTTTAAATGTACGAGTTGCACACTGTCGATGGTGTCGGTATCTCTTCATCTTGCAAAAGTGCTACCTACAACTTGTTCCGGCATTTCAACAATTCTTTCCAGTTAGCAACTCCAAACTTTTGTGTTGTGTAAAGTGTTAGAATACAGCAATCTTGTTGTGGGGGTTGCTGGAACACATTTACCTCTTCAGGCGTAAAAATGAAGATGCGCCCAGTGTTCGATGGTCGAATCGTGGTTACACACTCGCCTCACATGTCAGATGTACGGAGTTCAAAGCTCGGCACGACTAAGCGAAACTAGAGTCCAGTGCTCCCTCTATTTTGTGGAAAACCACCAGAATGATTGCGTTGGGACAGGAGGAGGATTGTTTGAACGAGAATGAAATTATCGTACATTATAAACAAGTCACCATTTGACTCTTTTAGATCGCCTTCACATCGCCGTGTTTGGCAAGTTTCTCCTCAAAGAAATTCAACCACACCATGGAACGAGTTTAACGTGTCGCCAGATGAACTTGCTGGATTTGTTTCGACAGAGTTTTAGGCCAGCAAGATCAGGTTTTACGTTTTCGCCCGAATTATCGCATGTTCCTGAATAGTACGAAGATCTTGAGCACACTACAGGTGAAAAGTAAAATCTAGCACAGTCATTTACTGCACAAAGGAAGCTCATTTTCAGTAACTTCTCCCCATTAGATACGGAATCCGCATTTTTGAAAAATCAGTCATTTAAATTACATCGTTTTTAAGGATGAAATATTATAGAAATCTCAAAATTCACATTGATTTTCGATGAACGGGGAATTAGTGTTTGTGTGATCAAGTAGGATGGTGGTTGTGATCACCCTAGTTGATGTGTTTTAATGGCTATTTTGATTAAGTTAGGGATATTATTTTGGCACTTCCGGTTCGACTGCAAAGATTCTTTGCAGGAAAAACCTTCGTTTCCGTCCTAACTTGACCGTCACTCAGCTTAAGCCGCGTCTGCTCCACTTGGATGATTACCGTGTTCTTTTCTAATCGGCAATCTCATGTGGAAATAGGATATAAGAAAAATAGGACTCTAAACTGAATTGCAAGACCCTGCCAAATATTTTTTGCAACATTATAGTAGCACAAGCCTGTAAAAAATATAAATGACTTCATTTGTACTCACCTTTATGTGTGGCATTTCTCCGCTGCAACACAGGAAAAGGTTTTATTCAGGTTCAAATAAAATAAAACACCTATGATGCGCGGGACTTTACTTTTTTTTAGATTAGTTTCTTATTGAGGTTGAAAGATTATGAGATCGCAACTTTCACATAAACGCACCCGTTTCTCTGTCCACATTGCACAGTCGGCTAGTGCAGCAATAACGATTTTGCCCATTACCGTTGTAAACACGTCGAAATGGTTGACAGGTTTTGCCCACACATTGGCGGTTCGCTGCAATCAGTTTGTAAGCACTAAACGTTTCTTCAAGCTGGAACGTAACAGAAATTGCGATGGTTTTAGATGAGTCCATGGTCGCAATATCCAACAGGAGGGTAGTAAAAATCACGAACACTTACGACACAGTTTTGGCAATTCCGATGAGTCGTTGCATTGTTCGGGTTAAACTTCAAATCACGCGTGTGATAGCAATTGAATTTTGGCTCATCGTCTACAGGCAAAAGAAACAGTTAGCATGTAAATAGACTTCTTTGTGTTTGGTCATACCCTGAGCTTGTGAGGCTTTCAGAACAAGTGCGACATACAAAAAAATAATCATAGGTTAGCTAATGAAAGCTAAACCAGATTGTACACGACAGATAGCGGTATTTATATAGCATGTTCGTCTGAAGTACTCCCCCCTCTCACGCAGTCATTCAACGGTCTGCTACAGTTAAATCATTTCAACCGCATCACGGGAACATGAGAATAGTCTTCTAAAGCTTTCCAAACTGAGCGGATGACTTCTGAACCTAGGCCGGTGAATCACAACAATCTTCAAATTACAACTCACATACAACACAGACATTAAGTGCCGGTTGGCACGACAATTGCTCTCCTGAAAATGTGCGTCTCCGGTCGTTTCAGTTACCAGTCTAATGAATGATTTTGACCTGACTGCAAGTTAGTTCCGATAGAGAAGGAGGAATGTCATTATTTCTCACATTTTTTCAAGTGGGCTGTTGTTTTTACGTGCGCGTTAGCAGGAGTTTGCATGAATCAATTATTATACTGTGGATTGATATTCTCTGCTGATCAACTAGTGCTTGATGCGAACAGCGTGAGTCCATAATAATGCGGCACAATCATATGGCAATTGAAAAACTGTCGCTCTGTCCCATCACATGTGGTCTCGTCTCACTTACACTTATACTTGCAGATGTAACATATACCACCAGAAAACTAATTCCCCGAAATGCTCAGGACCTGGACACTTTTGTTGCATAGACTGAATGATTTTGCATCTCTACCTTATCCGGCTATCCAAACCGGATGGAGAGGACGACCAACCGGCCGACCCAAATTCCAAGCGTTGATAATTTCAATAACATAATGACTGCATCATAACGAACAGTTGTTATGAGGAACACAACACTTGCCAATAGATTCCAGGAGGGAAACTTTGAAATGCGTCTACGACTCAGTTTTTGGAAGAAATCTTTTGGTGTTTTTGCTGAGAGGAGGTTCTTTCCACATTTTCGGGATATGTAAACGTGCATTATATGAGAAAAAACGTTTGTTAAACGCTCTACAGTAGATTATACTTATATGCATAAACCGTAGTCCGGCTTGGGGTTCCACATTATTGCAACCTCTACTCGTTAAAATCATGTCTGTTTCTGAAAAGATCACGAACTGGAGAGCTCAGTCAACAAGACACACGTACCTTGGAACATAGAGCACGAAATTCAACTGAATTGGCCAACTAAAGGAAAAGACATGTTCTTGAAGATCGTTTGAATTGGTCCAAATCTGAAGGACGGCTGAATATTTGTATGGAGATGCTCTTTTTGAGGGGCAGTTTGTCTACTCAGAGTGATGGGACTTAGGAGCTCATCAGGTTAATTATGTTTATGAATTTGGTTTTACTACAATGGACTAAAGCAACCTGAGTACTAGGAAATCAAAGGATTATGACAGAAAAGACCATACTATTTATTATTTTGCCTCAACCGGTTTATGGAAATTTCTTTATTCAAAAAATTATCTTTGTCTGTTATGCAGCAGCAAAATTAGGGATTTCTTGATGATCGTTCAAGATCACAGTTAAAAAAGTTGTCCAAAATAATAATGGGACATGAGAACTATCTATGATGATTAGGTCAATTAAACGTCATTTTGGTTACGCAGAACCGAAAGTTTCCTTACTCAAAGCCACCCATGTTGTGATAAGTCCTTGAAAATATGCATATTATACATGTCAGTCTGGCGGCTTAAACTTGTTTTTGCTGCACAGAAATGCAAAAAAGCTGTTGCTGGTTTGCTGACACCAGAGATGACACAACAGAAACTACGTTGAGCCAAATCTGCCTAATTTTACCCAAGAACGACTCCATGATAGCCGAACGGCTTCGTTGCGGAGCTGTATTTTTGCCAGTAAACTGCATTTAATTGTCTCCCACATGAAGAGCTGTACAGTGCTTACTGGCCATTCAGCACAAACCAACTTTGCTTACAAGAAATCTAGTTATAATTCCCAAACCTCCTCACACTGCCAACGAATATCAGCTAATATGGGAGAGAGAGTGAGGAGCCCATCGCAAATTCATGATTGGGTTTGCCTGAGGAGCTAAGTGCATAACAATTTATAACAATGTATAACAATGGAGGTGTTCTCCATTCATACTGGGTTTGCGTTTATGGTCGCCGAAAACACCAACAACGCAAAACTGTTGGCAGAGGCTTGGGGTGAACTGAAAATTTATACGAAATGTACACCGCAGTGGTACCTCCTTTAGATCGCGCATAAGAATATTTTTGTTTGCAGTGTCTTTATGTAAACAGAGGGATAACTAACGCTTTGTGAGTGTCATGTTAGTTAACTTGGTATAAGAGTCTAAAAAGAACAGGCGACTTGACCACATTCACTTCCTTCATCACGCCCAACCAAGTAAACATGCCTGAAGTCTTGAAAGACAAATCCCTCGATGAAACTATTGGAGAATTTCCGCCATCCATCAAGCAGTATCTTGATGTTTGGACAGTATTAAGTCTTATCAGATGGTCTGTATTGGGTGGTTCAAATGTTCCAGGACTAGTCGTTTCTGGGGGGTGGATGGTATCAATTGTGGTGCAGGTATATTAGCAATAATAACGGTTCAGACATTCTTCTTCTGCTTCGCTGTGCTAAGCTTGTTGTTCCCAGTCCGCCTAAACTCCTCTTTGGCTTCTTTCAAATTCAGCCTTATTTATTCGGGCGCCTTATTAGGAATCCATTCGCATTAACCTCAGTATACCGTTCCGTTTATATGGCTCCGTATGGGCTACATCTTACCGGTTGAATAATGACTAACTTATCGTTGAATATCTCTTCGTTAAAGAACCTCTTAATTCTGTGAATAATGTTTGGAAAAAATGATAACCAATGCCGGAAATATAGGCGTCTAAATCAATAGTATAAGACCGGAACGTAGAACCAAGTGACCGTACTAGCAAAGGATGATCCAAACATAGCTACCTGTTTGGATGGGACAGAGCTTCTAGGAATAGTACATCAAAACTAGGGTTGTCTAAATTGTCTTCACAGTTAAGGACTCGCTTGTGAACCTGAACTTTGCATGAACCATTGAGTGTGCACCTTACTACTCTCCTAGTCAGTCATGTGCACTCGACTAATAACGCTGATTAGAAGGTTAGAGTTCAGATAAGGCAGGCCTGAGTTTTACCTCATGTGTTTATTTTAACAACTGTTACCTTGATTATTTGCAGACTATGCAATACACAATATATAATATATACTTCTATACAATTCAGGACGGTCGAGGATCGAAAAGAGTAAACGGTTCTCCACCTCGGAAGTGGCGTGACACATCCGAACAGCTGCCGAATAGACCAGCTGCTGCAGGCGACCTAACGGTAGTACATGTTATTGGGTGGCATGCACGCGACTTTTGTGTTTAACGGCAGATACTACCGATGTGGTATGCGAGTAGTCCATTGTTTTCCCGAGGCTTCGCCCCGCGTCTAATGTAAGGTGAAGTTTGCTACAAAACTTGTGGAACTTCTATGCCGTGTTCGTTTTCAGTTGCGTGGTAGTCATTGACTATCCATGAAGGTTGAAGGAGACGCGTGAGAATGTCCAGTTTTTAAAAACTATGTGCTTATGAGACTTTTACTTTCCTCTCCACTAGTTTGTAACTGGTTATTTGATGTTTGCTCATAAACGACATCGCGACGAAAGGCTTTCCTCCTTACATCATCAGCTTGTGTAGGAACCCAAATGCTTTGCTTATGACTAAGTCCAAATATAAGTTTCTACCGGAGTGCCGGGTTGGATCAATCCCATGCCTCGTGCTTGCGGAACAGAAAACGAACGTTGTACAAGCTTCAGTGGAATAGACGGGGATGAGATTGCTTTTCAGAGCAGACACACCAGAGGAACTCCCGATGCTTCATTATCAGCGCAACGTTGGTTTTGTTAATCATAACCCATAAAGGTGCAATCCATGCTGCTTCCTGGATCAGACCGTCAGAGGATGTATACACTCTGTAGACGCTTGGCCAATGACTCTTCAGTTCACTGATCGGGTCTAGTGGGATATCCGAGGTGCTTCACACTGGTTGATAATGACGAATCTGTGCCACATTAAAAGAGCTACTCACACTATTTATATTCCGGATACCATATAACTGTCTACTGTGCAGAGCGCATTTCGGTTAGCTTTGTGTTGAGGGGCATTTTCTTGGATGCGGAAATTTAATAACCTGGCAACAAATTATGACGGCACAACGCAGTCAGTTTCACTACAGTCAGTGTAGCTCCGAATAGAGACTCACTCCTCGAATGGCTAGTGAGCCTGGCAGACATGACTAAGTCACGCTATTGGTGGCGCTGCTCCTCCAGACATGTATAGTCTGATGCAGATTTTTCTACTTTCTAGTCGCTTACCCAACGGTAGCTACTTGTGACACATGGCTACATCACCTTTTTTCTTCCGGTTCCAAGTGCCGGAATTGTAAAAGACGGAATCAACGTATCCCTGGTAAGCGATTTAACTGATTGCGCACACAGCATGGATCAGTGGCGGCACGAATACATAGGTATCTTACTAACACATAATGTACCTCCTGGTTTATACAAAATATGTGCAAGGTACTTCGTGATCTGCCGCCGTATATCAGGTCGAAATCTTGATTAGTAATTAAGCGAGTCATCAGTGCTTGGAAATGGTGAACTGAAGCATCTTACACTCTCAGTCATTTACTGACTGAACTTGCTGTTCCAAATGCAGTTTGATATCCTCGATGTTCAACGTTCTAGTAGAATATCCAAGCCTGTTGTGTGCTATAGGATGTGTGGAGCTTGTTTTTGCAACTGCTGTTCTTTTCATTCCTACCGGATGTTTATGTGAACTTAGAGATAAACCTTGGGCAGGGTTTAATGAAGTCATTTACAAAAATGCCACAAAGGTGGTTGTTTCAGGCAGTCCGACAAACTGTGTTAGAATAGAACTAAGTTTTGGTATAAAACATGTTGCTGAGAAGTACAAGTTGAGTGCAGTTTCTGAAAGATGAGCTCAAATAATGAGCCTTCTTGTCTAAATATTTCTTCACACTAACCAGACCTCATCCGACGCAAAATAATGTAGTCCAAATATAAAAAAGGAAGCTTAACAGTTTGCGCAAAGTATCTGAATAGCCAGTTCATTTTTGTATATGTGTAGTATCGATACAGGAATTTTTGTGCATGTTCCGTTTTTTTCACTTATCAGTCCCGGCCATACGGCAGATTATTTTCCCTGTCTATTCGGTTGACACAAAGGCTTTGAATTAACGGTTGATTATTCTGTCGGGATGAGGGGAGCGGTTTCGGTGAAACGCATGACAGTTTCCAACAGCCACTCAAGGAAAGTCAGGTAGCCTCTCTGACGAATGCCGGCGTCTGTAGCGTCACTCCTAGTTGCCGGTTTACGATATTTTGTCCTAGTCAACATGAAAATGAATGTTTGACAAATCCTCAGGCAGGCTTTTTACGGTAGTTTGCAAACATTTGTTTGAAAATTTTGTATTGGAAAACTCGGCAAAGTGCGCGGTTCCGCACCTTTAAACTGTTGACTTACAACGCGTCAAAAGTATCTTAGTGGTTCTTCAACATGGGAGGATAGTTATGATCTGAAATTAATTTCTTTCGCTGGGGCTTCGCTCAAAAGATTTATCTGTCCTGTTCACTGGAACTTTGCCTCCACTGCTCTAAGATTTAGATTCCCATGCATTAGGGTAAAAACGTAACTAGCCTCAGAAAATTGGTGGCAGATTCTACTATCAGTCCGTTTTTTAAATTCCAGAATTTGAGAAAAATGTGTTGTCTTGTGATATCACACAAAATGTCATTGCACAGTGGTTCCTGTCAACATGTATTTGGGACCCCCAGGCTTGCAAAACCCGTTCAAAGCATTTGAAATTTATTGCTTTTGAAGTTATGTATGGCATATGGACAAACAATGAGTAATACGTAGTCAGACCCTCAAATACGTCTCCATGTCTGAGAGGAGAGGCTAGTGAAAGGGTAATACATTGTCGCTTCCTGAGAAACACTATCCTGACGTGGGACCGTCAAATCACCCTGCATTTTTTTAAAGAGCGACTCGCCACAAGTGTTTGAAGCCCCTAAATGGAGAACCAGGAATCTTTCTTAGTCACATCACTGCCCATTGGCAAACCCGTTGTGAGGCTTCGTGGACGTCACGCTTACAGATTTCAGTATATGTTCAACGGGTAACGGGGTGCACAAACACTCTCACGGGTGTAACATGCATTCTGTAGGTGCCTAACTCTTTGTTTACTAAGGACGCTGAACTGTATCGCGGCTTGCCGATCCCAGTGGTGTGAAATCGCTGCACCCAGGGAAGCACCAGCGTCCACATCTGGCATTGATGTGAATGAGGCAATACTGTTTTGGTCAGATTAAAACGTTCTGTTGCGTGACTAACTAGGAGTCTTTCGGAGATACAGCCGTGCAGTCGAAGATTTCCGAGTCAACAGTCTATAAAATCATCTGGTTGCGCCTTCCACGTTGGGAATATTCAAAAGTGTGCATGCAACCATAAAGAGAAAACTAATCAGCCTACAAGGCCAATGTAGCTAACGGGCTGGTGAACGTACCTAATAGTAAACGATCCTTTGAAATAGTTTAGTCAGGGTGCCCGCCAGATGTCCTTCAGATTGCTGATCATTCGGAAAAATCATAACCACTGTGATCTTATAATCTATAAATATGCTACTCAAATGTTGTGGGTAGTTAGTACGACATTGTTTGCAAGAAAATCACATAGTCTAATGTCATTTTGGTCTTCCATGTTAAAATGTACTAATTCAATTCCACCTTTTTGAGAAAAGTCAAAGACATTGTTTGAGCTTATCAGAGGTAATCGGGTGCGACTTCCTCTCGCTTTGTGATCAGGATTTCTATCTGGTCAGCTTAGGCTGATTGAAACATGGTGATTATATTTGTTTCAGCGCTAAACCAGAATAACTTTGGAGTGTAAAGCCGCTGTGTGAGAGAGGATTGCAATTCCTTCAATGTCATCCAAAGCTGTGCATGTTTGCACTTTTGCTTACGGCAAAATTGGTCCTGGATGATCTAACAACAACGCAAAACGGAAAGTGATTTGGAAGCATTGTCCAGAAGAAATTGACCGCGACATTACGCTTCCGGCTACTTCATCAGCAGAGACTAAAGTTGTGACAGAGCTCTACATTTATGCTGCAATATCCCTTTTTTTTGTGAGAAAATCAGCCAGTGTGGTGCAGAGTGTAACAAACATTCAGACATCTCGTTTTGCATTTTAGCCCATTCACCGGATGAACGGTACGGCATCGGCAACTACATGGATGGAGTGCTGTTGATTACTTACACACAGTTGGTTCTATTCACAATGTCGTGCGAACTCTATGGGCATCTGTATGAGGGATTTCTGAATAGTACCTGAATTGCAGAAGTGAAAACAACGGTGGAATCTCTGGAACAATTTAACAGCTGAATATAACTGGTGGCTTGTTTCATTTCCTTTGCATGAGGCCATGTATTATGGCCTGTTTAAGCGAACCGCCAAATTTCTCACCCAGCTACATATCCGTATAAGTGATTGCGAAATGTTGCGCCTGTTCAGCAATTCTAAGCGCAGTTAGTGTTCCGCACCGGACCAATATGGTCATGTTGGTTATATTATCCAGCAACACATCACCGAATGGCAAATAACCGTCATTTCCAGTCAATAGCGATGAAGATATACCCAATCTTAAGGAACACGTATTCAGAGTGCCGTACCTGACAACTAAGGGTACGCAAATGCTGTAACTATACAAGGAATATGAACACAAGTGCACATAAAGTTCTCCAAGCAGAATAAATTCACGGAGTTCGAAACTGCACAAGAGAGTTTAATCAGTTAGATGGGTTCAGCTGACATGACCGTTTTAAACCTTCGGTAGCACATTGATGGGACTGTTCGATGAGTCCCCTTTGGTGGAGTGATTGTGTTTTTCCAATGCGATTTACTGCCAGGATATATCCTCCCGGCATGGTAAGGTAGGATGGCCTTGTAACACTCACGTTCTTTCCCAAATTACAAACTACAGTTTCCGGGCACCACTGTTTTTGTGTTTTAGCACTATACCCTTTTGTTGTTTTGTTTCGCCACCATCCGCACGTGAACCAAGGCGGATCGAGCGAGTAAACGTTAAGAATATCATTTTGCGTGACGTTTAGAAGACGCCAACCTCAACTTAGGTAAATCCTGTACGAAAACAGTTTTTCAGGAGAAATCAAAGGGCATCATTGAACGGCGTAGCTACCAGAAAGAAAATCACGCAGGAATTCAAGTGTGTGACCGGTAGAAAGTGGTTGCAGCTAATTGGTCTTTTCTTCTTGAGCAGAACACGGATAATATTTAATTCAAAATATCTCGAAATCAAATATGGATATAACGTAATGCTTACCGAGCACCCCTGTCAGGCGCACGTTTTAGAACATCTCGCTAATCAACGAAGTCAGCTCAGAAGGCTCAGTTCTATCAACTTGCTGAATTGTTGTATCAGGTGGCCGCAGTTTCAACAGATTGCTCTCCAAAAAATTTGCCAATTGCTCGCGTCAACGAAGCAAACCGAAGTAAGACAGGGATAATTGTGTAATAAACCAGGTAGCCCCGGTTGTTCAGACGGTAGTCACAGCATACGCTTAGCTTGTCTACTATGTCACAAGCGTTTCGTCACTGATCTAGATGATACTGTCAGTGTAATGCTGTGACCCGAATGTAAGCGGTGCGTCAGTGTGTGTTGAGTATTGATGCGCATCCTTTTAAATATGAACCTCTAAAGGGGGACTGACCTTCGACTAGGCCTGACTGCAAAGAAAGCCTACATCATTGATTGGATTGTCTGTTCGTGTTTTGATCGGCTGAGGCCCAGGTGACCTCTCGACTTGGCCATTCCTATTTGTATACTGTGACCTTTTCTAGTAGTGCTGCAGTTGACTACGACTACTCGGCGCGTGAAATACTCCATGGTCTTTGCAAAATATAATTGTTTCCGCGATACCTTGCCCATACATGTGCACAGAACTGACTGCGTTCAGCACGCCTTGCGATGTGGTATGCCTCTCGAAATTACCACCTTCTTTTTATCCCTAATGCCAGGATCTTCGGCTTTGTCTCAGCAAACGATGATCCTTCCGGGTGGCATACGTGAAAATACCAGAAGGTGGATTGTGTAACCTCTTTGCCTCGGCGATCCATAAACCGTTTCCATCAACCAGGTACCCGTGGAATTGAATGCAACTAAATGCCTAATAGTCAACACTAATTTGTTCATTTTTGTTTATCCTTTGTTTTTTTTACTAAATCCTCTCAACCGAACACCTAGTCCACAATACGCTGAAATTTTGTTTGACTTCTGAAGCTGGTACAAGCATTTTTGGAGAACAGACGTGTTAGCTACTAATTCGGACGTTTTGCGATTGATTTTGTTAGTTCATGAACCACCTATTATGGATTTCTTGGCATGTTTTGCAGAGTATTATATATTTAGTTTTCTCATCTTATCATTTATTTCTGATTTTTATGTTTTCGCCCTTTTTAATAAAGTGCATGTGTAGCTCCTTTAACGGTTGAGGGCGCCGTGGTGAGATAACGCAATCCTGTTCTGCGTGCTTTTCGAAGTTGAGCGGAGATTTGATATTACTCTAAAACCGAAAAATCATAACGGAGAGTCTTACTTCTTTTCTCAGGTTGAAGTTCAAATTGATGCCCCGAGTGTGTTGTAGGTAAATAGCTTTTGGTTTTTGTGGGATGTTGTTTTATGATGACGAACGTGTCCTCCTCATATCCGGTCCAAAATTTCCGGTTGATTAATGGCTGGTTGATTAATGCTCTATGAAACAGTTAGCGCAGTATCCATGGTTTGATAGTTCCATAGGTGTTCCAATTATCTTTTGTGCTTCGTATCTGTCAAGCTTATAATGGCTGGTCATCTACTGAGTTCAAAAGTGGTATAATTCTTCTCTGGGTTGCACTCTCTGGGTTGCTGCTGTGGGTTGCACTAAATCGACATAGACGTATTTAAAGTGTTTTTGGAGAATGTTATGGTTCAATCTTGTGGTTGTCGGATGGAAATTTACGCCAACTGATATCATTATCGTATTTTCTTTTAATTTGATAAACTTTGGTTTGTTGAGAAAGGGGCCACATGTAGTAGTGTTTTCCTCCTATCCATCATTAACAAGATTCCGTTCCGTTTAATTTTTTGCTTGCCAGTATTCGAACTCTCCAATAGCTCCATGTCAAATGGGAGGTTGAATTTTGGACATCAACGACCTTATTTTTTCATTGCTTACTGTGGTTGTATCGCTTCCCACTAGTATCTCCCAATATCTTGTCCATTTAGAAGATATATATGTATATGTACATCGAAGTTGATGCATGGTGTCTGTTTTCTCGTAAAGATATCGTTTTCGGCAAGTTCACGTTTCACAACAGAAAGCGAACGAATGCATCGACCAGACCACTTTGGTTATTGCTAATCCGTAGCCGTAGCAGATCCATCAAACTGACGTCCAATGTATGCTCTCAGATTTGCCAAACCGGTGCAACTGGCCGAAAAAGACCTTTATCTTGCACCCAAATGGAACTCAGCGTAACAAGCGTGCTACTTGTTATGTGTCCGTTCTCTTTAGTGGACGATTTGTCTGAAGCCCTTTCGCAATGTTTCATTTATCCTCGAATTCCCTAAGATTACGTCACACTGGCGACATGAAACCACGGGTTTGGTCCAGCTTTTAGCCAAGTGTACTCCGTATACTGAATTCTGTGTTACACACTTTTATGATCACTAGAATCTTGCGAAATGATTTTGTATTCAACCCTGTCGAGGATTCCCAAAGGAGAATGCAGAGTACCATGAACGTGCACCAAATTTGTGCAACAAGGCTTAGGCCGTTTTCATTAAGGAAACTACTGACGGAATTGTGAAAATTCTTCGACAACCCACGATGAGTTTCGTCTTTCTTGAAGCCCACCAGGTTGGCGCAGTCACCTAGTTGCCGTCAACCTTATGTTCTGACTGAACTCACATGGGACTGATTGCGACGAATACGCTTATTTGCAAATCAATTTGGTTTTCACGGGAGACTCGAATGAATCTCTCGTTTATGATTTTCTTCAACTGAATGTCCTGCACACAGTTCGCCTCATGTTTCAGTTGGTACGATATTCGAGATATCGGAGTATAGTGTCATGGAAGAAAACTAATCACACGGTTGCTGAAGACGCTTCGACAGCCCATGGTAGGAATTTCCCTTTCTGGGGCTCAACAGAGAAGCGCAGTCCCCGAGCGGCCGTTAACCCTATGTCCCATTTGGTCTCTTGAGATTTATTAGATCGGTGTTTTACAAGAATTATCCAAATGCACTCTACAGACTCGCTTTTGAATCTATGTTTACGTTAGCCTTGTTGTGGCGCTGTGACCTTTATTAAAACATTTGTTCCGTTTTGTGCACCCGTGAATCCACTGTTGGGTAAGTTACACAATCTGGAGGAGCGATCATTCTTGAATGCTTGCATGATTTTCAATTTTGGGTGGTCTCAACTAACTGCAGCAGAGGAGGACATGTTCAGTGAAAGTTTGTGAATTCATAAAATCTAGAGCGTTTCCATCAAGATAGCACGGGATTTACCACAAATTTTGACCAGGTTAATAATTAAAACTGCAATTATTCCCATGATTTGACTTCATTTTTTAGTGGTGGCTGGTAATTCCGCGCAAAACTATGTTCGTGCAAGCGTTTAGATTAAATGACTGTAATACTGTAGTACGCGGATTTTGCTCAGTCCTACCATGTTCCCGGCAATGAGGAATTTGGGTTATAAGTTATTACGCCAGCTCTATTCTCTATTTCATTTGGTTGTGCTTGCTTTATATGACTACATCAATGACTAAGTTTTTGGATGGAACCAATTTCCTGAGCAAGCTTCAGAACTAGCCTAGTTTCCCGGTTTTTGTAACATCTGTCGTAGGTGCTTAAGCAGACCCCACAGTCAGAAATGTTTGTACCTGTGTAAAAGTCTGAACAAAAGCAGACTATCTTGTTGGAAAGAATGAGAAATGCCTCCCTGAGGGTGTTGATGGTTTACAACAGAACCAATCACTTCTGTTGAAGCAACGGATGCCCTCTTTACCTTTGGACAGTCAACGGTGTTGACACATTTAAACCAAGTATTCAGAGCGTTGTAGAAACATTCCAAAGTTAGGAGGAATTTCAGGGAGTATCGGACAAAACAATTTCACTGTGGAGGATGGGGAAGCAAAAATACCTCGAAACAACCCTCTAACGGGGTCTTTAAGAAGGGTTTGCTCAATTAAGCCCTAGAAATAACCACGTTTCTTATCTCTCTAGGTCAGGACAAGTGAGATTTTGGGGGAAATGTGATGACATCTGAGAGGTCACTAATTTTTATTGTTCTCTTTCCATTAGCTTGTTGGTCAGGGTTTGATGGCAAGCTTATATTAACACAGCGTTCACATGATCTTTAATTACTGGAATTAAGTTTTGTTTTAAACAAATGATCTAAAGAGTGGTGTTAGTTCATAATTCCATGCATTTTTTCAAAACCCCAATGTTCTTATTTTATTGCCACCTAAGTTCACCTACGTCGTTTGAAGTATGAACCATAAAGGTGCAGTTCTCAGCACTACACTTTTACCCATGTTCCGCCCAAATAAATGTGACACACAGTGCGCATCCGTTTTGACCTCAGCAATACCGAATAGGATGCAGATATGCAGCAACTCTGCTAAGGATGTTGGGAGATGGTGGCTATTTTGTCGGTATACTACCAATGTTTGGTTCTTGCCTATAACCAAAGGCATCATGAAAGCGCTTAATCGCAATTGGCCCATAGGATACAACGTCGACAAAAAGAGTTCATTCTCTTTACGCGGGTTCTTTAGGCGGCTAAAGGCTAAACCATTGCCAGGAGGGTGCCGTTTTCAGAAATACTGATGACTGTAGAGCTTTTGACTAGATGCTTATATGATACGCTAACGTGTAAGATAGCATGCCAAAAGTTCACGTCATAGTCCCTGTCGGATATGAATTGCAAGACTTGGGGATATTATATAGTGAGTTGCCGTAGAATTTGTGAGACCGGTGATCGAATAATCGCATCAGAAAGCAATTGAACGCTTCCATACCAAAATGGTCTCTTAGACGTGAACCATCTTAAACCGGAGACGACTGGAGAGAAGCAAAGTTCTGTCTACGCGGTTGTAGCTCTGGTGAGAGTTGAGTATGAACTTCCTGGTTTGCGCATCGCATCACATACGCACATTCTTTTTCACGCTTGTAAATCATACCAAAAAAATTACACACTACCAACTTATTACACGGTTCTGAAAATCTTGCCGATGGAGTCAGTGGCATATTTACAAAGAAGGAGTCCTTTTTATCATTTTCTCATTTAGCCCAGCGTGAACGTTCTGAACGCGGTCGTTGTTTAAACTAGCGAGCGCAAAATTCGCCGCTTGGATGTAAAACTCATGTTGCAATTGGGTTGAGCAATTCCTCCATCGACGTTTTTTTTTCATTGTTTTCAAATGTGACGAAGATTTTAGTCGTAATTTATACAGCCTTTCTGAGGTCAACACGTCAAAGGCGCAAGCCCTGCAAGCCTGCGGGCACAAGTTTGACCGATTTACACCCCATTCTGTGGTTCACATCATCTCATGAAACTGGCTGACTGAGGTCATGCGACGAGTACAACTGTAGTATCTGTATTCTTATTCGTTTTGAGCCAGAAGCAACTGCCGTGCTGTTCTCATTATGACATCCAGAATTTCCGAAGAGGTGTGGTACGCCTCGGGCTGCACATTTATCTTCCCTCCGAATGCTTCAATCTGGTGAAGGAATTCCTGAGTGAATTTAAAAAAGTGTATATTACTAAACACTCAAATAATGGAATATGTGAAGGATTCAACAGCCAGATATACGAGAAGGGCGCATGTTTACAAATTGCATCTAAATTAATTTTCGATGGATTTAAACTTCGTGTACCAACATATCAATCACACTTGGACTACACTTTTTGGGAATGTAATAATCGTATTACCGATGATCTACCGGAAATGCTCAGCTGACACATGTCATCATGCTTTGGATTGGCGGGAGCTGTTTTGAGATTTAGTTCGATGTCCAAGCCGCCCGGTTGGTCCAGTTATTGGATAGCTATACCAAGCAGCTCGAATAAACGTAGCATCTTTTTTTGACTGACGCGATCGAGTTAAGTTTTTATAGGCAGAAGCTACGAAGAACAGCATATTTTATTTTGAAAGTTGTGTGGATCTTCCAGGGCAGGTTGTTCAGGATCTTCCGATTTCCTTTTTCAGTGAATGTAATAGACACTGAATTCCTGTTTCATTTTCCATACTGAGGTGCGTTCCTACGCTGAAGACGCATTGCTTCATTGTGATGGTAAGCACACAGCCATGCTTGCACAATAGAAAGCTCAATGCGGATATTGCACCAATAACCTGGCTCATTGCCTATGGGACTAGAGACGTTCGAGTGGATTTGCTGCTTTTTTAAATTTTTCATTGATTATTACGTGACACTGACCGTCACGAAGAGACTGGACCTTACCGTGGTGTGGCGGTTTGCGCACCTCAGCGACCCATTGAGCTATACTGGGGAGTGTCCCTGCGACACTCACAGAGTCTCTCATACCAGGCTGGTCAATGGCTAGAGGTCTGACGAACAGAGTCTCCTGGTCCTCCAGGTTGGGGGTTGGAACATGTGGCGAATTGTTCCGTAGAAACAGTAATGCATTTGCATTTCCCGCCAAACACCGCTGCCTTGCGGTTAGGCTTTTGAGCCAAAGGCTTTGGTTGAGGACCCTAATCGTCCTCCTGTCTAGGTGTGGGCGCCCTGACAGTATCCTAGCCCACGTACAACCATGAACTGCACACATACAAAAAAACTCATGCCACATCGGCCGTCGCGTGGTGCCATCAGCCGGGTCGCCTTACTTGCTGCATACAGCAGGGCGGGTAAGCGAAAACAGGCTACTGCTGACGCCTCCCTTCTTTCTCTTTCACATACTTTTTCTCCCCCCTCTCCCCGCCCCATTAATAACTCTCCTCTTGTAGGCCCAGCACTTAGGACTGATGACTCCGTTCGTCTTGCATCGGCTTTGCGTGCAGCATCTGCTCGTCACATGGCGCCGACATCCTCAGGTATCTCCAAATCACTCTTCAAGCCTCGACACTCAGTCCATCTGGCCGCCTTCAATGTGCGCACTCTGAAGCAAGCAGGACAACAAGCTGCTCTTGCTCTCACACTGGACTCGCTTGGCATTGATGTGTGCTGTGTCTCGGAAACAAGAATTCAAGATGCAAGCACAGTGATTGAGCTAACCGCCCCATCAGTCTCCACTCGCTTCCGACTGCGCACCTCTGGTGATCCAGAGGCTGCTGCAGCTGGATGTGCAGGGGTTGGTATCGTCCTAAGTCACCGGGCGGAAGTATCCTTGCTTGACTGGATACCTGTTGATAGTCGCCTCTGTGCGGTTCGTCTGGCAACGTCTGTGAAGGAGTCTCACAAGCGGGATGTTGATCGATGTTTGTTTATCGTGTCTGCGTACGCCCCAACTGACTGTAGCTCCGACACCGTCAAAGACAGGTTTTATGACGCCCTGAATGCCCTGCTGCGGCGAGCTAAAAGCTCAGACATCGTGGTGGTTGCTGGAGATTTGAATGCACAAGTGGGCAGGCTTAGCGTATCTGAGACTCAATTAGGAGGTCGACATGGATTGGACTCGGTACGTACGGACAATGGGGAACGATTGCTTCAGCTGTGTGCTGATCGCAGGCTGTTTCTATGCAGTACTAACTTCCGGAATAGCCGAAGTCGTCTGGCCACATGGTGTCCTCCAACGACACGCCGACCACAAACTCAAATCGACCACATCGCCATCAGTTACCGATGGCGCGGATCAGTAACTGACTGCCGGTCGTTTTGGAACACATTTGTGGATTCCGACCACGCGCTCGTCCGGAGTCGCTTCTCCCTACGTTTTCCAGGACCGCGTAAGGTGCGGACAAATCGCTTGGCAACTGAGAGACTGGCAGATCCGGATGTTAGACGAACTTACCAGAATCGTCTTCTAGGGTCTCTTCCAAATGCTCCACCATCAGATGTGAACGCATACTGGGACGAGATTGCCACCTCTTTGCATAGTGCTGGGAATTTTGCCTGTGGCACGGCACCACCAGGCGCACTCAAGCACTGGATATCAGACCGAACGGTGGCACTGCTTAAATCTCGGAGAAATATCCCAGCCGGCCCGGAACATAACTTGGTGCGACGAATTATCAGACGTCAAGTGAAGGTGAGTGTGAAAGCCGACCGCGAAGTGTGGTGGACACAGAAAGCCAAGGAAATGGAAGAGGCCCAGAAATCCGGTAATGCCCGAAGATTATTTCAGTTGATCCGTGCGACCGGTCCCCGGAAACCACCTGTGAGCGAAACTATCAAGGATCGGAATGGAGTGACCATCTCGAATAAAGAAGAACGTCTCGACCGATGGGCCGAATACTTCGAACAACAATTGTCATGGCCACCAGCTGGCGCCCATCTGGAACCCACAGGTGACGTAGAACCCTGGACGGTGAACGTGGAACCACCTACGGCCTCGGAGGTTTATGACTGCATATGTTCTCTCAAGCGCCACCGAGCCTCTGGTCCGGATGACCTCCCACCCGCATTGTTCAAAGATGGGGGTGAAATCCTCAGTCAACGCCTGTCTGATCTGTTTGCCTGCATCTGGGAAAAGGAGTCTGTCCCAGACAACTGGGGAGAGTCGTTGATAGTGCCCATTTTCAAAAAAGGGGCTCGTAGTGAGTGTGGCAACCACAGGGGGATCAGCTTGACCCCGGTCGTAACGAGACTGTTGGCGTCACTTGTGCTTCGTCGCCTTACGGTGGCTCGTGAGACACTGTCTCGAGAGCAGCAAGCGGGATTCCGGCCTGGTAGGGGTTGTGTTGACCAAATCTTCACACTTCGTCAGGTGCTAGAACAACGCCATACGTATAAGCGACCCACAATTCTAGTATTCCTGGATTTCCAAGGCGCATTTGACTCGGTTGACCGGTCTGTTCTGCTTGACACGCTTGCCCACCAAGGAATGCCCCGGAAGTTCGTGAACATAATAAGCTCTTTGTATTCCAAGACTTCCGGACGTGTGAGAGTATACGGCGAGCTCTCCAAAAGCTTCCGTACACAAAGTGGCGTCCGTCAGGGATGCCCACTCTCCCCATTCCTGTTTAACTTCGTGATCGATGAAATAATGAGACGAACGCTGGAAGGTCTCCAAAACCCCGGTGTTCAAATAGCCTCTGACGAAAACCTTGTCGATCTGGAATATGCAGATGACATCGTTCTTATCTTTGAAGAGGAGGAGAAGGCGCAGGTGTTTTTAGATGAACTGACCAAAGTCATCCCGTCCTTTGGTATGCACTTTGCACCCAAAAAGTGTAAGGTCATGCTCCTGGACATGCAGTCACTGAACACGCCACTTACAATCCAGGGAGAGGCACTGGAAGTTGTGGAGCGTTTTACATATCTTGGAAGTTGTATTAGTTCTGATTGTAGTGTGACAGATGAGGTAAATGCACGAATCTGCAAGGCTCGGGTCGCGTTTGCTAATTTGAGACACCTATGGCGTCAAAGTGGTGTGTCCCTGAATCTCAAGGGACGTGTGTATCAAGCTACAGTGCGGGCTGTTTTGTTGTATGGCTGTGAGACTTGGCCTGTTCGAGCAGCGGAACTGAGACGTCTTCAGGTGTTCGACAATCGTTGTCTCAGAACCATAGCTCGTGTGGGATGGTGTCGGCGAATCCGTAACGAGGCAGTTAGAAAGCGAGTTTTGGGTTGTGCAACGGGTACTTCCATTGAAGAATGTGTCCAGCACCAGAAGCTACGTTGGTTGGGACATGTGTTGCGCATGCCTAATCATCGTTTGCCGAAGAGAGTGCTATTTTCCGTGCCCAATTCAGAGTGGCGTAAGCAGAGAGGTGGCCAACCCTTGACCTGGCAGAAGGGTATGAAAGAAATCACGAAACGCTTGGGTGCTGTCGGTGCTACTCGCCTTCCAGGATGGGGACCGCGTGATCCCCAGTGCGCCTGGTTGGAGACGCTGCAAGATATGGCTGCCAACCGATGTCAGTGGCGATCTTGTTGTCAGTTTCTATCCAGATTGCCTGAATGAGTGTTTGAAGTTGTAGGCACCTCGGAATGATTGTAGTAAGAGAGCAATAAGTCCCCTCCCCATCCATCTTTATTCTTTTTCTTCACAATAAGGCTTTCAAATAAATCATGGTTGTACGGCAGCGAAGCATCGGTGTTCAACACTGATGTCATGCTGTCGATGATGATGATGATGACGTGACACTGAAGACTTCAAAATCAACTTCCTGATTTTACTTGGCAATCGCAGATGGGTTATTATGCCTAGCACTAGGTCTTGTTTTCGAGGTGATTTTTTGTCCAGGGCCACCCTTTTGTTTATCTTATTTGTGATTTTTCTTAGGATATCTTATCGGTTCAATTAATCATTTTTGTGACCTAAATATGCTACGGTCATGAAGTCTAACCGACCGAAAGGCTTGAAAATTGAGTTGATAGCTGCAAAAAAATACTTCTGAGTCAGGCGGATATCCACGCACTAGGTAAAAGATAGTCGGACTGCTTTATGCATGTTTTAGGAAGATAACTTATGAAAACCTACTCTGATAAGACGGACACTGCTGATTTATCCTATACCTTTCCAGCGACCTCTGTCCTCTAGTGAGACGTTCGTAACCCGACTCGTGAAACTAGCGTCATTGTAAATTATCAGTTTGGGCATTAGTAGGGTATTTCACCTGCAAGTGAAGGTGCTTCAAATTTATCTATTGCTCTTGCATTTTATTACAGTAATCCTGCATAAAACCATGATGGCATGGGTAGGCCACGTCTCACGCAAACACATGGGCAATGTAAGAAAGTGTCTCAGGAATGGCTGGCATCTCACTGACGACTTCTCACAGCGGTCCATCCAAAAGACTTTTTTTCAAAAATACTTTGCAGCAGATCACAAGAGGGCGTCGTGTACAAAAAAGACTAGAGTAAACATCGTTTGGCGGGCAATTGCAATGTGTTTCATAAGCCGCCAGAAATTTCATGAATAGGTCCTACATAGACCTCAATGAACGGTGGTTTCAAAATCTTCTCCGAACTAATCAGGATTGGTTTTCCTTGCCAATTTTTAGGTAGGCTCGAGTCTCTGGAAAATGGACTAGCATTCAGACATTTGATTTAAAATTTGGAATTCGTTCGCACATTCAATCATTAAGAACCGTGCAAGTTCCGACTGCTGAATGCCCAGGAAACAAGTTAACCAAATTGGTGCATTCGCCGCAGAATAGCGGCGAAAATCCTACTTATCCAGTCTATCGTAAACCACACATGTGCCATGAACTTTTATCTGAAAATGCAAGTAACATTGATATCCGCGCAGTGCAGCCTGAGACCAGTTTTCAGTTGCCCATTTGGGTTTGATCCTGTTGGCGTTGTGTACGCATCAGTCGACAATCTCCCACGCTGAAAGCTTTTCCGTCTCACATTGAAGATTATTGCATTTTCTACCAGGAAGGTGTTATTCCGCCTAAGTACCCTCAAGGAATAATTGGCAATGTACACTTCGTGGTATATTTTTGTTCCCCTAATTTTTCTTTTCAGGACAATTTGCATTTGCTCACTTGTTCATTTGGACGACTGACTCAACGAGAACGAAGAAAGTAGGTGAATATATGGGAACATGTACTTCAAATACGATATCATCAAAAACCTATTGGAATATACTACATTTATCAACCCCTACGAACAATAGATCACCACGACTACGAAGCTAAAGACTGAGAAAGGCTTGATTCTGACAGGGTCAATTAATTCAAGGGGAATAGACGCCCAACTAATATATCAAAGTTCCAAATTTACTGGCAGACACAAAGACACTAGCGGTGGAGAAAATCGAAGCAACCAACCAACTAATTTCAAGAACGTCGGACCATAATTCAATACTAGGTGAGAACTGGCCAATCGAAGCAATCGATTGTAACCACACAATGAAGGCATCCCACAACGCAACCCAAATCGCAAAGGGCCTATGAAAGCAAGAGGACACTGTCTCTAAATTAGCCAATCATGATAAGTGATAAATCTCCAATTGCTACTTAAACGCAGGCAGGTGTGGAGGCATATCCACCAAGCTGTTCAGCGAAGGTGATTCCTCGTTTGGTGAGGAAATGTTTGCAAGTTAATTGCCGGCGATGACGTAAGGATACAACACTACCTTACCAGTAACCTAAAAATAACCGCATCCAAACAGGTCAAACCCTTCAGGTTTTTGTAGAATAAGTGATAAACAGCTGTGAAAAGGTTTCCAGAGACCAATCTTAGAAACTAGATTTTTCTGTATTTTCCCCAGCAGTGCCAAATAATTCACCCGTGTAGAAGTACACGCTTAAATTTCATCAAAATGAAACACATGCCTTTGGGTGCAAAGACAATAGCACATGCGCCTCACCACAAAAACTCAAGGGGTTTTTGTTGGCCACCACAGGCACTTTTTCAGCCCTATAAGCAACACGCTAAGTGCGCTCTCCTAATGAGAAGGCTAGTGTGAGACCCATCAACCACAGACAACTGGTTGGTGGCATAAACCGTTGAGATGGAATAGTTAGCAGCTAACACACCACACATTTATTTAGCACGGTAGATCGGACGAGTCAAGACTGAACCAAGTCAACAGTGGGGGGAAATAATAGGTTTATTTAAACACTTCATACCACAGGGTTCATTTATCCACAGAATGCACCCTCTACAGTGATGCGTTCATTTACGTAGTTCAGTTTGTTTTTACTACGCCGAAAAATGCGACAATTTATTAGTTGTGAAGTTCCAGTTACATCTGAAGCATCACAAAAATAAATCCCATAGCGATAAGAAAGGATATGCTGCAACCACATTAAAAATATTATAGGGTTATTTAGACGACTCAGCGTTAATCAATTCGGTCATCAAATGGATGATTGCTGAAGTCTATTGTTCCTTTCATTAGGGGTTAGGCGCGTTGTGGAAACAAGCATTGGCTTTTTGGTTGTTCAACTTTTCCGCAAACTATTACAGGTGTCACTTAGGCTTTTTCTCCAAATATTCTTTACTTCGGTGTGACTTGAGTAATGTCCATCAAAACTCGATTTCATACGTGAACTGAGATAACAAACCTTGGTCCGGACTAAGTGAATCACTCTTCTGGTATTGTCATGTAAATGCATACGTTTTATTCGTTATAGCTAATCAGGCCAGGCTCTTTTAAAGAACTTTGACCCTTGCTACTTCGTCTGCCCTGTTCCAATGCTTATACATGCGGTCAAATTTGATCGGCTTGCTCCGCCTACTGATACCTAGAATTTTTTGACTGGACACATTTCAAATATAACTTAGTCTTTCACATGACGAGCGTCCTACGTAGAACTATAAACATAAGGCAAGTAAGCAACACATTTTGGAGTTTAACGACATATACACGAATTGTGTGCACAAAGGCGTGAACGTCTATCAGGCCAGGAAAAGGAAACCTATTTTTCAGAGAAGTCGCATCGAGTTTATATTATAGGCTGTGGATTTCTAATACAAAGGCGTATAAATTTTAAAGGTGGATGGACAATAGTTATGATAACTAAAACTGTTGTATGTTTCTTAGGTGGGGCTTATTCTCTACGAACGTAATTACGAACGACCCAGACTTTGCCGGCTGGTATCTTTGCCCATTAACTTTTCGAGTTTAAAACTTACAGGGAAGAGTGGAACAGAGTCTGTAGTAGTCTTGCCAAGCCAAGGAAAGGAGAGGGCACAGAGAGATTGATGGGCGAATTGCAAAATCCAAAGATAGGGTCACAGAAGTAAACCGGCCCCTGGAATATGGGGATATGGTAGGTAACGTGGCATTCTGGTAATTATCTGCCAGATGTTCTATCAGGGTTGTAAAATCTTGTCACAAACTCTTCTAGGGTTGAGCCAATGGCCTTTTTTGTCTTGCTTTCCATTACCCGATAGCCATTTCTGTAAGAACTTCACTGGGTGGTCAACTCACTTTAGTATACCAGGATATGCCTTTCAAAATGGGCACAGATTCTGGCCCGCTTATGAACCATTGAACGGTTGTTGACCGGTTAGGGAAAACGACCCCGACTTTGCCGGCTGGTATTTTTGCCCATCAACTTTGTAATTTAAAACTTACAGAGAACAGCGGGACAGAATAAAGACCAATGGGCATGCAATGTTTTGAGAACAGTCATGATCACTCCGGTGACTAAATGACACAGGCCCCGGAAAATGGCCATCTACCTGACGGATGCTTATTTGTACCAGTACTACGTGAAGAACCTCACACGAGTCAATTACTTGTGCCTCCATGTTCTTCTTTCATCATAATTAAACAGCGCTGACCACCGTTACCTCCCATGAGTGAAGATTTGCCTCAATCTGATCACTGACAACCCCAATGCAGTGGGTTGTCAGATTTGTTGATGTCACCTCCCAAGTTATTCCTAAACCTCCCCGTCAGCAAAGGTGAATAAAATGCGACCATAAATTTCCGATAAGTATGTCCAAGGATCATGGATAAAATGCTCATGTCCATAGTCGCAATAGATTAGTCGTGACTGCTTTGGGGCCTATCAATGTCGTCGTATTACATTAACGCAGTCTCACATGAAAAGAAGCATCTCAGTCACGGCTAAACAGATGAATACCGCACTAGGTTTTATCCAAAAGTGACTAAACGCATCCATACTGTGAACATTTCCGTGTAGGCCATATTGTGTCACTTCACCCCCTACGTTTCAAAATCTCAGATATCAGTGGTGGAAACATGCATATACATGAGCCCTTATGGATATGCTGGGCCATATTAAGACTGCTACTGATGGTTTTAGCCTCCAGAAGTTGCTATTTTTCTTCACCGCTGTCATGACGCACAGTGGTTGTGAAGATGGTGCAACAGTCTATGGATTCAGTCTATAGTATTCACTGCACACTTGATCAATGTGCAGCTTCCAGCGACATTTCAAAATGTTGTCCGACTTCAATTAGCGGTGAGCACAGGTGAGATGTTCGTCAGGGTTACAGGATGCGTCGGTCTAGATTCAGTTCAGACTGACTCAACCATAATGTGGAAGGGTACAACTCTGTAACACGTTTGTGGCAACTATTTAAAACCGAATGACAGTCACATACGGAACCCTTTGCACTGAAGCCTGATTGCCAACATCTATTCTAAACCCCGAAAAAATAAAGTTCAAAACGCTACTTCCTCATGAACTGTTAAAGGCCGGATTTGAGTCTCAACCAATTGATTCGCTAGTAAACTGTAAAACACTGATTACTACGCCGTGTTTTAAAAGTAGGACTGGTGCTTCCCAACCTCCGGCAGGTACGGGAATTTATGAAGATTCCACATTCTAAAGCAGGGTATAGAATGAAGGCATAACTCGGTCAACTGAGAGCCACACTGAGAGTTTTGTACCATGAAGGAAACATGCAACAACGTCCTAGTGTCCAAAATGGTCTGCCAAGCATCATGTTCACGGCAGATGATTGAGTTATGATTCTCTTAACCCCACAGCTGCAGAACTGTGCTGGGTCAACCACTGTCATTATAAAGTGTAGGCTTTAAGGGCCTACTAAAGTGGATAATTGAGAACTGTAAGTAAAGAATCTAGTGAAAAAGTGTGAACAAGTTCACCCGAGGAAGCAGCTATCGATGCCAAATTAGCTGCGAAGATGTGTCGACTTTGTCCAATTTGCTGCACCATATGGGCACCGAATCAGTGGAAACGATAATGTCTGTTTCACCTGTAATTAAGGTGCCTGGTATTTGAAGATTCGAGGTTTACACTATACGCCACATTGAAAATTTAACTCGAAGGATGACACATTACGTCATCATCTTATTAATTGTAGGGATGAACAATCAAAACATCTGTAGTCTACTGCCATAACCAGTCATTTACGTTTCTCATGTGCAAGTTGTATCGTGCCAGTAGTCATCAAACTGACCGGTCCTTACCTACCGTTGAAGAAACCGCCAAGATCTGATGCTTAATATTTGTCTCTTTCTAACGAAGAATGAAGTGCAGTTTGATCTACTGTGTTGGGTACTTGTTCACCATACCATGTGCAGAACCACTCAAGTGATGAATTTTATGGCCCAAACGAAGCACACGGCTAATTTGATTGCTGTAAACATTGGTTTGAACTTCATGAAAAAGCATGTTTTGAGCTTACAAACCCATGTCTTCAACGAACAAGACAACCTGGGTGCCACGCAGTGAAAATGGAAAACCGAGAGCTCCTTTAAACTGATCGCCTATTTCGAGCTAACTGTGGCAATAGAAAGTTTCACTTTGTATACAGCTGCTGACCTCGGCAGATTTATTGGTATGACTAGTAAAATGACCCCTAATCAAGGGTTTAAATCCTGGAACTATGGAGGTAAAGGTGTGTTTTGCCGAAAACAATTGCTACATTCAGAAAACACGTCATGCTAACAGTAACATAATGGAGGAAGACTTGATCGCCTGCTGATCATCAACATGTAGGTTTCAGTTATTTGAATTGAGGCTTTACAACTTTTCTTACCGACACATTTGGTCTATCTATTGACTAGAAAAACACCACTAAGTAGTGTTCCAGCAGTTTTCGTTGTTTGTCGCCATTCGCTAGTGAATATTGACATACCACTATGAAGAAGACTTGGCTATAACTTCCACGCTTAAGATTTCACCATCAGCAAGCTTCGTGGACGTACAATTTTGCTGATAAAATTTAAAATATCAACACGACAAAGGGCGAGTTATCGCATATTTTATACAACAAACTAAGGCCAAGCAAGCTGAGTAAACCTGCTACAGTACACCATACATTGAGGCAGGTAATTTTTTGTAATACGATCCCACATAAACGGCGATATTATTTTTTACACGGCTAAAATGGGTATCCCTTCACCGCTGAACCAACTCGCTTAGACAAATGTAACACTATGGTGTCGAAGCCTATGTTCTTTATTCGGAAGCTCAGAAAAATAGGTTTATGGTTGTATATTCTGCCATGGAACCACTTTGTTTTACGAAAACAATAAAACCATTGAGACGATCACGTGGGTCAGTGAACGCTGAGGCTCATTCCAGACATGAGCAATTTACCTTCTACTTATTAGTAGAAATTAAACGCCAGCGCAAAACAGCGGCTTTCTTACTGGTACGAAAAAATGCCTCGTCAATTAAACCTAATTCACAAGAAAGTGTAAGAAGGGCACTTTTCTTCAAAAGAAACTTACCCGGATGCCCAATTCAGATATCATACAAACGTGCTCCGAAGTACGCTTGAGATGAAATCGAAAGATTATGAAGTAATTGTAACTTCGAAAGCCAGATATTTCACTGAGCATCCAAGTGCTACTTTGATAACCGGATTGCAGACAGCGTATACGAAGCCAGTAATCAATGGATGGGTTTCATTTTCAGTTTTCTTATCAGAGTGCAATACAAAGGCAAGCTGATGGAATCAACAATTGGCTTTTTCATCCGGTTGACTGTAGGTCCCGGTCAATCGTAGTATCTCGGCCTCATGGCTAGGAGCTTTCACGACATGACCTGTAGACTTCCAGAGCTTAATGAAGCATGGAAGACAGACACGTAGTTTAGACGCTGAAGTGCTCGATTTCAAAATTTCATTTATGTCAATATTACTTCAGAATACTTCAGAATAATTCACCTTTATGGTGTTCTACGAATGAATTCACACCGAAGAGCCCGCTTAAAATTTCGACTGAAAGACTAACTATGATACCTAAGACAGTTTTCTCCACGCCAAACTCCGCTTATCAAGCTCCCAAAGCAGATTTCGCACGAAGTCTTGAAGTAGGTATGTACGCCAAATAGGAGTCATCGTTCTCATCGTTTACCTATGTGTACGCATGCGCACGTCGAAGGTCCAGTAAGACAAAAATGTTCATTATAAATCGTGGTCTGTAATTGCTCGGAGAACGCTTTTTCAGATCCTGGGATTGTACCATCGCCAGTGCATAAAATCTCCAGTATTTTGGCAATTACATATGAAAACAAACAGACAGTTTGGAAGGGTGAAATGGAGCCTTGCTTGTCATTCCGTTGAGTGTCTCCCTCAAGAAGGCTCATTTGATGCTATTCTATTTGTGTGAACGGATTTGGTTTATGTGGCATAACCATTTTCAACTTTCCAGCCTTCTGCTTTGTTTAAAATCCTAAAAGCCGTAAAGTGGCCGGTGACCTGTCTCAGGATAACAGTCGACGTTAGCGGTAACATCAACGGCTAATGTGGAACTCGGTGCGAATCACCTCACGCTTACTTTAACATAATGTAGCCCTGTCTAATGTCAAAAGTGTTCCCGCTGGCGTAGAAATTTGGGTGTTGAGTGAAAGCCGACAAATCATACGCCTCCTATTTAACTGTCCGCTGCCAACAAGAGGTATCCATTGAGGCATTATTGTATAACTATTGGACAAGTATCGATCGACCCAAATACGCTTATCAAATGGTATGGAAAGACCCTTATGAATAAAAAATACTGAAAGATGTAACTGCAAAATTCACGCTTTTTGAACGCGGCAGTATTTCAGTTAACAAGCCGTCCGACAAGTTATTGTGTTATGCGGGTCATTTCGACTAGAATTTTTGGAAGTAGAACTTTTTTGACAGTTTATTTAATATTCCATCGCGGGTGACTGAATGATCAGAGCCATAACTTGCGCATGAATAACAACACGCATTTGAACCAAAGGATACACACGAACCATGGTCACCATTTTGATGATCCTGCCCTGGATGATAGTGATGGTTTTGAAACTCGGCTATAATTGTGATCTTGAGGGTTAGTGAAAAAAACCAAGCTGAACAAGTTTTATGGTAATGCGCTTGTCAACCATGTGAGTTGACAGTTGAGTTGGTAGTTGACAAACCGAAGTTAACATACATAATTAATCGAACTAGAAACACATTTCGATCGACTGTACTCAAAACAACGTGGCGTTTTATACCTTAGTATATTTTCTGTCGTGTCATTGTCTATTATCCATGAAGGAGCAAGGATTTTAAACAAGTTGGAGAGTATCCGTGGTCTGCCTAGCTTCTGGAGAGCAGCATGTTGCAGAAATATCGAGACTTACAAAACGAACGTGTTCCCAGCTGTTGTCTTATTAATTTAGAGCGGCGTAGAGTAGGCTAGAAGTAACCTGGTCTGTGAATTTTACGGTTGCCTAGGTTGATGAGAATTGCTTTGCCAAAATACAATAGTGTGTTTATCAGCTTTGAATGACCAAAGGCTTTCTTTGACTACCTTATATTTTAGGATGCTGTAAAGGTCCGGGAGGTATTGCATATTGAAACTGCCTAGATCTTTCTCAGTTCTAGTGGTAAACCATCTTGGTTACCGTCAGTACCGACTTCGTCAAAACTTCAAAAGCAATAATACGAATATCCTACAGTTTTGACGTACTGATTATCCAGCATTGATAATGTGACATGCGAAATTGCTAGTGCTCGGTGATAATAACGGTTTCTGTTGAAGGTGAGAAAATTTTGCTGTTTAAAGTATCGCCCAGTTAGCTGTCTCTGAAGAAAGTTCAGTTCAACCAAAGAAAGGGAAGCAACTGACTCGAGATTTCGCTGTTAGAAGAGCCCATCAACATTGCATATGCTCGGCCATGCCGGCCTTTGAAATCAATGCCTGGCAGGATAGGCTAGCCCATCAGCATTACTCCACCGTTGCATGTTGGGCACACCTGAATTAATCCGTCTGACCATCCAGTTTGGGCATGAAACGGTCTTGGGCTATCGGAAAGGTTTCAGCAACCTAATGAGTAGTGTATTACGTTTAGATACTCATGTTTTGGATTCTGTGGAGTCTGTACACGGCAGCGCTGTGTTACTTTCCATTAAACACAATCCTGTACTGCTAATGGTAAATGAGTTGGTGTATTGCTCACAATAAGTAGACCGCTGTACGTCGATCGCTGTTCAGTGGCACTATTGATCTCTGATAAAAAGTTTGCCACGAATGCCCTTCTAAAGAATTTGACCGCAATTGTAAGAAACAGTGGATATTGGGCGACTCGGTGTTGAACACAGCCCGGAGAGAGTTGATACACCCGACACTGATACAGGTGGCAAATATCTCATCCATATATATATATATATATATAAGTCACATCGCAGGCCTTTTAAATAAAAAACTGTAGAATTTGACGGAGTGGAATTCAGAACCTACGGTGGGCTTTTAAATACTGCTAGATCGCAACAAAAAGTTTAACTGTTTCTTGGAAGCTTTATTGTGATAACACTCAAGCTTGATTAGGGAACACAAGGTGAACAGTTGCACTATTTTTTCTGGCCTAGTATCTATACAGGTAAAAATGGATACTGTTTCTGCTTTCCTACTAACTCGACTGTCCAGACACTTACTGACTACAAAGTTTCAGGGTAATCATCACCGGGATTCGCAAAGTGGCTGAAGCGGATGCGTCTGTCACTTGACGAGGGCTTTCTCATTGGACCAACGATGGGGCTACTGGTCACCGATAAAGATCACCCATAGCTCGTGTGCAATCGTTACCTTGTATGATTTCAACCCATCCCAGGTAACATACTCTACAACCCTCGTTACGATTTTGTTTTCTCTCTATCCACACATAGCATTTCAATCACACACGTCAATGTGAAGATTAGGCCCAAAAGCATTCCAAAATCCTTGTTGCCACCTCAAGTGGGGTCCAGTGCGATGCACGAACATCTCCTCCATGAAGAATATTGCCTTTAATTTCGTGGCTTGCATTACCATTGCAAGCCGTTCACTCGAGAGTAGACTATGCAATATCCGGAACCACTTGGAATTAACCAAAGAATATCCAGCAGCTTTCAAGTATTCGTAGAATTACCTGAGTAGGAAGTCCTGACCAGCAGATGAGTTGATCCAAGCAACCGAAGACATTACTGGATCGTCAGTAGAAGTGTCAAACACAGCAAAATCACCACTTAAGCGTGAGCTCTTCGGTCTGTCCGGATGTGGGAGGTCTAGGATGCTCTGGTGGAGCGACGGTAACACACAGAACCCACATCACCGATTTCCCATGTTTAAGCCCCGATTCAGTCGGGGAAAGGTAATCCCAGTCCTTCCCTTCGATAGTCTGGACTAATCAGAATAACTGCGCTGGCACGAAGGGACTACTGTCTAATAGAGGGTGAAGTGGATGGAATCGTATAAACCCCCTAACCTCCACCAATTGTTTGGGTTTTGTATAAGTGAAATTTTCTTCCTAATCTACATAAGTGATTGGCGTTTGCCTATTTTTTTCACGGACTAAATAAATTGGCCACTCAGGAAAGAGGGATAGGAATGGTTTTACTTACCACTGTCTGCAGCTATTATGATCAGCTTTGTCTTTCATGGTAAATCAATAAATATCTTATTAAGGAAGAATGATTACCCTCAATGCTGGTACTGTCCGTGATCGCTCAGACAAACAAACAAACTCTGGAAGCTGTTGAGAGCCCATATTCCCCATTCTCTGTACGACTACTTCAGTGCATGCGGCTCTAGTAGGCCTGATATTGCAAGATTAGTCTGGCTACAGATGGACAGTTCTTTGCACCAGATCACACGTAAATCTCCAACGATCAGGAGTTTGCTTCATTGTGACATTTCCACACTCTGATACGTATGACTGTGCAGGTATCGCAATAAAATAGCGAACACATCCCTGCAGGTACCTAGGAGCTGCGCTATGAGAAAGTTTATACCAAGTAGATTGGAGTGCCCGAGCCGAAAAAGTGGTGGTGGTGGTGATGATTTACTTGACGAAATGGAAAATCTTCCGATCAATTATTGATGAACTGATGATGTTGATGCAGTCAGTCAAAGTTGAGCATCTTATTGCTACCAGCTGTACTGTGTAACATGGCAAGATTTGCTGGTTTGGCTTGATGTTGGTGGATGTTTTTTTCAGATGGTTCGTAGAATATAGATACTGAGGGCAATTACATTGATAATGCAGTTGCTCTTGTTGCCACGACACTTTTAAGGTCATTGTATAATACCTCATGGTTTTACGACGACAAATATGCAGTTGATCTAAACAAGAGTGACGCGTCCAGGAATGATTCTTGATTTCTGATTCCTGATTCCTCAGTCGAGTGAATGCTCTAAAATATCTGTTACATGTGATATTCCACAGTCCGCTTGCCTGAGAATTAACTCTTAGTAGCACTTCGGTAAGCATGCTTATCCTCATGGGTATCCCCAAACCATGTACATAGTTTTCTTCCTCTCTTACAAAGACTCTATTCTTGGTATGAAAACGTCCAGAGCGTTTGATTAAGCAGACTGTCCGCAAGTCAACCACGGGCAAGGCTCCAATGAAGCAGCTTGCCACAAAGCCCACCTGAGGGTCCTCGCCGAAAAACAGTGGTGTGGAGAATTTTCATCGCCGCAGACCAAGTGCAGCAGTTCTTCGCGAAATCCGGTGCAATCAGGAGAGTACTGAGTGTTTTACCAGCAAGCTACATTTCTAGCGCCTTGTCCTTTGTGCGAAACTTCAAAATTGACGATGAATTCCAAGCTTAGGTATCTCATGTCCTCAGGAAGCCAGTGAGGCTTATCTTGTTTGTCTCTTGAGGGCCACTTCTACCAATAGTCGACCGCAAGCAGTCTGTGTCAGTCAGTCATCATTTCAACTGATGTACAGCTAGCGGGTGCCCATTTTCAAATGCTGTCCTGTCTGGCGGCTAGTTTCATTGTTTATCTCACGGCGCATGTCACTGTTAATCATAGCAGAGATACAACCGATTGATATGAGATTCGTTTTGTCCCCAACCTGACCGACAATATGCCGACATGGTGGAAGCAAAATAAGGAAAGGGATTTCCTCAACTTTTAGGATGATGGTCGCACCTGGTTTCTGAGCCTCATGGAAAGCATAATTTCCGGACGATTAGATAAGCAGGTTTGTTTAAACAAAAGTGAAGAAAATTCGAACGCCTCCAATAAAAAGTTATGTTTCTCTGAAGGACCAACTGATGTAGGCAATCTAGGATTGTATAGTCTATAATGACACTAATGTGCTCGACTATTAGGTTAATCGCCATCTTCTTCATAGACATTCCAATTATAATCATAACCAAGATCCTCTTATCTAACATCGTCATCTTCATCAACATTGGTCTCATGCCGAACCTCACGTCGCTGGTGATGCCCATGGTCCACCGACATAGAACCACAAAAATTTGTTCCAAAAAGCCTTGAGAAAGAAAATTTAAACAAGCTTGGTGGGTAGTGCGCTGACCTTAGACCAAATATATCTTTGTAGGGCGCCAGCTACCTATTGGAACAGCATCGTCAGAAGGTGAGTACGGGCAGCAAAGGCAGTGCCAACCTCCATGATTTGAAACATATCAAGCCAAACATTAGAGTAGACATGCCAGTCCAAGAGCTGAAGAAGGACAGCACTAACAGCGCCCAGCGTGTTTTTTACCTCCTTCTTAGCTTTCTCATGATTTTTACGTTTTTTTTCGTTTGGATTTTACCGTTCTCCTGAAAATATGACGACCGTCATCAAAATCTGTAAAGGGTTTGTTAGGCATGGCAGTTCATTTTTATAGTGTTGTGTCATTTGCTGGCAGCTATAGCAATTCCATAAGGTGACAGAATCTCTCCAACTGCTCCGACGCATTGGCTCTCAGGGATCTGATAGCCCTGCTTGCAGCGTTCGTGTGCCGGAACAGCACTTCCAGCCTATACAGGATGATGCACATGAGTCCAAACATGCAGTGACGTTTTGACAACAGTGGTCCATCCAGCTAACAAACTGATTCGTTTTCTTAAGAAACAGAATCTTATTTCAACGAATTAAACATCGTAAACACTGGTACACCTCCGTTAATGTAAAAACAACCACAGAAGCGAAAATATCTACCTTGTTTTTTAATATGATATCTAGGTAATTAACACAATTGTAAATGAAAGGCACTAAGACCAGCTAACACAAAGTTTGAAAACCGTGATTATCATGCCTTCCACTAGGAACAACATAACTTTGTCGACCAAAAAACTGAACAGCACTGATGAAGCTGGAAATCCCATCCAGGAAAATCTGTTTTAGCTCCGATTCAGCTATACAGCTGTATTGAAAGTGCCCCTTCAGTGCAAGGATCACCAAAAATTGTAGTCGTCTGCATCCATAAAACCGATGTGCCTCANTCAATTATTGATGAACTGATGATGTTGATGCAGTCAGTCAAAGTTGAGCATCTTATTGCTACCAGCTGTACTGTGTAACATGGCAAGATTTGCTGGTTTGGCTTGATGTTGGTGGATGTTTTTTTCAGATGGTTCGTAGAATATAGATACTGAGGGCAATTACATTGATAATGCAGTTGCTCTTGTTGCCACGACACTTTTAAGGTCATTGTATAATACCTCATGGTTTTACGACGACAAATATGCAGTTGATCTAAACAAGAGTGACGCGTCCAGGAATGATTCTTGATTTCTGATTCCTGATTCCTCAGTCGAGTGAATGCTCTAAAATATCTGTTACATGTGATATTCCACAGTCTGCATCCATAAAACCGATGTGCCTCACGTAAACCTGCAAGCGTTTGGTATTTCCAGCACTTATCACGACAGACTCCTGTTCATGTTCACAGTGAAACCTCCGAGCACCCCCGTAGGACAACATTTACTAGTGGAACATCACTTCACACTTGGGGAGACACAGTAGCGGCCTCACTGTCACTAAATATGCTGGAACTGTAATGGTCCAAAAGGGACAATCGTTTCGGCATATCTCAATGGTCTGGGAGGATACATGTTATTCGATGGATGCAAAAACCTGAGAGAGACAGCGAATAACGTTTTGACTTTAGGCAGAAGGGGCATCAGTGTACCTCATTATTGGACGCGACCCCTGGCGCAGACACATATTCCCTCTGGAAACGAGAGGACGGAATATTAAAAAGACGTCAGAAAAGACCTTATTTCGAAGATTTTATTATCTTCGTGCTTCGGCTAGGAAAATAAGAATTTACAGTTTATAACTGAAAGCGAAAATTACGTAAGTAACATGAATATCAAATGGTCTCCTAAATGGGTTACGTAAGCTATGATTCGATACTGCAATTTAATATGAACTGCAAGAGTTTCCGTTGACTAGGTGATTTAGACCAACAGTAGTGTGAATTTGATTTATCCTATCATCTAATGAAGCATCGCTGCATACCAGGGTTGTCTTGTATATAAACAAAACAGAAACTCACTCAAATTCTCCTAGCTCGGTATTATTGTTCATTGTGAACGACATTTTTAAATTATCCCATATCCCGCTGATAGACTCTACTTAGTCTCCAAGCTGCATTGTGAAGCTGTCCAAGTGAATGCCCTAATGAATCCGACTTTATGCAATTTGTGGACTACAAAACTCATTCGTATTTTCGAAGATCTCTACCACTTATATTTTGCCTCGCAAAAATAAACGTCCTACAAATCGCGGAAAACCTCAGTTTGCGGTCTGCTAAGTTTACCCAAACCCGAACTATAAGTTTCATTACATTTTTTTATGTCGAAGGAGCATAGAATCCTCTGCGGTACCATAAAATTGGTATGGTTACTCTATTTAATTGTCCACAAGTATGGTCTCTTGCCAAGGACGACCAGTCATTTGAAACTCTAACTCTAACAGCTATTTACTAGCCAGTTGATATCACCTACGATGACAGGTAAGTTTGTGTTTTTAGTCATGTTAAGTAGTAATCATAACTTCCTTGGCAGATGCAGAGTTACCCTTTGTTGATGCACCCGCATCAACAAAATAAAACCGCCCTCTCCAAATTTTCTAAGCAAACGTTGACAAACGAAACGGAGTGTGGGCAATAAGTCCCCGGGTGGCTCAAAAATTAACAAAAACGGTAACACCAAACATTGGCGTGTGAAGGGTTAGATTCATACGGTTAAAAGTGGGATCGAAATAAGACAGTGATCAGAGCGTTAAAATGTTCTTGACGTAGCTCTCCGCATACATCAATCCATGATAAGTTCACATCAGGGAAGACGTGTTTGTTTACCTGCACGCCGCAGTGAGCAAAACTGAGTAGTGTCTATATACGCTGTTATTTAGAGTGTAATTATTGAGTTTTACGTGTCTCAGTCTGGTAATGCAGATGGTTGTTCCACAAACTGTCGCGATGTAAACAGATTTAAAAGCAGAACGTGTGGAAATAACGTGTAACGGACTGGCAGTAATTACACAGATTTAAAAGCAGAACGTGTGGAAATAATGTGTAACAGACTGGCAGTAATTACTTGGAGGAGGTGAAAAAATAAGGTACTTAAGCAACTTTCGCCTGGATTTCCAGTCAAATTATTCTGATCTAGGCTAGAATTTACCCACCGCACTTAGTAGCATGGCTGAGTGATAGTGTGTCATCACCATTTTTTGCGAGTTTGTTTGTAGACGGACTAGGATGTTTTCCTTGCGATCAACCCTAGTCAGGCTTGTGATTGACCAGGCCACCTGTTTAAAAAACCTCTGAGCACTGTGCACCGGGTGATTAAGGGCTCGTCACCACAGTAGTGAAGTACCTATTTGAAGGAATCGTCCGAATAGAAACACCTCTATCGATGAGATGTATCCTCTAACTGACTGTCTTTTACTGCTCAACTGTATGTGCTCAGATTCAACTAAAAGAATGATGTTCTCAAGATCAGCAAGGCTTATTTCAAGAACAGGACTCCTAACGACTACACCAGGGAAAATAACCTGAATAGCACTCAACCCATCCAGGAATACCAATTTTATTTGCACTCTCAATATGAGCGTGTAGAGCATCTGAATTAAAATTGAATTCCATTTCTTCAGTGGAGAAGACCGATTATCCTCTTCTCATGTTTCAATATCCTACAAGTCTGTTCCTCAGTACTACCTGTGGGTGACTCCGAAAGGGCAGAGTATTGTTCATAAATCCTATGTAATCACGCAGGTTCAAATCCGCAGACAGCTTTGTCGCAAATTTCATTTGTCGGAAATATACCCACCGTCAAAAATGCCTTGCAAAAGCCACAGCGAATCCAACTGTTATAGCTTAGAGTGTCAACTGTACACCTAAACATTCACGATCACATAATCTACATTACTGTTGTAGGGGTAATAAACTGCGTTTACAGTGTCGTCTGTGTACGTCATCACCTACTAGCACCGAATGCATCGCCTGAACACTTGATATCCCCGAATGGGGTTGATTGAAACCATGCATCGCCTGAACACTTGATATCCCCGAGTGGAGTTGATTGAAACTGTTTATGTGTTAGGGTTTTGCTTACGGACATACTTGCAACTGAAAGTGAGGTTAGAGACTGTGAGCTTGATCTCGCATTCTTTTGATCGACGACATTAAAACTGAACACGTCAGACCTCGTTCAAGGTTAAAATTTACTGGAATATAACTGGTCACATTACCCCTGACCACAAACATGATAACCCCCGCAAATACTAAACACGTCCCCCTCATGAAGTGACGAAGCTTTTGTAAGCCAGTCAACAAGCCCTTCGAACAGGTCGACGCCCTTCGAACAGATCGACGCCCTTCTCATCGATGGTCAAGACTGTCCACTTTACTGGAAGCTAACGAAAGAAATTCACTGCCCCGAAAAATCTCCGTTTCTTCCTTAACCTTACGGTCAATTTGCACAGAATGCAGGGAGTAGGCTAAGTTGATATTTGCATCCTGATCGGAAATTTAAGACTTTCTGAAGGTAGGCCAATATTTCCTGGAAAACTGTTTTGTCGATGCTAGAGTTATCCGGTGTCTCTCATAAGTTCAGTGAAAGAAATCTAAACCCACCATATGTCCCACCTCGGTCGGGTTGTCGTTATTCACTTGTGTACAATATCTTTGAGGATGCACGATATGCGAACGGCTGCGCATGAGTGGACGATGAACGCTACAAACACCGTGGGACCTCCTCAAGCCTGTTAAGCTATTCTCGATACGTGGACTTCGAGTCGCATATTTCGTATCTAAACAACCAATTTGGTAATGCTCACTACTTTCACTGTGTGGGTAGTACGTTTTGAATGAGATTAAGAACCACTGATTAAAATGTCGCGCCAGGAGTGCTGGAAAAATTATGTTTTGTTTGCACAAAAAAGTTATATCGTTATGTCCTACTATCACTCAGATTTGCAGCATATATGTTCTAAGAGCAGCACGGTGTTTTGGCCTCTGTTTGTTTGCGTATTTTCTGTAAATCGGTTAATGAATCACTGAATCTACTGCTTACACAGTGTTAACACATAATGAGTATATTACCTGGATTGACAGTTCATCCGAGTTCTCTGTAAGGGGGAGAAATAGTCCTTAGATTATGCCCAATTTAATTTCCAATACGTTTCGATTTTTAAGTAAGTGAATTAAACCGATTGGCGTTGTCCCTAGCATCGAGCTTTAACTTTATATTAGCTTGAAAAACCTCGTTCCCGCTCGTGTTTTCAGCCAAAGTTACAATATTTGTCCAAAAATCTGGTTCCTTATGGCATGTCGCTGTACTGGGTATTCCCTTTGTGGTTTTGAAAACCCAATTAGGCATTTCAACATAACGAAGGAGTCCAGGAGTCCTGATAGGCTGTCAGCTGCAATTTCGACATCCTCTGATTTAAGTACTGGTTGAGTAAATATGTTGTTTTGAGTTTTCCATAACTTACAAACAAAGTATAGTCAAAGTGATGTATGGTGTACATATTTCATGGCAAACAAACATCGGTAAACATTCGTAATTTTGATTATGACAGCTCAGATCTGAAACCATATATAAACAATCGAATGGAGTTTTCGAGTTTCGAGTGGATAAACAGCATGATTTTTTTGGCTGTTTGGGTCACTTTCTTAGCCTTTGGACTACAGTGCTCCAGCGCATTAGGTGGGTGTGTGTTAGGCTTACGTATCACTGTCGTTCATCAGCTATGTCACGTCTGAAAATCTGAGAAAATATCTTTTTCACAGGAGTACGTTTGACAAACGAACCCCAACAGCATTATTTGTAACCTAATAACATTCTACTTACATTACAGAAACAGAAGTGAGGATTTTGACTAAAAGCGGGATACTCACCCATAAACCACCCTGTACATTGGTAAGTTAAACCTATGGTTAAATCTAGTACTAATTGCACTGTCTATAATACTGTTTAGACTTTTCCAACTTTCCTGTGAAAAATGTTATAAATGCCCATTTTTCCGAAAAAGCAGAGAGACCGTTTTGCAAGCGGCCACCGTGTAAATGAGTGCGATGGCGATGGTTTCTCAGGACAATATGTTTTGAACTGTAAGGTTATATTCACACAGATGCACACACACACCAATGGTAACTGCACTTACACTATGCGAACTCCTATTCCACTGAAGGTACTTTATCATTTCACCTCGTATAATAACTAATAAAACGGCGCCTTCTTCAGGGTACACCCTGATGTCTCTCATTGTATCGACCGGTGCATTCCAACTAGTCGACGTTCTCAGCCCGAACGCTGCTTTATAAGTCAGCATATAATATAATGAAAACGTTCCCTACAAACTCGTATTTTCAGCTGCATAAATATTATCCACAAATTGGTCGTTGCAGTTACACTGAAAATGTTGTGCGAATATGGAATGGATTAAGTTTGACGGTGTTCTCTTGCCTGCTAGAGTTGATGCGACTCGCGAACATTGAAACAATGATTTCCGTCCTTACTGATTATAAGAAGCGGACGGCTGGTAGGTCCCTTATTTAGCCCTGCTCTTTTGAACCACGGATATAATAATGAAGGTAACGTCCACGGGATTTCTGTGGGTCCATTACGTAATAGCTCATTACATGAGTGTCAGTTTAACAGGTGAAAACAAAAAACAGCGTGCTTTCATTTTTCATTTTTACATTGGATTGGCTTTGGTTTTACAAGCAGTAGAATCTGCTTGATGCTCCTTACGATGATCAGCGAAGAATATCTGTTCAGCATCGGATAGCTGCTTCAACAGGACTGGGTCTTATATAAGACTGAATCTTCCCTCTTGAGAACTACTCACTAACAGATACCGATTAATTCAACGTGCACTGACCTGAGGAAAGTGACTGGTTGGGATCTCAATTCTGCGTAATAAAGTTTGTCCAAAGTTTACTTTTGAAAACCGCGTTAAAGAGAGATTCATCAAAAGGTATTGAATGAAATTAGAATTAATGTTTAATTAAAAAAAACAAAGGCACCAAAATGTCAAACCAGTGAAAAGTTGGTGTGATACTCGATGCGTTGAAAGAAGAATAAACGCACTCATCAATCCAATGAATAAGGAGGAATGCCCCACAGTCACAAGGTTAGCGGGATTTTACAACAAACGTTGATTGTTCTCCGGTTTTCCCACTCAAACGAGCAATTCTCCAAGCTTTTGCATGAAGTCATCTTGAGGGGTTTGGTTTAGGTTACAAAATGGTATGAAGTGTTCAGTTAGATTCTGAAATTGGGTGGGTCACGATCATCCAGTTAGATCTTCACTGCTCTGCTGTAGCAGACCATAAAGCAGGACCATAAAAATCAGACCAGCTAGGTCAGATCGTTACGAACCTCGCCACTTGTGTTTTGAGATTCACTGCTTCCTAATAAAAGTAGACAGTTTCTGGTGTGACTCGGGCTTTTATATTACTAGAGCTCGTCGACAGTGCGGATCATTATTCGTTCCAGGACTTGTACTCCGGACATATGGCATGCCCAGTGAGCGTGTTAGCATTTCTCGACGGACGGAACCAATAGGCAAGTCTGAAGTGACAAGTTTGTTCATGCATGAGAGATACGAAGGTAAACTCCACAAATCCTATAGCCGCCTATAACTACTCAAAAGTATCAAGCAGGGTTCAAGGGACGTAGCGCTGCCAGGACAAGCAGGACCGACAGGCGGACTCGATCGATGTAACCGGGAAGATTACTACTCTATCGTTCGCAATTCAAATGTCCGGCGGTCAACGCCCGGGAAGGTCAAGGTTATCCGATGTTGGTGGGCTCTGATTAGAGCAAAACTCGAGATCACTGCATGCCCCTTTGTTGAGAGGTGAGCCAGGACAGCAGGATGATTGCATGAGGGTTGTGCATTCATTTAAGAAACGTTTGCTTAGGTGAGCAGCGTCTAACTGTTTTCATTACCACTGGTTAGGATAAGGGAGTTCATTGATAAACCAAGGTTGAAAAAGTGAAGCTTTGATGGTGTTTGTGGTGATTACCTTTTCTCTGCAGTCGTAAAGGTTTAAACGTCTAACTGTGCTCCCACTAGTAAACCGGCTGGCAACCTGTATTTCACACTCTTTTGAGGAACTGGTGATTGTGGGGAGATTGACTGCGACGAGTGGTGTTAGAATCAGTAGAAATGAAATCCGGTTTTTTAATGGTTGGGTTATGCTCCTGATATGTTAATCCAGTATCTTTTGAGTACCACCAGCATAAGCACCAAATTAAGGGAAATTTAAGCTCCACAAATCATCCACCTTATATCAGCTCACAGTGCATTAAAAGTCAGTACATGTTTTCCATCTCTAGCTGGCTGAACGTTCGAAAGAAAACTGGAAGAGCGGAATTCTGTCAAACTGCCAATTTGTCAGACAGGTTATTCATGACAAAAACACAGTTGAAGTTATCTTTAAAGTGAAGGTGAACGAGGCGTTACTTCAGAAAAAGCTGGGACGCAGGTTGGCTCATGACTTTCTAATGTGGCACACCAACCGCCTTGTGAACGGGAATAATCAGTCGCACTGCTCCACAGTCACCGGCAAGGGACACTGGAGAGACAGTTATAGTAAGCGAATCATTTTTCGGTATATGATTTGAAAAAAACCCTAGGATAAAAACAGTTTCTATCTCGCAGAATGCCCACCGTTTAATTAAAAATTTCACAACTTGTCTTTCTATTATTTTCAGCTGCATCGATGGCCGAAACCGACTATGTTCCAAGAGAAAGTACGTCCAGTTTTACCTTCCAGATTAAAATCACAGAGTCCGGCGTCACAAACTTATTGTTTCAAATTCTGTTGAATTTTAGAAATGGTCGTAGTTGCTCCGTTTACCCCGAACTTCTGTGAACAGGTGAGGAAATATTTACGAATACTTAATTTTATTGCATCAGTCTACAGGCATCAACAGTTAGGATCAATTCCTTTAGAAGTCTTATTTATGAGAGTGAATAATTAAGGGTTATTTGATGCGGGTGACAGATTTGCATCTTGTACTTCCTCACTCCTTCGTGAGTTGGGACTCAGGAGAAAAAGGCTTCAAACACGTTTCCGCTTGCACTAAAAAACAAAACACTGACACCCAGAATACGTGATACTCCTAAGTACTGTGCAAACTGCTCGAGCACTGGAAGGAATTTTTCGCTTTACGTGGGGTACTTTGGGAATAGACGGGCAAACAAAATATTTAGATTTTCATCTAAAATCTTATTAAGGGACTTCATCAAAAATGGGAAGACTTTCAACGTGACAAATAAATAAATAATGGACAATGGACAAACGTAGAACAAAAATCTTCATTTAAAGATCCTCTACCTCCGGATGATTGTTTGTCGTGCTCTTCAATCTCAAACAGTTGTTCTGGGAGTCGCAGTCGGCCGACATAGCCTACCGGTTGAGCAATGCTCGTGTAAATTTCTCTTCCATAAAGCACGCGAATTTTAGGTGTGTGACGAAAAATACTTGACTTGGTGGTGATACGTCAGCATTCTGATCGCGATTTATCTCATCACGATAGACTAAGCAAAACATAACTCTGGATGAATCCAGACATCCAAACTGAGATGTGGTGCATGGTTAGGCAATCAGACAATTGAGGTGATTATTTGGTGAGAAAAGTCGTCCAGTAACCACATTATCACAAGCAGCATGCGGGCCTACATCAAGATTATGATGTTGTTCGTCTGCAATGTTTCAGCATGGCAAGGGATCAAAGATATTTTTGTTTTTTCCCAATATTACATGAATTTTCCCGATATTCAAGCACACTAATATTAACTTCTCTCAATTCAGCTTGGAAAGCCCCTTGGTTTTGCCTAGAATACCCATTCTACTGTAGTTTCCGGTTCCTGCAATAACTGTAAATGAAAACCCACACACAATTGGTCCATTGTTTGCCTTGTCCAAAATGTGCTATCATTTTTTGAAAGTCTCACTCCCTAGATGTCAAATGTTTGCTTAACCAAATGAAATATCTCCTGGTTAGGGCATATGTCTCACATGTCAGAAAACCGCATAGTTTGCATTTTTCACTCAGCCCTATGTGAAGCGGAAACGACTAAGCGGCAGGCAGTTACTGGTCTGGCGACAAAGTAGGCAAGCGATCTTCAGTAAATTCAGATTGCTGAATATCACCTCTTTGAATAAGGACTCAGGACTCTACTCGTCAGTGGGTAATGAAGATGATAAACATGGTTCATTAGAGGTGCACGGCTGATGAGCCCCAATTAGAAGACACACGGCTTCTCGGCATTTCTGCACACTGACCTCACGTAAAGGAGGAGATTTTGACAAGACATATGGCTCAGTCACGCTTCTGCATCAAAGGTGTCATTTTCAATGTGTAGGTGCAAACGTTGTTTTTCCAACCTACTAGACCGAGTAGAAAATGACTAAATAATTGTGCCATCACCTCCAATGTTTGGCTTCATTACCCCCTTCTCCCATATCCAATAAACAACCACGTACAACTTTTTTACATAATCAATGTTTGGTAAACGGAAGGAATACAAACTGATATGATGAGCTGAGTAAAGGACAGATTTCCTGCAGTTCACGTGCAATTAGGATATTGCTAATTTTGGAAAGTTTGCTGTTCATTAGCTTGCTAGGCAGATTCGCTCTTGTGGCTCTCGACGCTGCATTGCGAGAGGTCTACAATTCATTGGTTATCGATTAGGTGGCGGTTGATCAGTTTGCCGACTTTGAAAATTGACTTGCAAGCATTCCGTCAACATACGAACATGACGAACATATGAACATAACAAAATAACATACTGTGGGCAACTGCTCACAATAAACTCGCCCAAGCTACCAATATTTCAACATCTAAAAGTTGAGTTGCACTATAGTCATCCTGGACTAAATTTGACCGGTGATTAATTTTACTTTTGTTATAGTAGGTTTTGTTCACTCACAGAACACTCTTATCCATGACAGTGGTCGATAAACAACAATTTCGAATCATTCAGCACTTGGTTTTAATGCGTAACAGACACTTCTCGCCTAGTGACAATGAAGGCTACCCTATCTGACCCTCACGTAGTAGTCCTGCTAGCCTTCCTGAAGCGCCTCTGGCACCGTCTGGCATTTCTGTGGGAAATCGTCAAACCTCCATTATGTATGTCCCATGTGGACAGGCTCGAAAGTCACTATGTCAAACTTCATTTTCGAAATTTACTCGTCCCCTGTTAAAAAGAACAACATACTAATGGTAGTAATGTTCGCTCTACGTGCACCGCTGGAGCTGGACGTGAATGTGGATAGTAAGGACAGGATTGTCAGGATTAGGAAAACCAAACAAATATTTAGTACAGCAGTTGACATTTTAAATTTTCTTCTACCCGTGGCTGACAACAGTTGTGTAATATTTGTTTAGACAGACGCACACGATTTGATATGATGCATTAAGCAATTTGTCGCATCTTTCTTTGCATTTCGAACGTTCCTTTGCACATGGGACAAAACAGTTCAAGGAGGACACTTCCAGCGAGTACGGCATCTTCACACTGAAGTGTGAACTAGTCGAGAAGAGTTACTCACTTACCGATGACCTGGTCTTGGCGAAGTATCACCTACAGACGATTGACACACGTTGGCAATTGACGCATGGCACGTTTTATGATACTCACCTTGGGTTTCTGCAACATCTTAACGAAGCCACTGGACAGTGCATCATAAACGGATACTGGGCACCTGCGCATATTGTGATACGTAAGTGCTTTGAGGCCGACGTGGAGCTGCATTGACTCAGGCTTTGTCAAAATTAATTTTATTAACGAGGGGTACAAATAACGTGTCCGCACCACTGAGCGTATACTAGTTGTTCGACGTTTTCCGTCCTCAACCAGCAGTTCCTTTATATTGTCGGTTTAAGCCAAGCATTTGCTTTACCAGTACTGCAAACGTATGTCTCAAGAGAAAATCCATGAAAAAGCAGACCTCAATACTCAAAACCAGAGCTCATAGCATTTTATTCAACTACATTTTTTAATTCAAAGTTGGCGTGGTAAAAATTTAGCTTGATGAGAAGTGAAAGCAGATTTCTGAGAATTTTTATTGAGATACTTTGGAATGTGCAGTATGAATTTTCGTCGCAGTTGAGTGCCATTGTCTTAGCGTTATCGAGAATGACCGGACGTGGACACGTTAAAATTTTTATGCCTTTCGAGTACACGCCTTCCAAATGATCAAACAAAGAGTCACCCAACAAAACATCTTCATTAGTGTTCAAATATGAATTTGGTTTTGACAGGAGACTCGACTGTATTCGGCTGAAACTCTGGTTCATGACGGTCCGGTTTAGCTGGATGTGCTGCACCGGGCCGCTTCATGTTTCGTTTGGAAACTACATGAGGGAGAATTTGTCGCACACTTCAAATGCGGCCTTGGAACGCCATTGAAAGAACCAGACTTCCTTATGGAGGCTTCGTCACTGAGTGGTGGGTAATGTCTAATCATCCTCAGATGACTAGTCACCGAGAGATTCCGCTCATTCGAAACTTCCGTGAAAATGCGTTGCTACAATTCTTTAACAAAATAAGATCGCAAATTTGTCACAAATCTTGAGAACTTGAAACGTGCCTGTCACTTTTGGTCATGTACGCAAGGCAGTACCTGCCTAGCAGGTTCACGGTAAATATACCTAACTATGCTGTGGGGGAGTCCAATATATATGCCAGCTTCAGTTGCCGAGTTTTAAAATAGTTAATCTCGAACAAGCAACCTACTACCATTCGACCCCGCGCTGGGTAGCGGGGTCGAGAGTTTCAGGTAAGGAATCCTAGCTATGGAGAAGGGAAATTCACAAATCCTAGTACAAAATGCCATCTCGAGGATCATTATGCCCACCACTGGAGAGGGTTTTTGACCGCACTCGAGGCTGTCAGCGCGCACAATACAGTCACTGTTGCCCCGCCCGCAAAAATGCAAGCGAGTACACATGCAACTATTAAAGCAGAGTGAAGATGATCTTCAAAAGCCACACCTCTGTCCAAATTACTCCAATTATGGATAAAATCACTGACTAGGGGATGTTTTTTCCATGTTTTTGCTGTTGGTTGCGGAGTCAGCTCATAACCGACCTCACAAGTCTAAGTAATCTGTATGACTTTCAGGTCACCAACATACCAAGTGGTTAAGTCGAATGCAACATTTCACCAGTTGCGTGGATGTATGTTTTAAAAGCGCTTACGCCAAAAATCAAGCTGAATGTTTGCGTGAACGAAAAAAGGTCTCAACGTGTATCCCGCCCAATAAAAACATTAAATTCCGTTGCTTTTATAGTGTGCCAAATAATTAGTATTCATGAACCAAGTGGATTCTCCTACGTTGTACTGCATGAGTTATTGAAACAGACGTGAGTCATCTCTTACGATATCAGTTACCCTGCTAACTGGTAAACATGCTTGGAGTTAGGTAAATAGTACTAGCCAATTTTTTAACCAAGTTTGCTTGGTAAAATTCATCAGCTCCATTTAACGTTTTGCAGCCACTCAGGTTCGGCTGTTTCAAACACAGGACGCATCAATGAAGGAGAATGCATGCGAAATTGTAAGTTCCTAGACGGGATTATTTCTAACGGCAGATCAGTCACATTAAATTTCATAAAATATCTGTGTTTCTGTCATTACAACAAATACCTGAACTCATCGATAGGATGGACGTTATTTGCCCCAGTAAAATCCTTGGTTTGGGTATTGCTAATGGCGAATTTTCTACTGCTGTGTGACAGTCAAAAGGTGGTCATTATACGCAACGTCCATGCTACCGGAACTATTGAAGTGAGGCGGTTTCACCCTACGTAATATAGTAATGAATGATACCTGCTAAGATGAACAAATAGACCTAATTGCTCTAGTTGTTACTAAGCATAAACATTGGTTAGCGCCGCAGCACAAGTCCAAACGTAATCTTGCGCACTATGTTTAGTGAGTCATGCATCCCTGAACGTAAGATGCCTAGCCAATACTTTGAGGATACGAAGCTCTGTACTATCGAACTTTCCACCTATATCAGATGGAATCCAACATAGTTTTTTCTGTAAGAACACCATGCTGACATCAGTCAACTTCTAGTTGAACTGATGGGCGTTTCGCAATTGCGGAGTGGCCGGTCGAACCTATACCACCAAGCCCATATTGACAATAAAGCCAAGTTCCCCAGGCACAGTTGCAGTCCGCAGGAAGAGATTAAATTTTTAACCAACATTTACACACGTCCGATGGGACAACGACTGTTGACCAGAACATCTGACTTAAGCACAGCTGCCTATGTTTAAAGTACTGAAAATTTCCCAACTTAGTGATTGGCTTCCGTAAAGATTTATGAGCAACTGAAATGCTAGTCTTTCTCAGTTATTTATGCCTGAGATTTCTGGCTCATTTGCGAAGTACCACAGTTGGTAGCTAGCTCAACAGTGCAACAATTGTCTTGAAAATCCAACATATAACTGCAATCTATTGGTAACTCAATATTTATTGATGAAAACAATGAAAACAGTGCAGTCTAACCAATGAACGAACTCAGAGTAGTCTAAGGTAAACCTCGGTAATCGGGGAGAAACAGGGGCATGTCCGCAGAATCATCGTTGTTTCCATCTTTCTTGACAATAAGCAGCCCGTAATTTGGCTCGCGGGTTTCTGTGGACATATCCATCTCTTATTTTACTTCCGCTAATTTCCGAAGGCCTTTAATGAATTAGGAATATTCAGGGGGTCGGACAGAGGGCAAGACAAACTTTCGTCGTAGAAAGCGCCCTGGACGGGAGCAAAAGGAAATAGTTGACAAATAAATTCGACACTGGTCCCAGTAACACGTTTTTTGAACCACGAAAACTACACGCAGATTGGTTGAAAGCCTGAAGCAGTCTAGTTGAGACTCTCTGGGTTGTACAGGACTAAGAGAAGGCTTGACAACCAGGTCATGTTTAATTTCAGTGTGGCCGGTATAATTTCTACACTTGACTTGACCGGAAACAAGACTGAATACGTCGGTTACTCATAAGACTCACCTTGGGGTATTTTCTTATGTGCGCCTCGAAATTGATTAGGGTTTTAATGTCTACTCTCAACAACCAAATAATTGATCGACCACATACTAATGCACACATCATTCTTGCTAGAAAAGGAACTTGGAAATATAAAATGTGATGTGCTATGTCTAACAAGAATATGAGGTGGAGGTTTTTTGAAGTGATTTTGGGATGAATCGTTTGACCATTTTCCGTCAATGCGTTCAATTTCTCAGAACAATTATTCCTATGGAATTCGGAGTGGACTGTGTTAGGTGGGTAAACACGACGTGATATTAGAAACCGCCATGTAGCTTCTTCTCCAAGGAATCTTCAATACCATTGTCAGGCGTGAAGAATCATTTGTTTGCATTAGCATTATGTCCTTTTGAAGGCGTACGGTCAGTAGTCAGGGTTGATTCTGCCTAGACCTCTCGGACAGCCGGTAGCTGTTTTGGGGTAAACGGTTCTCTAAACCTGTGTTCATTAAATTATATGAAAGGACTAGTGTCTCACTCATTTTTATCATTTACTTTATTAAGAAGTACAAAATTCATATGGATCAACCGTTTGACTTTTAGCTACGTAAGAAAGCGCCGAAGCATTGGAAAAGCAAGCTCTTTTCTGGATGCGTTTTTAATGAGAGTCAAAATAGCGAGTCCGAGTGGACCTTCAACATCATGGTTAACACAAGCAAAATGCCGGAGGACTTTCGACTGGGAATCAGAGAACCATTTTATGCTTGGTATGTTAACCGCCTGGTCAACGGTCCGGAGAAGGAGTGTTGGACGTCCAGTGGCGGACAGAGCATGATAAATGTGTTACGTAAGAATAATTTTTGATAAATGGAGTTGAAAACATTCTGGCGACTTGAAAGTTTCGGGTTCTTGATTTGTTTGAGCGCACCGCTCAGCAAACTGACTGGAAGATGTTTGCATTGATCAGAACAGTATGCTTTTCAGTGCTGCTGATTCGTATCCCATTTTATGATTAACTGAGGTGACATAGAATGTCGTAGTATCAGTCACAGTGGCTGATTATTCGATTTTCGCTATCGATTGCTATGCGCTGATTGAACCAACTACCGGTAAGAACGTGATAAATGATCTGGCTGTAATTCTGAGGTCCTGATTACTTTTTTTCTTAAATGAAAAGTTTTGACGTTTTAAGAACTCTACATATTGATCATTGTTTAGCCAACCTCTTGGAAATACCCATCTTCTACAGCGAGAAGCGTGAGTTTTGCTGTTATTGTGTGTTTCAAATGCGTAGTGGTCACTTCAAAATATACCACGATAAAATTTCTGTGAACTGTGATTCATTATCTGCCGAAAGTCAGCCAGATGTAAGTGAAATGAATCGACACTACCTCAACATCATCCTATTTGAAGGATTATCTTAATGGGTGTAGAAAAGATCATCCGGATGGATTTAAACTTTGACAACACTTTCCCCGCTAGTAGTTGGATCTGTCACTGACAGATTGCACAGAATTCAGTGACCATCAATGGCATCCGCTGGACGGTACGTGAGGTTGGTTGAATTGCAAACCCTGGATTGAGCAATGTATACGCAAGTGAATAAACACTTAAGTATTTTTCTTTATTACATGAAGAATGAGTCATGTTTTCAGGCTGCTGGCAGCAATAACAAGGCATATTTGATGCTTCAGAAGCAAAAACGTTCGTTATTTTGACAATAGCTGTAAGCGTTGGTTTCATCCCTGGGTGCATTTACTATGTGTGGTTCACTTTCCTTACAGGTTTCGTTGTTGTTGGACCAGAAACAACAGATATTTGTTCGGTGGTAAGTGAAATAGTTGCCACTATGGTCATTAGAGGAGACAGCCGAGGAGATGTTAATTGCATGGATTTGGTTCCGTTTTCATTTCGCAACACCCTCCATAGAAACCCTGCGAACAAAATACGAAATGTGAACTGGATCGAAATGGTAAATAGCAGGATAGAGATGAATGCACTTCAGGTAACGCAGTATCTGACATCACGCCCATAGCTGGATCATGAAAGTTACTTTGACGTTTGCTTGAGCGAATGATCACAGTAAATAGTGTGCAACTTACTTGACCTGATGGTGATCTGGAACATGTTCATGAGATCACGGTTATTTTTCCTTACTGACGAAAGAAGTTAACCAAGGGCGGACAACTAAGTACTATGTATGTGCCATTGAGTCAGAGAAATCCATTGTTACTTATCTCCGGTTAGGAGCTGAGCAACTTTACTTGGATCCGATGGCGATTGATATACCCAGTAAAGACGGATAACTGACAAGATCCGCAATACTGGATTCTTCGACCCATCAGTTTTGTGTTATCATTCTTCATTAGCCTGTCAGGAAGTTTGTTGGCCATTTTAACAGTAAAATTTTTGAAATATACAACGAAAGCCGAATTACTTCGGAAGTGGTTAAACAAATTTTGCACCACCGAATACAATAGTCAACCCACTAGACTGGACCAGAGAAGGCTTATTCCGTATGGTTTACTAGATACCAAAAGAAACATACTTTGTTTGCACATTTCAAATGCTATAACTGACGATGTGACCGGACGCTTTTCTGCCGAAAACTATAACATAAGTTCACCTTCAAATCCAGATAGTACTATCAAAACATGTATTTGGTCAGGTCAACCATCCCACAGTTCTGGATTATGTCACTCAATTTGGCTTCCTAGTCTATTCTCCCTGGTGTTGTATCCTAACTTCTAAATGACACCTAAACCATTGTTGCTTAGCAATGCACTAGAAAGTCCACAGATTTTCAAGTGATCTAGAATTGCGCAATATGAGCGATGGTTTATGATTTGCCAAAACTGTCATGGAAGGCAGCGGTTAATAATTTACGTATGGTTTGTATGAATTTCGGGCCAGTTTAGTCTCAAGCTGCCAAAATTATGACCGTTTTTCATAAACCGGTTTTCGCTGCACCGTTAGAAACAAATGATAGGCCAGGAAAGGATTCACAGTGAATTTGACACAAGGACCAAACATGTTATCAGAATGAGGATAAGTATAACAGAGCGCAAACTGGAATAGGTTTCACAATAAAGCGTATTTTGATCACAATACCATTTTTCTGTGGAAGAAGACACTTTGAATAAAACCACTGAAAACTTGTAAGTAGGTTCCTGTCAGCCTAATTTTGGTAGACCTCTGGATGATTGGTCTTCTGGGAGAAGCTAAGATGCGTGACATTTTATGACTCTCTTTCTTCTCATGCCGCAATTCACAAACTCTGTTCAGCTGAAAACACATACGGTACACAAGATAGCATGATGTCTTCAAGTGTCTATACCATGTGGATGTTTTGCGCTTCTAGTCACAATTCCTGTTAAGTTTCGAGTACAAAATATCAAAAGTAGCTGAATAGCATGCCTTTTGGAAGATGGGTTGCACCTTTATGAAAGTGATCCACATCTAAGGGCGATTTAACCCTGGTTGCTCCGTTTTACTTCAGATCAAAGAAGGTCATTCAGCAGATGTTCAGCCTATTAGTATGCAGTGCAAACGGGTCGATAAAACTGCCCAAAAACTGGGTGGCTTTAATTTGGTAAGGTACACGTTATCTGGTGCTGTCAACCAAAAATTCCTGCAAGAGCAGGGGAAGGAAATTCTAAGAAAGCTGAACAACGGGAAGGACGGGTGTCACTTTAACGGATTCTGGAAGGACGTCTTTCTTCATCAACGTGAGTCGAAATGCTAAGTACATTGATCATAGTACGCGACACAGTAACATTTTGTTCGTTACATGTACCATTTAAACTAAACCCAAATGAGAAAGGCACAAACTTAATATGTAACCATTGTTGAATTTTATTGCATTTCCTGAAGATAGACGAAATTTAGAATTTAAGCCAGATTGTGCAATAAAAGCAAGAATTTTTTTTTAAAAAAAATGAACACTGCCGTGAATTCAAACCAACGAATCAGGTTGACGTCTGCCTAAGTGTGAGGGCAAAACGTCTCCCTAATGAACTAACTAATGAAACTGATGACAGTAACAATACTGTAGGCAATATTTTGCAGAAAATCCAAGATTCCACATAGAAATGCATAGTATTATTGTTTATTAGTAACCAAACTCATACATGTTTCAGAAGAAGAAAATGGCATTCATCCATAGTGAAAACGAACATTAACAAACAAGGAACTTTTGCAGCTCATCAAGGAAACGATTTTAAGCTGGTTAATGAATCCAACATGATGTCACTGCTAACCAATCTGCTGGCTATATCTTTTTATCAAAGAAAAGATTATAAAGACAAGATTTCTGTCCACCAGTGTGGAAACAATATCAGTGAGCCATCGGTTGGATATAGATCCTCAAAAGGGACAAAATGGCGAAGGCAAGAAAACTAAGTCTAGACTAACTGGGGATTCAAGAATGATATTGGACACAACCGGGTGGCAGAATTTGCTTTTATGGATGTGAAGAACAAGTGAAACTCAACCGTTCTTCTCATCATAAATCTGGACTGGGCATATAATACCAACGTTTCCCGTACTGCGTTTTCCTGTCTCAGCGTTTGAAATATCGGTCAACCACCACTGTATTCAAATAAATTCAAGTTTATCACGAGTGTTTGTACCGCCTCTCAAATTACCCTCATGACATGGCACAAAGGCAAAATGTGGTTGATGGGAATTTGGTAAAGTGACTAAACAAACCTAGCTAGATTCATAATTGAATAGAACGTTAGATCAACTATACGTGCAACTGATTGCTCAAGAACAGCCTGATTGGTATTGATTTGGTTGAACGAAGAAATGGGGATACAATCTACTGTACGTCAGTGCATCTAAATTCTGTTGGGGTGTGGATTTCGGATTAGGAGGCTTTAATAAATGTCAGTTCTGGAGAGGAAAATATGAGTCCAAAGGAAGTCGTAACTTTCCGCAAAGGTTTCGTGTTAATCTAAACTGGGAACCATTGCAAACTACGTTTACCAAATATAGTCACGCAAACAATTGGCAAAGATACTCATAAATACTCCTGAGCATGTCGATTAAAAATACATCCTACCACTCAAACAAGCCATTTTCAATAACCCGATAAATTTGGTGCAACCAGTCTAATTGCAGAAGTATGTCAAGTGAACTTAAATCGATTGTGTCTGACTGAACAATTTATTTGATCCCACAGTCTTTTTGAAGTTCTGCACTATGTTTGTTAATTTATGCAAACAAACAGAACTTGTGCCTTCTGCAATTCGGAAGATATCTCGACTGTTTAACATCAGCCGTGTGTGAGTTTTCATTACAGATCCACTCGGTGTTTTCATCTGGGGTGACAGGCAAAAATGTAGATAACTCGTGAAAACCATTTAGTGGTGTGTTTACCCAACTAATAGCGCTGTGTGGTGTAAAATGTGGAATTTCAACAAGCTGTTGGAACCGATCCTGACGCAATCAAAACTGATATTGTTGTGGCACCAAAAAGTGCCGAGTTTACGTAGAATCTCGTTGTTTAATGTCTAAAAACGACAAAAAAGTGCACTTTTAAAAGAAAAAAATTATCCCGTAAAGTGAAGTATTTTCTTACATTTTACCGAAACTCATGCACAGAATGTGGTTTTTGGAAGTCGGTCACTTGCAGTACATGTAGATATGATGACAGGAAGGCTCCAAATATTGGTATAAAATGTCGCAACTAATGTTTCATTCGACGGCTTTATTCTCTTAACGTGGATCACAAGATGGTAAGTGTTTTACAGGGTTCATCTACAGCCGCACCATTAGCGTCCTGGAGAGCTGCAAACCTACTGGCGTAATAAGGTCAATATTAACTTGCTTGAATCTGTGTTTTATCTCATATGACCATAAAAATCAGCGGTACTTTATCGAAATCTGCCCAAAATCCAGCTGCCCAAAGTAACAATCTTCTGACCTTTCAGTGGTTGCAGTCGTTCTCCATGACTTTGTAGTGAGCTCAAGTCGGCCAGGTATATAGCCTCACTCTGGAAACAAATTCGTTAAAAACACTATTCAGCTAACTTCAAAAGACCTATTCAGTAATGGTGAGTTTATCACCAACAAATTTAATTCAGGCAGTTTAAACTTGGCCACCGACTTGTTCGGAGGGGCGCAAGATGTTTTTTCGTAACCCTTCACTGATTCTATATTTTATTATTTTCAGCAATTTCGCCGAAGTAGCACTTTTTAAATGCGGTCAAATAACAAAGAGCTGCCTATTTGTAACGATTATAAAGCTGCCGCGATAAACAGATAATGCAGGACTTCAGTTGTCTTATAGTCAACTGCTTGGGGGTTATGTATTACACTTCGAAACGCGGCAAGGTTGAGGAAGTTATTTTTATCTCCTACTGAATGAATTGTGTCACTATTTAATTGGCTAGCATGCGGCTAACAACCACGTGGTAGCTTTCTCTGTGAGCATTCTTATTTAATATAACACGTCACACCGGTCCAACGGAATACACTGATGAAGTGACCTGAATAAGTAGAAAATAAATAAATAAAAAGATAATAAAATAAGTAATAAAACATAATAAATAGATTCGTGCATTACGGATCAAGGATGTAACAAGGGCTTTCCCTTGTTCCTCACCACGGGCGGATATTCCATTTGACGTCTTGCTTGTCTGGGACGAACGGTACAAACACACAAGGGTTTTGAAGAAGTACGTGAGTAGGGCGTGCTTCCAGTGCCCTGAGGGATTTTACTTGACAAAGTCAGACAAATCTATCAATCAAATATCCCATAAGAAATGTAGGAAAATTCTGTGGGTTGACGGCAGCTCCGTCAAACAAAGCCAATGGGGGTGAAACGTCGACTGTAAACGTACAAGAGTGGTCTGGCTAAACAGTACAATGTTATGGGTGAGGCAGTAAGTGGAATATATCATTTGATTACTCTTAAGACTTGAGGACGTTCCGTAAACAAACTTTGTCGCTTATTTTCAGCAGACACTTGTGTGACGAACAGATATTCAGAATTTGTTTTTGCGAGGATTTGGATGAATTTCACTCCCACGTCTACCAACAGCTGCTGATTAGTGTGATGAGTGCAGGTCGACAATCACTCAGGTTTTGAATCGTCTGGATTGGAAACAACGCATCTAGACTGCAAGCTTACAAACTCACCGAGCTGAGTATCCCGACTGCGAATTGCCAGAGAATAACGTTCACCATATACAGGTCTAAGTAGTTTACTAGTAAACGAAAACTACGTTTTTTCTAGACTTCACGGGAATGGGTATCGCTTGGCATCTGCTATTTCCAGTAGCTGCATGATATTTCTTTAGGACGACGAGGTGAAAGTTTTTAAAAACATATGGCCTTTACTTGACAGCACAAATCGTGGCGAAACTCTTGGTAGCTTCAAGATGTGTGTATATAACATCGCCATTAGAATAAAGAAATCTGGTGTTTTCATATTACAGCTCCTAACAGCGCTATAACCACACTTCAAAATCGGGGCATGGAATAATTTTAAGTCGATTGCTGAGATAAGCGCACGGGTCAATTGTTGCATAAACAGCAGTTAATTAACTCATTTGAGTTACTAATATTCCGACACTGACAAAAATCTAATACAAATGGCTGCATTTGTATTAGAGCATTTCTCCGTAGCCTCTACGAGTCGTTTGTCATTTTGGGCATATATCTCAAAAAGAATTCCAAATGATCCAGCGCTCAGACATCTTGTGGGCTACCTTCTGTCGAGAGGGGCGCTGAAGAATATACACTAGAGAGCAGTCAAATCTCCAGATAGAGAGATCACATTTTTAAGAACGTTTTTGGTAATAAAATTCGCTAGGTTATTTGAAGTCATTTATGCACATTGCAAATAATTTGGCGCCGATGAGCAAGCGTATGTTACTGAGTTGTGAAGTAGCTAAATCTACGTCCCACAGAAAAGACCGTTATATCAAACAAATAACTATAAACGCTGGAAACTGTTACCGCTGGCATTTAAAACAGATGCCAGATTTGTCCCACAACTATATAGGTGAGTGTGTCCTCCGGTTTTTTCGATTGTGGTTCCATGGAAGTTGCATCCCAATCTGGGATTTTTCCCTTGTGGCTTGTAGTCTCAATGTGGCAAGCAACACAGATGAGTTTATCCGTGATGTACAAAAAGAACATAACAAATCTGTAATCAGTCAGCTGTCAACTCATATTGCCTTCTACGATTTCTCCGTCCTGGTAATCAATTCATCATTCTCCGACATGTGTAATTACGTTCGTCAAAAATGGAATTAGTCCGAAAACGACCTGCATTTTGACAAACCCACGCATGAAAATCGAGATGAATGGTCCAATTAAATGCCCGTTGTTTACCTGAACTCGATATCAATAGACTGTCACTGGCTATTTAGCGAATTCTGTGAATTACCTGAATAGCAAACTGCGTCCCTCAGAACTTCAGGCCAAGGAGATTTCACAAAGTGATTCAGAACGTATTCCTTCCAGTAGGTGGGCATGATCTTGTAAGGCTGACGAAAAACACTGCCGTTTGGCTGCGAATACATTGGAAAAAACAAACTGGAACTGAGACTAGAATGTAGCCCCTGTTGCCTGCAGCATTACGGGAAGAAAAGTTTCAAATCTCGAACATGATACGTAACTGTTGAACACATATTTTAAGCACGTATCAGAGGCACTCATGGAATGTAGTTCACAAATGAAAGCAAAGTCGCATTGTCCTCAAGGTTTAACAGTGTGACAGAGATCCGACAGCACAATTCAGATCGTGGATAACAAAATATGTTATGCTAAACACAACCAATGATTCCGCAGCATAGTGCTGCGTAAAACAAATTCAGTTTTGTTAACCTCCATAAAGGTGCTTCAACGGCAAAACAAGTGGGTTTACGCTTATCCGTAGCCAACACCAAAACAGGTGAAAATATGTGAGAATCTTGTTTTTCCTGCGTTGGAAAAGTATATACTTATGACAAAAGCTAGATTGCTCCACAGAGATAAAAAATCTGTATAATTATAGAAGAGTTAGTCTTTGGTTAAACAAAGTGAATATTGCTCATCAAGCAGTGTATGACAGTCCATTCGTGGCATGAAGCTAGACACACCGCGGAACGTAAGCAGGTCCGTATCCAGTCCCCACAAAAGAAAGTTACCTGATGAGACAGATTAAGTTTCAAAACTTCAGCTTGGTCCCAGACTGTTTAAGGAATTATCTATTTGAAGAACAGAATCATACATGAAGGCCAATTCAGTCGACTGTACACCGAATTGAAATTATCCTAATCGTCATACATATCGCAATGCATGTTCGCTGTTTATTAGTTGATCAGTCCAGACTGACGGAACGTAACCGCAAGTGAACTTTTCCCCCAACCACCACTCAGTGGCACTGGGCTAAACGTTCCACAATGCGTTTCCCGTGTGAAACGCGGGAACACAATCCAGTGCCGCGAAATGGTGGCTGAATTAAACAAAGGTCAAGTGAGCTTGCGTCACATCCGGTCAGAAGAGATCAAGCCATAGACAGAGAGCATGACTTCCAAGGCATTTACCGGGCACCTCTGGAAGGATTAGGATAGGCACGATTTAGATTACTGTCGACTGTACGCATCATCGGAATCCGGTTACATGACACACAACTCTGCAATGAGAGGATGAGAGGCGGCGAAGAATCGTGCTAAGAAAATTTGCCAGTGCACATACATGAATCACCAACGCGATGCTACACTGGGCAACGAATCAACTGCGTGCGATAGAAGATCGAGAGCCAGTCAACTCCCAGGCTAGCCAGGCTTTGAAACCATATACATGCTTGTTTCGCGTCTCCAGATTGGGCAAAGCGTTAATCGCCTGACCTGGTGAACTTACCGATGTATGCATCATAGTCAAGCCGATGAAGTGGCACGGGAATATTATTTTGCATTGGCACACTTCGGTCAGGGTTGAGGTACACGTTTTTGTTTTCAAAAGTACGACATCCGGGTTCAGCCTTTGGAACATACAAAACAAGATACAAGCGAATGTCCATAATGGAGGACAATTTATCAAAAGTGATATCGGATAATCAACCGCACACAGTAATGAGTGGAATCCCCGAAGCCGTAATATACTGCAGGAATAAGAGCATCGTTTGATACGAAATGCTAAACTTGCAGTTTTTGGTTTACATATATACTACCATCCTTATCTCAGAATCGAAGGGAGCGTTGACATTCAACTTTGTTCCACTTTAACATTGAAAGATATCATCAAAAGACAATCAGTCTGCTTAGGTCCATTTTTAATATACCCACTTAAGAGTCAACACATTACTCAGCAACCGGACATTTTCTAAGTGATTTCGCATTGTTGTGTCATGGGACAGACTATTGACGTGTAGTTGCCAACGGTAAAGTCAGTACATCCGACGTCCTGGACAAGTTCACTTCGATTGACCCCAATATAAAACTTACTGCTGAACCGCTGCCTAAAATTCAGCTGTATTTTCTCAGCACTCCTAAGCTGAATAATACCAAGAGATCAGAACATCAAACAGTCCGCATTAGGCAAACACGTGAAACTCGTCATAGTCGTTTATTAGTTTCGTATCTCTGTATCGGAACTGAAACCTGCTGAGATGTTTAACGGAGTTAGCATTCTACGAACTCACCCTGACGAAACTGATATTTTAATGCGATTCATATTCAGAAGTACGCAAAATGTTGTCAGGAAAATACATGTCTATTTTAGTGTCTCAGTATGTTCTTTCATCTTATATGCAATTCCATGATGGATTTAGTAACCAGTAAGTCAGGCCGTTGTACTCATCCAACGTACATCGCTGACTAACTGTGCTTTGTGAACGTTTTCTTTAATTCCATAGAGATCTAGATGAAAGACCTAGATGAAAAATGCGGGGCCATAACATCAGCTTCTGCAAATCCTCTCTCGAAGCCCCTCTCTGAGCATACGTTGATGCTGTGACAAGGTTTCAGTGAGGTAGGATACTTGGACATGTTTGCTGGTAGTCGTTAAAAGAAGACTTTTATGAATGTAACTGTGTCAAAAAAGCGCTCACATTATGGACAGCAAACGTTCCTATACCTAGTGCCTTTTTTTCGCTCGCGGACATTGCTTTTAAGACTGACATCAGACGCAAAGCAAAACTTAACAACATTTGGACTTGTGTTGCCCTATCAGATATTTCATCCCGATGACTTTATCCGACTGTGATCTTGCTCATTTTACTCCCTGAATCACTGCTGGACCTTTGTGTTGTTATCCGCGTTTATATATGAAAACCGGCATACTTAGCTAATCCTGCACCTGATGCATGTCGTATCACATAAGCAAGTCATGTATTAGTGAGTACAAACAAGCAAACAAAACAAATTCTATTTCCCTACTTGGACCCATATCGAAACACATGTGACTCCACCGAGATATCCTTAATAAAGATCCCTCAGGCTTTGATAATACAATAAATTTGCACTGCAATTATAGCTGTATAGTTCAGATTGTACTGAGGTGTAAATATATACCCATTAAAGATACAGTGTCATATAAAACAGAACACAGTGTACTCCCAAGAGGGAGGTTGCTGCTTCGAAGCAATAAAACTTAGCGTTTCTTAACTAGATATCCACCGTCTCCTGAAGTGACTGTGTTCAGGTTGGCCACTCTCAAGATTATTATAGCAACTTGGGTTAAAATATAACGTATTTCCAACATGAGCAGGTAGCCAGTAAGACGATGTCAAGCGCTGAGAGTAAGATAGTTACCTTTAACTTTCACAAAAACAAGGCTGGCCAAGCTACAGATATTCCACAATAAATAAAAGAGGAAGATCAGATGATATACGAACGCCACTAGATTTCACATAAAAAGATGTCTTGCAGTGGTCACACAAAAGGCTACATTGCGTCAGAACAAGTTGCGATTTATGTTCAAGTAAGGCTCATTGAAATCGTTCGTTATCTAGAGAAGATGTCTTTCAAAACTAAAATGGGAAACTAAGTGGAAAACATAAACTTGGTCAAAATTTCCACCTAAAGGTTGGCAATGACGAAATGTTTACAGATTCTGGATTTTCCGCTAACAAATCGGGTCGGGCGATATGAGCAAATTATACGTCGTAGATTTTAAAAGGAACACTCAGTAATAAACCGATGCCACCAAAAATGGCTTGACAAAAAAATGGCAAACGGAATGTCGATAGATGACAGCAAACGATCAGCAGCTATTTGGGATCCTGGACGTCAGTGTTTGCACTCCGGAACGAGCCTGCATTGGTCAATGTTTCATCGCCCTGAGGACCGTTACATTTTCTGTCACCGTCCAGCAGAATCCAAATGCAAACTGAGCATCCCAATGAAAACAAGTTGCCGAATTCACCCCAAGCACTCGTGAGTGAAATAACAGCATTTCCGTGCGGTTTGGTTTATTCACAAGCATGAACGAAGCGAAAATGAGCTGTGAGAAACTCAACTGAATGTCTCCTATGCACAGAGTTGAAAATACTGGGGATTCTCAAGCGTCCTGTGGAAGTTTCTTGAATATTATTGCTTTGAATATTATTCAATGCTGAACAAGCAATACCACTCTCCACCAATGCGATGAGGGCGGCTTGACAGGCAGCCGGGCCAGGAATTTATCACATGTTTTTCAGTAGAATACACGGTAGCACACATTGTGGCTTCGAAAGTTCGCACGCAGGCCGTCCATGTGCGATTCGACTGAGTTAAGCCAGCCCAGTCGGCTGATTTATCCGGCATCTTGTCACATCCAAAGATGGTTGCCGTTTACTCGTCTCGACTACGGAAACGGGCTGATATGGCCAACGAACAACTACTCAACGCTCACTGATCACGGGATAGATTCCTGGAGATGAGTGACCCCGATTGCATAAGCTGGCATTGCTTACAAGACACAACAAATCTCACTAGCTCCGCTCCAATTCCTTCGCTTCAGACCCTCTGCCGAAGTAAGTCGTACGTTTTATTGCATTTTGTGTTTGGCATCTCGTGGCATTGGACGATTCGATTCCGTCTCACTACGAGACGTATCGCGACCAGTATGGCACTCTAATCACTGCCCATCGGGAATATTATGCTAATGTCATTCAGGCTCAGTCTATTGGAGGGCTCCCGGAATCTATCCAGTTCTCCGTCTTCATCCGCGTCCTCAAGGATTTTCTCATCCCAAAATGCTTCTGAAAGATTTCGCACCACCGGAACTTCTCGCGGGAACACACCAAACGCCCGAAACCTAGGTCGACGACGAGGATATTGGCACCAGTCACGATCTTCAAGGATTCGTCTACAGGATCCGCCTACCTCATTCAAGCACTCCAGTGCTGTGTTCTTCTCTGCCTCGTCACTAATTACCCCATCCAACAAGACAGCAACATCATTCAGTATTCTGGCACATTACTGCCGTGGCCACGCGATACCCCTTGTAACCAGATCGACGTCGATGTTATTGGCAGCAGGGGGTTGGAGATGGCTCAAGTGGTTAGTGCACGAAATTTCTGACCGAAACAGCCATGGTTCGAACCCGACCTATGCATCTCGACGTTCCCCGTCTGGGCTTGGGCAAACTGGCAGTTCCCCATCCCTCGTGTTTCATCGATGAGCATGGCAGCTAGTCATCGAGAGGGTGTAACAGCTGAACAGATTTTTTATTGGCAGTAATGATGATCTTCGGAGCTTCACCTGCAGATCCTTTGCTCTAAAGCCAATCGGTTATTTGATTCTTGCTCTGGGGCGAGTACCGGATTTTGAAGTCATACAACTGTTGTCCGGGGGCTCAACGCTCAAGCATTCCGTGAAATTCTCTTCTGGTCGTACTCCATTCGGTGGGTTTGTAGTCAGTCTCAACGTGAACGTCTTCTGCCAGGTACTAATGCACCCGCAAATCCATGGCCCAGACGATCGCAAAGCATACCCTCTCAGTGGTGAAATACTGGTGCTCACCATTCGACAGGACAGACTTGGACACTCGATGGTTCCATTCTGTGGAAGGTGAATGAAAACTGGGCGTCCTAATAGAGGCAAACCTATCGGATAATCAGGAGCGTGTACGTGTGCGTGGATTGAATTTCACGCTCGGGTTTCATCACACCAATAATCTGTGAATGAACCGAAACAACACTCGTTGACTCGAGTAGGCTGATATCAAGCTCTGGGTGAGACCAGTTAATCAGGCAGGTTGGTATGCTGCAGGTTGATCGACCGTCGAGAAACAAGTCTTCATTACTTGTTCCACCTAGTGTTATTAACGAGATTCGTCCACAAAAGATAACCACTTGCGAACATTTTCTGTCGGGTACTAAGGCATCCATAATTCCATGGCTCAGACGATTGCAAAACATGCCCTCTCAATGGTGAAATAATGATGCTCAGCGTTCGACAGGACAGACTGGGATATTCGATATTTCAATTATGTGGAAGGTGGATGGAAACTGGGCATCGTAATGGAATCAAACCTTAATTCCCACGACGTTCATCCAGTCATCCAGATGACCTCATCAAACGCAAAGTAACTACCTAGATCGGGTTGATAAATCAGACAGTTTGGCGAGTCGAGTCACTTGTCTATGCATAAGTTAGACCGTAACGTACTAATTAGCGTTTCGGATAGACACAGTATGCATAATCATGGGCCCTTGTTTGTCGCCGTCCATACAGGTAACTCCTCATCTTCCGCATATATTAGTTCCCAAATACACCCAAAACATGTATATAAATATAGAAGTCACGGAACAGTCTCCTAAGTCAACTGCAATTGCGATGATTCCTCTAGCTTGGGTTTGCATCTTTATTGGTATGTGTGGTCTGGTGCTAAATGGTGAGTCCCTCTACAGGAACCTACTCTCAATGCGCTTCTGACTTGTTGTAAGGTCCGCTCACACGACTGCAAATCTAGCCTCACACATTGAACACCATCAACGTGTTCCAGCTACAGATGCGTTCTCCGAAACCGTTTGATGTCGATAGAGAGACTAGCGCATTGTTCGTTTACCGAGCAGAGCACGTGAGAGCAGCGCGTTGTGATTTCCGGAATATCATGCCATAATATCGAACGTGGGAATCGCGTTGGTCAGGCATTTTCATTTCTGTTCCCTATAGGTTGTGATGGACAAAGTTGCTGTCAGCCCAAAACAAGTGAGGGAAATTTCGTTATTATTGTTAAGCCTTGTTAGTGGTATTTTCAATTTGACCATCGTGGTCATCATCATTATCATCATCATCATCATCATCATCATCATCGTCGTCGTCATCACCTTGAACACCATCATCTCAACTAAATCCAAAATGTTTGTCCACCTATTTCATCACGCTCAAGTACGATTGATTCATCGGAATTGATTGATTCAATCGCGAAGCATCACAGATCACAAATTTGCAGTGGTTGTGGCGATTATTCTACCAAGCCGCTTCGGGAACACTTGGATGGCATTTCTTCAAACATTTAACACGTTATTTGCAAACATTTCAGCACAACCTCCGGCACCCGAGGCAACGCCAGCACCCGTTGTATGGCCTGCTCGTCCTCCAGCGCCTCCTCCGACAACACAAGCGCCAGCAGGAAGAATGGGTTGTGGTGAGTTGGTTTGGGTCCCCTACGGCTTACCAGCTGTCATTTCCTTTAAATACCCGGCTTCATAATGATTGTCGTGTTCACATTGTGCCTACATTATGAGAACGTAACGAACTACTCGTCTCTGTGCAACGTGCATTTCAGGAACCGTTCTCGAACAGGTGTATTGTGTGAGTACTCTTGAGCAAATTCAGATTACGTGGTGAAATATATGCATGTCGATGTGTTGTCATTGTAGGGCAGAGTGTGGACTGCATTGTGCACACTTACCAGAGAATCGATAGCTTACGGTGATACAATTTCCACTTCCATAATCTTGTCCTCGTTGTTCTTTCAGGAGCTGAAGTTTCTCATCCAATTCATGTGAGTGATTCCGGTTGGTGTTTACTGATGTCTTTGTGTTGTGAGTAGGACTCCACCTGTGCGTTTGAAAATTGCTCCATATTTCGCCTTATTTCTTGTTCACATACCACAAAATTTCGTATGAATCGGTATTCAGTAGCTTGCTACCTGTCGGTATTGCCAGAAGCCGCTGACGTGTGCCTTTAAAACACGTGCTTCTCTGTCCGCCACCTTCATCGTGGATGGTGTTCGTTGATTTAAATGACCGGGGTCCACTTTGCTACTACGTGGTATAAAAGGAATGGAGCGCCTGTTGCACACTCACAGTTCGAAAATGAACTTTGATCGGAAACCGGTGAACGTGATTCTCACTCAGTAGGCGTAGCACTCGGTTCGGTTCGCCTGACAATTGACAGTTCCGTACGCACGTGTGCAATAATCACGGAATTCCCCCGTATTTCGAATTGGATATCATATTCCGTTTTACACAACCAAACCATTTTACCATTTGACCAATTACCCAACGATGCACAATATCTTTCAGCGGCCTTGAGGACGCGGATGTGAACTGCCAGGATTTTCTCCAGCCCTCCAGGAGATGAATTTCACCATTCTTGTGGTTATCATAGCAAACCATTCATTAACGCAAGGCGCTTCGAATGAAGCACAAATCAAACATTTCTTTTGTCCTCATTTTCATCTGATGGGATACACGTGGTCACTTCTGAGCGTTCATCCGGTTTTGGCTGGGTGCACCAATCGAAGCATAAATCGATATGGCACATTCCTTCTCAGCAAACGCACGCATAGTAATGGCGGAAGGTGTTACGCTGTTATTTACTAGTAATGAATCGAACCGGATTTTTCGCGCCTGAAAGTGTGCTAATTCATCCGCCCAATCATAATCTGATACGAACAATCCTAAGAATCGTGTAAGATTGCAGTCCAATGGATAGGAAATCTCCAGGCGTCGCGAAGCACGACGGATATGGCTAAATCCATTTATACCGGAACGTGACCGAGACCAACAGCTGCACGTTCAATGCGACAATAAGCATTCCACGTTTGGAGCCAAGGGAATGTCGTCCGTTGGATTGTAGATGGCGTTGAATGTCTGGAAGACAACTGGAAACAAGCAGACGGAAATCAAGAAGGGAAAAACCAGGTGAGAAGCCGGCACCATAAAATGTAAATGGTCTGTGTAAATTACAGAGCATAAGAGTTCTATACCCCGTCGTCTCAGCAAACCAAATAGCCAGATGATTTGCAGATGATAATGCTACCAACCTAAAAGCAGGTCGATTAGTTTCGATTACAAACTTGCACAGACTCTGCACTTTCAGACGCCTTCGGGCCACTAGTTCTCGATAAGTGGGGTTATCAACCAGTAAATGGACACTACTCCTTCTGGGGGCAAGAATAACCCGAAATGTGTCAGAGTGGTCACTGGAAGAACTCAGGAGATCTGGGTTCCAACTGAGTCTCCCGTCAACACCGTAAACGAGAATAGTTGGCCAACTCGAGATATTGTTTGGCTAGACGATATTGTTTTCAGTGTCTAGTCCAGCACGAGGAGCATTGGTGCACAGCAACCCAGAGGTTCCTCTTGGGTTGGTACAAATTACAGACCACCAGTTGAGTTTTATTCAATCTGATCTAAAATCTGACATTGAATTGCCTCCAAATGATTTGCGCAATTCACCGATTATATAGCTGATTCACAAAATCTCCGGAGTGTTCTCACGAAAATATTCCACCTATGTTGGTCAACATGCACGGATTTGATCCTCCAAGAACTTGATCGACTCAGCTGTTATTCGTCTTGCTGCTAGAGGAAGCTAATTCTTTTGTACAATAGTCAAGCGTTAGCAGGAGGTTTTCATCCCGGCAACAGAGGTCTACGATTGCGTGCCCTCACAGAATAATTTGGCCTGAATTCCTGGAGCTATAGATGAGTATAATATCTGATTTTAGGTAGCCGGAGGAAGAGTAACAATTTGCAAACTCATATCAATGCGTGCGGGCTCATAGCGAAATCTATCCCACCGATAGTCACAAGACGGCCAAACGATAAACGCCCACCTTCTAACAGTCAATAGTCAATGCTGTGAGTGGGTACGTACTTCCCGAAGCATCAATGGTCCCAGAGATTTGTGACTTACAAACGGGAACCCTTTAAGACGAATGTAACACGAAAGTTGGAAATCGCTCCTCACCTTCCAAAACAATGAATTACAACTGAGGCGAACAAATCCAACATGTGTTTTCCGAAAAACTCGCCCAAAATTAACGAATGGTGTTCGTGCGCAAATCGTTGAGAAACAACCAGCCGGATAATACCACTAGAACTATGACGCACGTACGATCAGTTCAAATGTACTCTGGAAGATCCTGTAGATTCCGAACTTGGCAGTGGTTAAACGCGAAGTTCTGATCAAGTGAAATATCTATGTTATCGGATGTTGATATGCACGTTTGAGACCCAATGGAGGAATACAATTAATTTTGGTCATGTATTTCCCGACAATATTTTAGTATTCCCAAGTAACTCCATTCATTTGCATATCAATTTGGTTTTTGCGAGAGGCTCACCTGGAACTCAACTGAATCTCCCGTTTGTGATGTTTTCAGGCAACTGAATGTGCTGCACCAGGCCGCCTCATGTTCCAGTTGCCTAAAACATCACAAACGGGAGATTCAGCTGGGTTTCATGAGTCTCTCGCAAAAACCAGTTGATATGCAATGAGTGTATTTCGAAAACAGTGCATTTGGTTCAGCAGAACATAAGGTTGACGGAAAATCGGGGACTGCGCCTACCTGATGAGCCCCAAGAAGGGCGAAACGGGTCGGGCTGTCGAAGAATTTTCCGCAACCTTATGAGTAGTGCATTACGTAACTCCATTCAATTGTGTTCACCACGAAATGCCTCCTCAGTGATTATTCACTGAGTCGCCCAATTGGTTTCCGGATGCAAACTTGCTTAGATACTGAAAAGAATCGATTCGTTCTCAGGGCTTACTCGACACCCGAATATTAAATATGCTCGCCTTCCTACAACACACTTCCCTCTGAACTATGGAATAATCAATCTAAATCCGCATAACGCTCACCGTGCCTACCAAATGTGACGCGTGCTCCATCAGTGTAACCACCAGATCAGTTTCATCTGGCAGCTTCGATTAATGCAGACGCTGCAACACATTCGTTTCCCTTGTAGGAGGATCGACAGGTTGTGCCTAGATTGATGCATGACCATATTGCACTCAACCTGATCTCAGCTGGGTGGCCTAGAGTAGTTGATAGTTTGCCCCCACGGTGAAAATGGGTGCGCGTGGAAGCGACCGATTGGGGCCAATGATACGCACGCTTCAGTAACCCTATCGGATGACTTGACGATGTGCTTCTTGTTGATATCTGGTCTGGTGCTGAAACGAAACGGCCGTCCGTCAGCTAGCTCATCAGCCATGCATTAACCTTACTGTATCATACCGCGAAACATGTCAGTGTGGGGTGAATTACCCGAAGTATTCTATCAATCTCCTCGATGAATCCCCTCTTCTCGTCAATCAACAAGCTGCTCTGGGTTTCGGATAACCGGAAAACGTTCGCCGACTTGCCATGGATGGACGTTTTGGTAGCTGACGTGCTAAGGATGGCACTCCGCGTGTTCACCAAGCTGGGCATTTTGGCTGCAAACGTTTGTTCGCCAAACAAAGTGATCTCATCACTGAGCAATTGATTAGTGATGTATCGTCCGATGTCGATGAGTGTTGCAATGATACTGGTTGACTATAGCGGAGAATGTTGGTAGCTCAGTTATTCACAAGCCGGAACCCAGAGAGGTCAACGACAGAGGTCACCCCAGCATCGATCAGAACACGAGGGCACGGCCCATAATTCACGTGGTCATCGATCAATCAGGACACGGGATAACAGAACAACCAATGAAACTGACCGACCGAACAACCAATCGTGACCGAAGGTCAACCCCGGCTAATAGCATGCATATGAACACACACACAACACTACTCAACGCAGAACCACCAACCCATCGCTACGCTCCACCACGCTCCCTACCAACGCACTGATGATGTCACCTCGATTGGTGGTGAAACGTCTGCAATCAAATTGCCCAACGATCATATACTGGTTAACATTCACACACAGTCCATCAGTTTTGGTCGTTTAGATTTTTAAATACCGCAGAAAAACAATCCACTATTTGTTTGCATTAATTCTCAGGATGCGAATGTAGCTAAATTAGGAATGCTTCATCCTCTGGCATCAGAATTTTGATCTACTGAGAGGCGAGTTTTCCATGGAAATGTAAGTAATGTCAATGGTTATGTACGTGTGCAGACAACATCCACAGTTATAAATAGGTGGAAGAAATGCGACACAGAATCTTTGAAAAATAACAGGTCCAATTCAACCCCCCCCCCAACCCCCACCCGATGATTGACAACTGATGGTTGCTTGAAAGCT
>CM030371.1:15785010-15996409 GCA_003604175.2 Clonorchis sinensis
AAGTGCCTGCAAACGAACATCACAGAGCAGTTATTCCGTGCGCACAATCAAATCGCTGCGTATTCTCGAAAAGCTATATATAAGCAGGGCGTGGTAAAACGTATACGCATATCCTCCAACGACGTATATGGAGTCTGTGAAGGTATGTTCATTCCAAGTGTATGTATATCGCAAGGCATCCTCACTGTTTATTAGTTGATCAGTCCAGACTGACGGAACGTAACCGCAAGCGAACTTTTCCCCCAACCACCACTCAGTGGCACTGGACTAAATGTTCCACAATGCGTTTCCCGGGTGAAACGCGGGAACGCAATCCAGTGCCACGAAATGGTGGCTGAATTGAACAAAGGTCAAGTGTGCTTGGCTCACATCCGGTCAGGACAGATCATGCCACAGACAGAGATATGCCCTCCAAACCAGTTACTGGACACCGCTGGACCGAGTAGGATTGGCACAATTTAGATTACTGTCGATTGTACGCATCATTGGAATCCGGTTACATGACACACAACTCTGCAATCACACTTCGGTAGGATGAGAGGCGGCGAAGAAACGTGCTAAAATGACTTGCCAGTGCACAGATGGACGAGCATGAATCAGTAACTCGATGATACACTGGGCAGCGAATCACCTGTGTGGGGTGAAAAATCGACGACTATTCAACTCCCAGTGTGTGCGACCGACGCAGGTAAAGTTTGAAGCGACAAACCCTCATTGTTCGCATCTCTGGATTGGGGAAATCATTGATCGCCTAACCCTGGTGACCGTACCGATGTCATAGTCATCATGTCATCATAGTGAAGTCTTGGAAAATTATTTTGAATCAGCACACGTCAGTCAATTTTGAGGCATTCGTTTTTGTGTTCAAACATACGACAACTGGGTCCAGCCTTTGGAAAATACAACACAACATGGAACCGAAAGCCCAAAATGGATATCGGATAACTTACCACACACTATGATACGAAATTCGCAACGTGCAGTTTATGTTTGACCAATATACTGTCCTTCTCATTTAGGAATTGATACACGCATATCCTTCGACAACACATACGTAGGCTGTGGGGATATGTTCATTCCAAGTGGTGAGAATTCCAAAACAATTTAGAACTTGGACCTAGAGAAAGCATTTGACATCAGAAACACTGAGTAAACATTTGCTACTGAACCCAGGGGGGATGCCTTCATCGACCAGTTTTTTATACACTCTAGGATACATTGTTTCTCATCCAATGTTTAGACGTCTCCCCGTGATGCACTTTGAACTTTATTGTTACAACCTTCTACGTACTAGAATCTTACCATCCAATTCAGACTCGTGGGTAACCAACCAGGTGGCATTTCCCCTGTTTACCATAAATGAATTGCTGCCCAAGTGCCGAGAGTGATCAGCAAGCAAAAGGTAGTTTTCTACATGAGCTGTGTTAAACAGTACCGTCAGCCCAGTGTTTTTATCATGACAATGTAGCCACTCCATCGAAAACGGATACCGTTCCAGAGATCAGTTGGTAGGCAGATTCTGCTCACTAACGTCATTCCAAATACATACGACTCACAGGTGGAACTTCCCCCAACTTCTCGTTACATTCACTCAAGTAGACAAAATCCATCAGAACATGCCGAATTCGTTGAGGTAGCATAAGAAAACAAGCTTCAACGGAAAACGAGATGCTCAGAACAAAACATTTGGTATTTGTTGTCTATTCAGACTGGAATATTTCGTTGTGTGGACCGCATTCCTTGGCGTTTAAACCCGTTTATTTATTTGCGAGAAAAAGCTTGCATCCCTCGCGAAGACACTATGGTGCACGACGAATTTAAACGTCGACTGGAAGCCCCGGCGAAATCGTTCGCGAGCTATCTCATCATCAAAGCGACCCGCTACCTAGAACAGCGGAGGCAACATGACACAATGCACTGAAATATTCAAAATGCAGTAGCGATCACCTTCAAGAGTCTTCACTTCCAAATAACAATTCCGGGTCACCAAGGTTCGTAAGGTGACACTCACCATGTTCATCGAGCTGGGAAATGTGGCTGCAAGTATACCATCAACAGCGGAAATGCCGTCCTCACACGGTAGTCGATTAGAGGTGCACCGTCATGAGCTCGTGACTTGAGGAAGGAAATTTTTCGCATTCGTACAAAGCCTATGGTCTACTGTGGTTAAATGTTTATATCGGAATGAACAACGTCTACGCAACTGTTTTGACGGCACTGAGAGAAAGCCAAGATATAAAACCTAAAGAAAAGTTGAAATTCATCTCAGGTAATTTCCCCAAGTCTCATTGAAGTCGTTCGATCTCCGGATTAGCTAGATTATAAATGTGCAATAATCATAGGTGATTGGCAAACATGAAACTCCTCATAACGTCCGCGTTGAGAGTGGCCATGATGAAATGTTCACAGATTTCGGGATGTTTCGGACCACATCAACAAACTATAGGTCGTTGATTTTAAATGGAGCACTGGAATGTTTCCGACGTTGTACACACCGGCATTCAAAAGACTGAGTTGACAAGTGTTTTCCAGCCGTTGCTTGTTCGGAGAGGATTAGTTCGAAGAAAATATCACAATGGTACAATCGTCGTACAATGGTCGATTTGCAGGAGAACACGGAAGTGTGGTCCACTATCCTGTGAATTCCGTTCAGTACTACACCCAAGCCAGTAAGCATGGCTTCCCGAAATCTGGCAAACGGAATATCGATGGGTGGCTGCAAACGATCAGCAGCTATTTGCGATCCTGGACGTCAGTGTTTGCACTCCGAAATGAGCCTGTATTGGTCGATGTTTCATCGCCCTGAGGACCGTTACATTTTCTGTCACCATCCAGCAGAATCCAAATGCAAACTGAGCATCCCAATGAAAACAAGTTGCCGAATTCACCCCAAGCACTCGTGAGTGAAATAACAGCATTTCCGTGCGGTTTGGTTTATTCACAAGCATGAACGAAGCGAAAATGAGCTGTGAAAACTCAACTGAATGTCTCCTATGCACAGAGTTGAAAATACTGGGGATTCTCAAGCGTCCTTTGGAAACTTCCTGAATATTATTGCTTTGAATATTATTCAATGCTGAACAAGCAATACCACTCTCCACCAATGCGATGAGGGCGGCTTGACAGGCAGCCGGGCCAGGAATTTATCACATGTTTTTCAGTAGAATACACGGTAGCACACATTGTGGCTTCGAAAGTTCGCACGCAGGCCGTCCATGTGCGATTCGACTGAGTTAAGCCAGCCCAGTCGGCTGATTTATCCGGCATCTTGTCACATCCAAAGATGGTTGCCGTTTACTCGTCTCGACTACGGAAACGGGCTGATATGGCCAACGAACAACTACTCAACGCTCACTGATCACGGGATAGATTCCTGGAGATGAGTGACCCCGATTGCATAAGCTGGCATTGCTTACAAGACACAACAAATTCCACTACCTCCGCTCCAATTCCTCGGCTTTAGGCACTCTGCCAAAGCAAGCCGTACGTTTTATTGCATTCTGTGTTTGGCATCTCGTGGCATTGGACGATTCGATTCCGTCTCACTACGAGACGTATCGCGATCAGTATGGCGCTCTAATCACTGCCCATCGGGAATATTATGCCAGTGTGATTCAGGCCCAGTTTACATGAGGCCTCCTCGAATCCAGGCTCTGTCTACCTCATTCAAGCTTTTCAGTGCTATGTCGTCCTCCGTCTCCTCACCAATTATCTCATCCAACAAGACAGCAGCATCATTCAGTATTATGGCATATTACCGCCGCAGTCACCCGATACTAGCCCACACGATCGAGGTTATTGACAGCAATGATATCGGATTCAGATCCGTGGTTATTTGTATGTCAAATGTTGAATCATGTTGTAACGTAGTATCGTGATACATTCTCGAATCCAGTCGGTACAGACAGTCTCAACGTGAACATTTCTGCCAGGTACTAAGGCATCCACAAATCCATGGCCCAGACAATCGCAAAACATACCATCTCAGTGGTTTAATACTTGTGCTCAGCATTCGACAGGACAGACTGGGAAACTCGGTGGTTCATGTCTGTGGAAGGTGAATGAAATATGCACACCCTAATAGAATCCAACGTTTGGGATTATCAGGAGCTGGCGTGTGCGTGAGTTAAAATTTACGCTCCGATTTCATCACACCACGATTCTTTGGACGAGCCCAAACAACCCTCCTTGACTCGAGTAGGCTGATAACAAACTCAAGGTGATATCATTCAACCAGGCACGTCGGCATTCTGCGGTTTGATCGACCCTCCGATAACAAGTCTTCATTACTTCTTTCACCTAGTCTTATCAACGAGATTCGCCCACCAAGGATAACCGCTTGCGAATTGTTAAACGAACCGCGTTTCCAGTGTAAAACTCTGTCAGACAACTGTACCTCAAGTCCCACGACCTTCATCCAATCATCCAGATGACCTCTTCAAACGCAAAGTGATTACCTAGATCGGGTTGATAAATCAGACAGTGTGGCGAGTCGAGTCACTTTTCTTTCCATTAGTTGGACCGTTACGTGTTCATTCTCGTTTCCGGAATTCGGATCGACGCCGTATGCATAATTATGAGCCCATGTTTGTCACCGTCTCTACGGGTAATTCCCCATCATCCGAATACCTCGGTAGCCCAAATACACCCGAAACATGCATATAAATATAGAAGTCACGGAGCAGTGTGCTAAGTCAACTGCAATTGCCATGAGCCCGCTAGCTTGCGTTTGCCTCTTTATCGGTATTTGTGCTCTGGTGTTAAATGGTGAGTCCCTCTACAGGAACCTACTCCCAATGCGCTTCTGACTTGTTGTAAGGCCCTCTCACACGAATGCAAATCTAGTCTCACATATCGAACAGTATCACCGTGCTAGAGTTTTGGATGCTTTCCGCGAAACCGGATGCATTCTGCAGACAGACTGGCGCATTATTCGTTTGCCGAGCAGAGCACGTGAGAGAAGCGCGTTGTGAATTGAGCAAATATTACCTTGTGCATTCACAGTTGGATGGGCAGTGGACGAGCTTGAAGCTAGAACCTCGAATAGGCAAACCATTCCATTTCATCCCCACGTCCAGATAGCCATTTTCACCTCGTCCGACTGGTTTCTGTGAACATAAATGTGAGCGCCTTGAACGGAATACATGTTATGCTATAACAACGAACGTGGGAAATCGCGTTGGTCAGGCATTTTCATTTCTGTTCCTTATAGGTTGTAATGGACAAAACTGCTGTCAGCCCAAAACAAGTGAGTGAACTTTTCTTATCATCGCTGAAGTTTGTTAGTGGTATTTTCAATTTGATCATCATCATCATCATCATCATCATCATCATCATCATCATCATCATCGTCGTCGTCGTCATCACCTTGAACACCATCATCTCAACTAAATCCAAAATGTTTGTCCACCTATTCATCACGCTCAAATACGATTCGGAATTGATTCATTCGCGCATCATATCACAAATTTGCAGTAGTTGTGGCGATTGTTCTACCAAGCTGCTTCGAGACCTACTGGATGCCAGTTCCTCAACCATTCAACACGTAATTTCCAAACATTTCAGCACAACCTCCGGCACCCGAGGCAACGCCAGCACCCGTTGTACGGCCTACTCGTCCTCCAGCGCCTTCTCCGACAACACAAGCGCCAGCAGAAAGAATGGGTTGTGGTGAGTTGGTTTGGGTCCCCTACGGCTTACCAGCTGTCATTTCCTTTAAATACCCGGCTTCATAATGATTGTCGTGTTCACATTGCGCCTACATTATGAGAACGTAACGAACGTCTCTGTGCAACGTGCATTTCAGGAACCGTTCTCGAACAGGTGTATTGTGTGAGTACTCTTGAGCAAATTCAGATTACGTGGTGAAATATATGCATGTCGATGTGTTGTCATTGTAGGGCAGAGTGTGGACTGCATTGTGCACACTTACCAGAGAATCGATAGCTTACGGTGATACAATTTCCACTTCCATAATCTTGTCCTCGTTGTTCTTTCAGGAGCTGAAGTTTCTCATCCAATTCATGTGAGTGATTCCGGTTGGTGTTTACTGATGTCTTTGTGTTGTGAGTGGACTCCATTAGTGCGTTTGCCTCCTGAGTGATAATTGGACCAGCATTTTTCTCATTGCTCTTGATCTACAATTGTCAGTGCTCATTGCTGGACGCCACACCATGTATGGCCGTCGAGCGGTACACCTGCTACGGAAATTAGTCCTTATTCCGCCTTATTTCTTGTTTACGTCCCATATCATTTCGCGTGAATTGGTATTCAGTGGCTTGCTTGCTATCGGTATTGCCAGCGGCCGTCGACGATGCGTATAAAGCAGGTGCTTCTCTGTCCGTCACCTTCAGCGTGGATGGTGTTCGTTGCAACTTTTATATAACAAGACAGAATCTTCTGCTGCACACACACAGTTCGCCTGAACATTGATCATAAACCAGTGAACGTGATTCTCACTCAGTAGGCGTAGCACTCGGTTCGGTTCGCCTGACAATTGACAGTTCTGTACGCACGTGTACAATAATCACGGAATTCCCCGTATTTCGAATTGGATATCATATTCCGTTTTACACAACCAAACCATTTTACCATTTGACCAATTACCCAACGATGCACAATATCTTTCAGCGGCCTTGAGGACGCGGATGTGAACTGCCAGGATTTTCTCCAACCCTCCAGGAGACGAATTTAAACGTTTTTGTGGTTATGGTAGCAAACCTCATAAACGCAAGCGCTGCGAATGCAGCACAAATCAAAAACAATTCCTCTGTCCTCATTTTCATCTAATGGGATACACGTGGTCACTTCTGAGCGTTCATCCGGTTTTGGCTGGATGCACCAATCGAAGCATGGGTCGATATGGAACCTTCATATGTAGCGAACTGACGCATCTGGAACGCGGAATTCTTCCCTCTGTTGTTTACTAGTTTTGAGTCCAAACGGTTTTCGTGCTTGAAAGTGTTGCCAATTCATCCGCCCGATCATGATCGGATACGGGCAATCCTACGTATCCCGTACGATTGCAACCCAAATGGTAGGAAACCTCCGCGTATCGAGGAGAACTTCGGTCGGAACTCAGGAGAACTGGGTTCAGTGAGTCTCCAGTCGACACTGTAATGGTGAGTATTTGGCCAACTCAGATATTGTTTGGCTGGACGATAATCCTTTCAGTTTTAGCCCAACACGAGCAGCATTGGTGCACGGCAACTCAGCGGTTTCTCTTGGGTTGGCACAAATTACAGTCCACCAGTTTAGTTATATTCAACTGACCTACGTTCTGACATTGAATTGTCTCCAAATGATTTGCGCAATTCATCTATTATATAGCAGATTCACAAAATCTCCGGAGGATTGCACGTAAATATTCCGTTTATGCTGGTCAACTTGCGCGGATTTGATGCACCAGGAATTTGACTTTGCTGATATTCGTCTTTCTGCTAGGGAATCTACTTCGTTTGTACGAATAGTCAAGCGTTAGCAGGAAATTTTCATCCCGGCAACGGAGGTCTACGTTTTGTGCCATAGAAGGAGCCGTCTGGCCTACTTTCCTGGAACTATACATTGACATAATATCTGATTTTAACTAGCCGCAGGAAGGGTAACAATTTGCAAACCCATACCAACGCGTGCGGGCTCGCGGCGAAATCAATCCCACCGATAGTCACAAGAAGGCAAGCGAGAAACGCTCAGCTTTTAACACCCAGTCGTCAATGCGGTGAGTGGGCAACGTAACTCACGAAGCATCAATGGTCCCAGAGATTTGTAATTTACAAACGGAATCCCTTAATGCGAATGTAACACGAAAATTGGAAATCGTTCCTCACCTTCCAAAACAATGAATTACAACTGAGGCGAACAAATCCAGCATGCGTTTTCCGAAAATTTCGCCCAAAATTAACGAATGGTGTTCGTACGCAAATCGTTGAGGAACAATCTGACGGCGAATACCACTAGAAACATGACGCCCGTACGATCAGTTCATATGTACTCTGGAAGATCCGGTAGAATCCGAAATTCGTTTAACACCCGAAGTGCTGATCAAGTGAAATATCTAGGTCATCCGATGTCGATATGCACGATTGAGACCTAATGGGGTAATACAAGTAATTTTGGTCAAGTATTTCCCGACAATATTTTGGTTTTCGCAAATAACCCGTTTCAAGTGTGTTCACCGCAGAATGCCTCTTCAGTGATTATTCACCTAGTCGCCCAATTTGGTTTCCGGTGCAAAATTTCTCTAGCCGCTAAGGAGAATCGATTCGCTCTCAGTAATGACTCCGTCTGATCTATGGAATTCCATATGGAATAATATGGAATACGCTCACCGTGCCCACCAGCTCTGACATGTGTTCCATCAGTGTAACCACTCAGAGCAGCTTCATCTGGCAGATTTGATAACCCAGACGCGGCAACACATTCGTTTTCGCCCTTACGAGGAACAACAGGTTGCCCCTAGATTGATGCATGTGACCATATTGCACTCCACCTGATCTCGGCTTGGTGGCCTAGAGTAGATAATTTGCCCTCACGGCGAAAATGGGCGCGCGTGGAAGCGACCGATTGGGACCAATGATACGCACGCTTCAGGAGCCCTATCGCGGATGAGTGACGATGTGCTTCTTGTTGATATCTGGTCTGGTGCTGAAACGAAACGGCCGTCCGTCAGCTAGCTCATCAGCCATGCATTACCCTTACAAGCTCACACCACGAGGCATGTCAGTGTGGCGTGGTTTGTCACAGGTATTATATCGATCTCCTCGATGAACATTCTCAAGCAACAAACGGCTCGGGTTTTCGGATAATTAGAACTAATTCACCGACTTGCTATCGATGAATTTTTGGTAGCTCAGGTTCTATGGATGCCTCTCCTCATGTTCACCAAGCTAGGCATTTGGGTGCAAACGTTTGGTCGGCAAACGAAGTGATCTCATCACTGAGCAATCGATTAGTGGTGTATCGTCCGACGTCGATGAATGTTGCAATGATGCTGGTTCACATTCACAAACGGTCCGTCTTTTTTAGTACTATAGATGTTTAACTCCCACAGAACGTCAGTGCATTATTTGTTTGCATTTATTCGGACGATGCTAAGTCATGTACATTAGGGACGCATTATACCCTAGCATCAGAATCCTTCATCTTGCATATTTTGTGTATACCACTGAGAATACTTCCCATAGGGTAAGGCTGTTTGACTTGTTTGACCTGTTGTGCTATTTAAAAGTGAAGTGTGTTTCTTAGGTGTCTCCTGAAAAAGCGGAATGCAATTTGACGCCGGACGACCGCATGACCAGAGATGCTGTAATGCTTTCAGAACGATAAACATTCCAGAACAAATGATGACACAGGTCGCTAATTGTAATTTGGTCATTCTGGTTCCATGATAGACCATCATTGGGAAGCACAATTAGGTGAGAATGAGTCTCCTGCCTCCAAATCCAGAGATATTGGTGAGAATAGAAGAGTTCAAAGGATGCCCACTACTGGTATTGCGTTTCCAGTTCAAGTTCAACGGGTAACCACGTGGTGTCGTGGGATCCAGTCGACCAAATATGTTTTTCCTTCGGAGTGCACAGCTACACCTACCTTCGATTAGCCCATAGTGCCAAATGCAGGATAGCGTAAATTTTGCTTGTGGTAGCGCTTGGATAACCAAGGTGTCACAAACTAGTTTCTGGACGCGGATTCGCTATTCGTTCTCGGAAACCATAGCGAGTATTTGGCAACCAAGAGTTGGGACCTGAAAGCCGGATCTGACGGCTCATGAATTCCACCAATCTCAGTCCAGCTGGATTCATCGAATAAACATTTTGGTAGAAAAATTACTCGCCACCCACAAAGTGACCATGCGCCAGAAAATTTCGTGACTTCAATTCAATCTAGGCTCATTGAGAACGTTTGTTCTTCGGACTAGCTTAACTGTAATTCTGCGAAGATTAAACGTAACCGTACTAATTTACCCCATTGTATGTTTGAAAACCAGGAACTTGTTTCCGTTGGCAATATTGATCGAGCGATTTTCTCAAACCATGCATTGTGGAATTTATCTGGCATTCAAAAGCCTGATTACACAAGTTCATTCCGGCCATTACTTGCACGCAGAAGATTGGTTCGATAAACAAAATGTCGCTGTGTATTAACTCTATATACCCCTGTTGTCAATCCGCATCAATATACGGACCTTACATCTGGCTGCCCGATTTCCATAATTCCAGTCCACTCTTTCCGGGATCCTGATGATGTCTAATAGAGTACTTTGTGCTCTCCGGATTCAGATCTATTTCTGCCCCTGAACCCCTGTTCCGATTGGGAGCATGGATATCATCCTTCCATCAACAAGAATTCAAAATTGCCTGTGGTTGACTGGATCGACTCACAGTTTCCCATGAACACCATCGCCATGTTCACCGCCCAGCCATCTCGTTTGACTACCAGATATCTGTACTTTCCGTTCGATCATTTGTCTGAGTGTGGTGGAGTGGAATCCTTACCCACTTGATTCTCGGCTCCCTTAAGCATCATCTGAATTATCCAAAAATCATTCTAGTTTCAGGATATAATGCCAGGTTGATTTAGGCTCCGTCTACCGAAGGGCTCATCCAAACCATTCAGTGCTGTCTCCTCCTCCGCGTCCTTACTAACTCTCCCAACCAAGATGGCTGCAACGTCCTTCCGTAGTACGATATTCCTTGTTACCAGAACGACGTCGAGACTGTCGGCATCACTCGTGAACATGTGGACTTCTTCTCTAACTGGTTTTCTAGAAACCAATCGGTTAGTTGTGTTTTGGCTCCAGGGAGAGTGCCCACTCGTGGATCCATACACTTGAAGTCAGGTGCCGAACGCTAAAACATTTCGTGAAAGTGTTTTTCCCCCAAATATGGCCTCCATTTATAGATGGTCCAGAGGAAACATACTCTTTCATTCAGTGGTTAACTACTTGTACTCAGCAATAGACAGGACAGATTAGTATATTCGATGAGCACATCCTTCCGCTTCATGACCGCACGCAGGCCCCAGTGTAATGTTTACAAAAGCCTCCACAGATGTGATCGATTATCCTGTGTATCCACCTCAGTAAAAGTCCAGGATAGCAACAATGCTTCCAAAAATGTCAGCATCCCCTTGGCATTCGATGATCGTCTTGCGTCTAAGGATGCGAGGAATCAAAAGCATTAAGAAACACAAATCACTCTCCTTTCAGGCTACTATTCCAGCTTAATTCAGGCTCCGTCCACCGAAGAGCCCATTAAAAATGTCCAGTGCTATGTAATCCTCCGCGTCCTCACCAACTCTTCCATCTAACAAGACGGCAGCATCCTCCGGTATGTATGCCATATTATCGCCGAAGTCATGCTATAATCCTTGTACCCAGACCGGCGTCCAGGTTATTGGCACCAATCATGATCTTTGGGATTTCATCTCTATATTCTTTTCTCGAAGGCCAATCGGTTGGCTGATTCTTGCTGAGGAGCGCGTGCTGTACCGTGAAATAATACAGTTGAAGTGAGGCGCACAGCCCTCAAGCATTTCGTGACGGTGTCTCGTGGTCCTGATCCACTCGATTCGTTTCTAGTCGGCCTCAAAGTGAAGTCTTTGTCCCAGCAAATATGGCCTTCTTTCGCCGATGGCCTCGACGATCGGGAAACATAAACTATCTTTGGTTAAGCGCTTGTGATCAGAGATGGTCAGGACAGGACTGCCATGTAACGTAATCAAGCACGCTGGTATTCTGCGGGTTCATCGACTCTGTAAAAACTAGCCTTCATTATTTCTTTCACCTAGTGTTGTCAACGAGATTTGGTCATCAAGGATAACGGGTTGGATAGTATTCAACCTATCACGTTTCCAGCGTAAATCTCTGACAGAAAAATAGAACGAATTTCCGCGGCGTTAATCCAATTAATCAGATGACCTCATTAAACGCCAAGTACCTACCTAGATCGAGTAGATAGATCAGACAGTGTGGCGAGTCGAGTCACTTGTCTTTCCATTAGTTGGACCGTTACGTGTTCATTCTCGTTTCCGGAATTCGGATCGACGCCGTACGCATAATTATGGGCCCTTGTTTCTCGCCGTCTCTAGGGGTAATTCCTCATCATCCGAATACATTAGTGACACTAATACACCCGAAACATGGATGTATATATATATAAAGGAATCACATAGCATTCTCCCAAGTCAACTGCAATTGTCATGGGCCCGCTAGCTTGCGTTTGCCTCTTTATCGGTATTTGTGCTCTGGTGTTAAATGGTGAGTCCCTCTACAGGAACCTACTCCCAATGCGCTTCTGACTTGTTGTAAGGCCCTCTCACACGAATGCAAATCTAGTCTCACATATCGAACAGTATCACCGTGCTAGAGTTTTGGATGCTTTCCGCGAAACCGGATGCATTCTGCAGACAGACTGGCGCATTGTTCGTTTGCCGAGCACAGCACGTGAGAGAAGCGCGTTGTGATTTGAGCAAATAGTACCTTGTGCTTCACAGTTGGATGGGCAGTGGACGAGCTTGAAGTTAGAACCTCGAATAGGCAAACCATTCCAATTCATCTTACCCACGTCCAGATAGCCATTTTCACCTCGTCACCGACTGGTTTCTGTGAACATAAATGTGAGCGCCTTGAACGGAATACATGTTATGCTATAACAACGAACGTGGGAAATCGCGTTGGTCAGGCATTTTCATTTCTGTTCCTTATAGGTTGTGATGGACAAAACTGCTGTCAGCCCAAAACAAGTGAGTGAACTTTTCTTATCATCGCTGAAGTTTGTTAGTGGTATTTTCAATTTGATCATCATCATCATCATCATCATCATCAACTATGTCCACAATGATTGTCCACCTGTTTCATCACGCTCAAATACGATTCGGAATTGATTGATTCATTCGCGAAGCATCACATATCACAAATTTGCAGTAGTTGTGGCGATTGTTCTACCAAGCTGCTTCGAGACCTACTGGATGCCAGTTCCTCAAACATTCAACACGTTATTTGCAAACATTTCAGCACAACCTCCTGCACCACCGCCCACGAGACCACCCGTTGTACGGCCTACTCGCCCTCCAGCGCCTTCAGGAAGAATGGGTTGTGGTGAGTTGGTTTGGGTCCCCTACGGCTTACCAGCTGTCATTTCCTTTAAATACCCGGCTTCATAATGATTGTCGTGTTCACATTGCGCCTACATTATGAGAACGTAGCGAACTACTCGTCTCTGTGCAACGTGCATTTCAGGAACCGTTCTCGAACAGGTGTATTGTGTGAGTACTCTTGAGCAAATTCAGATTACGTGGTGAAATATATGCATGTCGATGTGTTGTCATTGTAGGGCAGAGTGTGGACTGCATTGTGCACACTTACCAGAGAATCGATAGCTTACGGTGATACAATTTCCACTTCCATAATCTTGTCCTCGTTGTTCTTTCAGGAGCTGAAGTTCCTCATTCAATTGATGTGAGTGATTCCGGTTGGTGTTTGCTGCTGTCTTTGTGTTAGTATTGGAACTGCATTAGTGCGTTTGCCTCCTGAGAGTGATAATTGGACCAGCATTTATTTCATTGCTCTTGATCTACGAATTGTCAGTGCTCATTGCTGGACGCCACACCATGTATGGCCACGTCGAGCGGTACACCTGCTACGGAAATTAGTCCTTATTCCGCCTTATTTCTTGTTTACGTCCCATATCATTTCGCGTGAATTGGTATTCAGTGGCTTGCTTGCTATCGGTATTGCCAGCAGCCGTCGACGTTGCGTATAAAGCAGGTGCTTCTCTGTCCGTCACCTTCAGCGTGGATGGTGTTCGTTGCAACTTTGTTATATAACAAGACAGAATCTTCTGCTGCACACACACAATTCTGCCTGAACATTGATCATAAACCAGTGAACGTGATTCTCACTCAGTAGGCGTAGCACTCGGTTCGGTTCGCCTGACAATTGACAGTTCTGTACGCACGTGTACAATAATCACGGAATTCCCCGTATTTTGAATTTGATATCATATTCCGTTTTACACAACCAAACCATTTTACCACTTGACCAATTACCCAACGATGCACAATATCTTTCAGCGGCCTTGAGGACGCGGATGTGAACTGCCAGGATTTTCTCCAACCCTCCAGGAGACGAATTTAAACGTTTTTGTGGTTATGGTAGCAAAGCACTCATAAAGCAAAGCGCTGCGAATGCAGCACAAATCAAAAACAATTCCTCTGTCCTCATTTTCATCTAATGGGATACACGTGGTCACTTCTGAGCGTTCATCCGGTTTTGGCTGGATGCACCAATCGAAGCATGGGTCGATATGGAACCTTCATATGTAGCGAACTGACGCATCTGGAACGCGGAATTCTTCCCTCTGTTGTTTACTAGTTTTGAGTCCAAACGGATTTTCGTGCTTGAAAGTGTTGCCAATTCATCCGCCCGATCATGATCGGATACGGGCAATCCTACGTATCCCGTACGATTGCAACCCAAATGGTAGGAAACCTCCGCGTATCGAGGAGAACTTCGGTCACTGGAAGAACTCAGGAGAACTGGGTTCCGAGTGAGTCTCCAGTCGACACTGTAATGGTGAGTATTTGGCCAACTCGAGATATTGTTTGGCTGGACGATAATCCTTTCAGTTTTTAGCCCAACACGAGCAGCATTGGTGCACGGCAACTCAGCGGTTTCTCTTGGGTTGGCACAAATTACAGTCCACCAGTTTAGTTATATTCAACCTGACCTACGTTCTGACATTGAATTGTCTCCAAATGATTTGCGCAATTCATCTATTATATAGCAGATTCACAAAATCTCCGGAGGATTGCACGTAAATATTCCGTTTATGCTGGTCAACTTGCGCGGATTTGATGCACCAGGAATTTGACCGACTTTGCTGATATTCGTCTTTCTGCTAGGGGAATCTACTTCGTTTGTACAATAGTCAAGCGTTAGCAGGAAATTTTCATCCCCGCAACGGAGGTCTACGTTTTCGTCCAGCCATAGAAGGAGCCCAAATCTGGCCTACTTTCCTGGAACTATACATTGACATAATATCTGATTTTAACTAGCCGCAGGAAGGGTAACAATTTGCAAACCCATACCAACGCGTGCGGGCTCGCGGCGAAATCCAATCCCACCGATAGTCACAAGAAGGCAAGCGAGAAACGCTCAGCTTTTAACACCCAGTCGTCAATGCGGTGAGTGGGCAACGTAACTCACGAAGCATCAATGGTCCCAGAGATTTGTAATTTACAAACGGAATCCCTTAATGCGAATGTAACACGAAAATTGGAAATCGTTCCTAACCTTCCAAAACAATGAATTACAACTGAGGCGAACAAATCCAGCATGCGTTTTCCGAAAATTTCGCCCAAAATTAACGAATGGTGTTCGTACGCAAATCGTTGAGGAACAATCTGACGGCGAATACCACTAGAAACATGACGCCCGTACGATCAGTTCATATGTACTCTGGAAGATCCGGTAGAATCCGAAATTCGCGTTTAACACCCGAAGTGCTGATCAAGTGAAATATCTAGGTCATCCGATGTCGATATGCACGATTGAGACCTAATGGGGTAATACAAGTAATTTTGGTCAAGTATTTCCCGACAATATTTTGGTTTTCGCAAATAACCCGTTTCAAGTGTGTTCACCGCAGAATGCCTCTTCAGTGATTATTCACCTAGTCGCCCAATTTGGTTTCCGGTGCAAAATTTCTCTAGCCGCTAAGGAGAATCGATTCGCTCTCAGTAATGACTCCGTCTGATCTATGGAATTCCATATGGAATAATATGGAATACGCTCACCGTGCCCACCAGCTCTGACATGTGTTCCATCAGTGTAACCACTCAGAGCAGCTTCATCTGGCAGATTTGATAACCCAGACGCGGCAACACATTCGTTTTCGCCCTTACGAGGAACAACAGGTTGCCCCTAGATTGATGCATGTGACCATATTGCACTCCACCTGATCTCGGCTTGGTGGCCTAGAGTAGGTGATAATTTGCCCTCACGGCGAAAATGGGCGCGCGTGGAAGCGACCGATTGGGACCAATGATACGCACGCTTCAGGAGCCCTATCGCGGATGAGTGACGATGTGCTTCTTGTTGATATCTGGTCTGGTGCTGAAACGAAACGGCCGTCCGTCAGCTAGCTCATCAGCCATGCATTACCCTTACAAGCTCACACCACGAGGCATGTCAGTGTGGCGTGGTTTGTCACAGGTATTATATCTCCTCGATGAACATTCTCAAGCAACAAACGGCTCGGGTTTTCGGATAATTAGAACTAATTCACCGACTTGCTATCGATGAATTTTTGGTAGCTCAGGTTCTATGGATGCCTCTCCTCATGTTCACCAAGCTAGGCATTTGGGTGCAAACGTTTGGTCGGCAAACGAAGTGATCTCATCACTGAGCAATCGATTAGTGGTGTATCGTCCGACGTCGATGAATGTTGCAATGATGCTGGTTCACATTCACAAACGGTCCGTCTTTTTAGTACTATAGATGTTTAACTCCCACAGAACGTCAGTGCATTATTTGTTTGCATTTATTCGGACGATGCTAAGTCATGTACATTAGGGACGCATTATACCCTAGCATCAGAATCCTTCATCTTGCATATTTTGTGTATACCACTGAGAATACTTCCCATAGGGTAAGGCTGTTTGACTTGTTTGACCTGTTGTGCTATTTAAAAGTGAAGTGTGTTTCTTAGGTGTCTCCTGAAAAAGCGGAATGCAATTTGACGCCGGACGACCGCATGACCAGAGATGCTGTAATGCTTTCAGAACGATAAACATTCCAGAACAAATGATGACACAGGTCGCTAATTGTAATTTGGTCATTCTGGTTCCATGATAGACCATCATTGGGAAGCACAATTAGGTGAGAATGAGTCTCCTGCCTCCAAATCCAGAGATATTGGTGAGAATAGAAGAGTTCAAAGGATGCCCACTACTGGTATTGCGTTTCCAGTTCAAGTTCAACGGGTAACCACGTGGTGTCGTGGGATCCAGTCGACCAAATATGTTTTTCCTTCGGAGTGCACAGCTACACCTACCTTCGATTAGCCCATAGTGCCAAATGCAGGATAGCGTAAATTTTGCTTGTGGTAGCGCTTGGATAACCAAGGTGTCACAAACTAGTTTCTGGACGCGGATTCGCTATTCGTTCTCGGAAACCATAGCGAGTATTTGGCAACCAAGAGTTGGGACCTGAAAGCCGGATCTGACGGCTCATGAATTCCACCAATCTCAGTCCAGCTGGATTCATCGAATAAACATTTTGGTAGAAAAATTACTCGCCACCCACAAAGTGACCATGCGCCAGAAAATTTCGTGACTTCAATTCAATCTAGGCTCATTGAGAACGTTTGTTCTTCGGACTAGCTTAACTGTAATTCTGCGAAGATTAAACGTAACCGTACTAATTTACCCCATTGTATGTTTGAAAACCAGGAACTTGTTTCCGTTGGCAATATTGATCGAGCGATTTTCTCAAACCATGCATTGTGGAATTTATCTGGCATTCAAAAGCCTGATTACACAAGTTCATTCCGGCCATTACTTGCACGCAGAAGATTGGTTCGATAAACAAAATGTCGCTGTGTATTAACTCTATATACCCCTGTTGTCAATCCGCATCAATATACGGACCTTACATCTGGCTGCCCGATTTCCATAATTCCAGTCCACTCTTTCCGGGATCCTGATGATGTCTAATAGAGTACTTTGTGCTCTCCGGATTCAGATCTATTTCTGCCCCTGAACCCCTGTTCCGATTGGGAGCATGGATATCATCCTTCCATCAACAAGAATTCAAAATTGCCTGTGGTTGACTGGATCGACTCACAGTTTCCCATGAACACCATCGCCATGTTCACCGCCCAGCCATCTCGTTTGACTACCAGATATCTGTACTTTCCGTTGGATCATTTGTCTGAGTGTGGTGGAGTGGAATCCTTACCCACTTGATTCTCGGCTCCCTTAAGCATCATCTGAATTATCCAAAAATCATTCTAGTTTCAGGATATAATGCCAGGTTGATTTAGGCTCCGTCTACCGAAGGGCTCATCCAAACCATTCAGTGCTGTCTCCTCCTCCGCGTCCTTACTAACTCTCCCAACCAAGATGGCTGCAACGTCCTTCCGTAGTACGATATTCCTTGTTACCAGAACGACGTCGAGACTGTCGGCATCACTCGTGAACATGTGGACTTCTTCTCTAACTGGTTTTCTAGAAACCAATCGGTTAGTTGTGTTTTGGCTCCAGGGAGAGTGCCCACTCGTGGATCCATACACTTGAAGTCAGGTGCCGAACGCTAAAACATTTCGTGAAAGTGTTTTTTCCCAGCAAATATGGCCTCCATTTATAGATGGTCCAGAGGAAACATACTCTTTCAGTGGTTAACTACTTGTACTCAGCAATAGACAGGACAGATTAGTATATTCGATGAGCACATCCTTCCGCTTCATGACCGCACGCAGGCCCCAGTGTAATGTTTACAAAAGCCTCCACAGATGTGATCGATTATCCTGTGTATCCACCTCAGTAAAAGTCCAGGATAGCAACAATGCTTCCAAAAATGTCAGCATCCCCTTGGCATTCGATGATCGTCTTGCGTCTAAGGATGCGAGGAATCAAAAGCATTAAGAAACACAAATCACTCTCCTTTCAGGCTACTATTCCAGCTTAATTCAGGCTCCGTCCACCGAAGAGCCCATTAAAAATGTCCAGTGCTATGTAATCCTCCGCGTCCTCACCAACTCTTCCATCTAACAAGACGGCAGCATCCTCCGGTATGTATGCCATATTATCGCCGAAGTCATGCTATAATCCTTGTACCCAGACCGGCGTCCAGGTTATTGGCACCAATCATGATCTTTGGGATTTCATCTCTATATTCTTTTCTCGAAGGCCAATCGGTTGGCTGATTCTTGCTGAGGAGCGCGTGCTGTACCGTGAAATAATACAGTTGAAGTGAGGCGCACAGCCCTCAAGCATTTCGTGACGGTGTCTCGTGGTCCTGATCCACTCGATTCGTTTCTAGTCGGCCTCAAAGTGAAGTCTTTGTCCCAGCAAATATGGCCTTCTTTCGCCGATGGCCTCGACGATCGGGAAACATAAACTATCTTTGGTTAAGCGCTTGTGATCAGAGATGGTCAGGACAGGACTGCCATGTAACGTAATCAAGCACGCTGGTATTCTGCGGGTTCATCGACTCTGTAAAAACTAGCCTTCATTATTTCTTTCACCTAGTGTTGTCAACGAGATTTGGTCATCAAGGATAACGGGTTGGATAGTATTCAACCTATCACGTTTCCAGCGTAAATCTCTGACAGAAAAATAGAACGAATTTCCGCGGCGTTAATCCAATTAATCAGATGACCTCATTAAACGCCAAGTACCTACCTAGATCGAGTAGATAGATCAGACAGTGTGGCGAGTCGAGTCACTTGTCTTTCCATTAGTTGGACCGTTACGTGTTCATTCTCGTTTCCGGAATTCGGATCGACGCCGTACGCATAATTATGGGCCCTTGTTTCTCGCCGTCTCTAGGGGTAATTCCTCATCATCCGAATACATTAGTGACACTAATACACCCGAAACATGGATGTATATATATATAAAAGGAATCACATAGCATTCTCCCAAGTCAACTGCAATTGTCATGGGCCCGCTAGCTTGCGTTTGCCTCTTTATCGGTATTTGTGCTCTGGTGTTAAATGGTGAGTCCCTCTACAGGAACCTACTCCCAATGCGCTTCTGACTTGTTGTAAGGCCCTCTCACACGAATGCAAATCTAGTCTCACATATCGAACAGTATCACCGTGCTAGAGTTTTGGATGCTTTCCGCGAAACCGGATGCATTCTGCAGACAGACTGGCGCATTGTTCGTTTGCCGAGCACAGCACGTGAGAGAAGCGCGTTGTGATTTGAGCAAATAGTACCTTGTGCTTCACAGTTGGATGGGCAGTGGACGAGCTTGAAGTTAGAACCTCGAATAGGCAAACCATTCCAATTCATCTTACCCACGTCCAGATAGCCATTTTCACCTCGTCACCGACTGGTTTCTGTGAACATAAATGTGAGCGCCTTGAACGGAATACATGTTATGCTATAACAACGAACGTGGGAAATCGCGTTGGTCAGGCATTTTCATTTCTGTTCCTTATAGGTTGTGATGGACAAAACTGCTGTCAGCCCAAAACAAGTGAGTGAACTTTTCTTATCATCGCTGAAGTTTGTTAGTGGTATTTTCAATTTGATCATCATCATCATCATCATCATCATCATCATCTCATGTCCACAATGATTGTCCACCTGTTTCATCACGCTCAAATACGATTCGGAATTGATTGATTCATTCGCGAAGCATCACATATCACAAATTTGCAGTAGTTGTGGCGATTGTTCTACCAAGCTGCTTCGAGACCTACTGGATGCCAGTTCCTCAAACATTCAACACGTTATTTGCAAACATTTCAGCACAACCTCCTGCACCACCGCCCACGAGACCACCCGTTGTACGGCCTACTCGCCCTCCAGCGCCTTCAGGAAGAATGGGTTGTGGTGAGTTGGTTTGGGTCCCCTACGGCTTACCAGCTGTCATTTCCTTTAAATACCCGGCTTCATAATGATTGTCGTGTTCACATTGCGCCTACATTATGAGAACGTAGCGAACTACTCGTCTCTGTGCAACGTGCATTTCAGGAACCGTTCTCGAACAGGTGTATTGTGTGAGTACTCTTGAGCAAATTCAGATTACGTGGTGAAATATATGCATGTCGATGTGTTGTCATTGTAGGGCAGAGTGTGGACTGCATTGTGCACACTTACCAGAGAATCGATAGCTTACGGTGATACAATTTCCACTTCCATAATCTTGTCCTCGTTGTTCTTTCAGGAGCTGAAGTTCCTCATTCAATTGATGTGAGTGATTCCGGTTGGTGTTTGCTGCTGTCTTTGTGTTAGTATTGGAACTGCATTAGTGCGTTTGCCTCCTGAGAGTGATAATTGGACCAGCATTTATTTCATTGCTCTTGATCTACGAATTGTCAGTGCTCATTGCTGGACGCCACACCATGTATGGCCACGTCGAGCGGTACACCTGCTACGGAAATTAGTCCTTATTCCGCCTTATTTCTTGTTTACGTCCCATATCATTTCGCGTGAATTGGTATTCAGTGGCTTGCTTGCTATCGGTATTGCCAGCAGCCGTCGACGTTGCGTATAAAGCAGGTGCTTCTCTGTCCGTCACCTTCAGCGTGGATGGTGTTCGTTGCAACTTTGTTATATAACAAGACAGAATCTTCTGCTGCACACACACAATTCTGCCTGAACATTGATCATAAACCAGTGAACGTGATTCTCACTCAGTAGGCGTAGCACTCGGTTCGGTTCGCCTGACAATTGACAGTTCTGTACGCACGTGTACAATAATCACGGAATTCCCCGTATTTTGAATTTGATATCATATTCCGTTTTACACAACCAAACCATTTTACCACTTGACCAATTACCCAACGATGCACAATATCTTTCAGCGGCCTTGAGGACGCGGATGTGAACTGCCAGGATTTTCTCCAACCCTCCAGGAGACGAATTTAAACGTTTTTGTGGTTATGGTAGCAAAGCACTCATAAAGCAAAGCGCTGCGAATGCAGCACAAATCAAAAACAATTCCTCTGTCCTCATTTTCATCTAATGGGATACACGTGGTCACTTCTGAGCGTTCATCCGGTTTTGGCTGGATGCACCAATCGAAGCATGGGTCGATATGGAACCTTCATATGTAGCGAACTGACGCATCTGGAACGCGGAATTCTTCCCTCTGTTGTTTACTAGTTTTGAGTCCAAACGGATTTTCGTGCTTGAAAGTGTTGCCAATTCATCCGCCCGATCATGATCGGATACGGGCAATCCTACGTATCCCGTACGATTGCAACCCAAATGGTAGGAAACCTCCGCGTATCGAGGAGAACTTCGGTCACTGGAAGAACTCAGGAGAACTGGGTTCCGAGTGAGTCTCCAGTCAACACTGTAATGGTGAGTATTTGGCCAACTCGAGATATTGTTTGGCTGGACGATAATCCTTTCAGTTTTTAGCCCAACACGAGCAGCATTGGTGCACGGCAACTCAGCGGTTTCTCTTGGGTTGGCACAAATTACAGTCCACCAGTTTAGTTATATTCAACCTGACCTACGTTCTGACATTGAATTGTCTCCAAATGATTTGCGCAATTCATCTATTATATAGCAGATTCACAAAATCTCCGGAGGATTGCACGTAAATATTCCGTTTATGCTGGTCAACTTGCGCGGATTTGATGCACCAGGAATTTGACCGACTTTGCTGATATTCGTCTTTCTGCTAGGGAATCTACTTCGTTTGTACAATAGTCAAGCGTTAGCAGGAAATTTTCATCCCCGCAACGGAGGTCTACGTTTTCGTCCAGCCATAGAAGGAGCCCAAATCTGGCCTACTTTCCTGGAACTATACATTGACATAATATCTGATTTTAACTAGCCGCAGGAAGGGTAACAATTTGCAAACCCATACCAACGCGTGCGGGCTCGCGGCGAAATCCAATCCCACCGATAGTCACAAGAAGGCAAGCGAGAAACGCTCAGCTTTTAACACCCAGTCGTCAATGCGGTGAGTGGGCAACGTAACTCACGAAGCATCAATGGTCCCAGAGATTTGTAATTTACAAACGGAATCCCTTAATGCGAATGTAACACGAAAATTGGAAATCGTTCCTCACCTTCCAAAACAATGAATTACAACTGAGGCGAACAAATCCAGCATGCGTTTTCCGAAAATTTCGCCCAAAATTAACGAATGGTGTTCGTACGCAAATCGTTGAGGAACAATCTGACGGCGAATACCACTAGAAACATGACGCCCGTACGATCAGTTCATATGTACTCTGGAAGATCCGGTAGAATCCGAAATTCGCGTTTAACACCCGAAGTGCTGATCAAGTGAAATATCTAGGTCATCCGATGTCGATATGCACGATTGAGACCTAATGGGGTAATACAAGTAATTTTGGTCAAGTATTTCCCGACAATATTTTGGTTTTCGCAAATAACCCGTTTCAAGTGTGTTCACCGCAGAATGCCTCTTCAGTGATTATTCACCTAGTCGCCCAATTTGGTTTCCGGTGCAAAATTTCTCTAGCCGCTAAGGAGAATCGATTCGCTCTCAGTAATGACTCCGTCTGATCTATGGAATTCCATATGGAATAATATGGAATACGCTCACCGTGCCCACCAGCTCTGACATGTGTTCCATCAGTGTAACCACTCAGAGCAGCTTCATCTGGCAGATTTGATAACCCAGACGCGGCAACACATTCGTTTTCGCCCTTACGAGGAACAACAGGTTGCCCCTAGATTGATGCATGTGACCATATTGCACTCCACCTGATCTCGGCTTGGTGGCCTAGAGTAGGTGATAATTTGCCCTCACGGCGAAAATGGGCGCGCGTGGAAGCGACCGATTGGGACCAATGATACGCACGCTTCAGGAGCCCTATCGCGGATGAGTGACGATGTGCTTCTTGTTGATATCTGGTCTGGTGCTGAAACGAAACGGCCGTCCGTCAGCTAGCTCATCAGCCATGCATTACCCTTACAAGCTCACACCACGAGGCATGTCAGTGTGGCGTGGTTTGTCACAGGTATTATATCGATCTCCTCGATGAACATTCTCAAGCAACAAACGGCTCGGGTTTTCGGATAATTAGAACTAATTCACCGACTTGCTATCGATGAATTTTTTGGTAGCTCAGGTTCTATGGATGCCTCTCCTCATGTTCACCAAGCTAGGCATTTGGGTGCAAACGTTTGGTCGGCAAACGAAGTGATCTCATCACTGAGCAATCGATTAGTGGTGTATCGTCCGACGTCGATGAATGTTGCAATGATGCTGGTTCACATTCACAAACGGTCCGTCTTTTTTAGCACTATAGATGTTTAACTCCCACAGAACGTCAGTGCATTATTTGTTTGCATTTATTCGGACGATGCTAAGTCATGTACATTAGGGACGCATTATACCCTAGCATCAGAATCCTTCATCTTGCATATTTTGTGTATACCACTGAGAATACTTCCCATAGGGTAAGGCTGTTTGACTTGTTTGACCTGTTGTGCTATTTAAAAGTGAAGTGTGTTTCTTAGGTGTCTCCTGAAAAAGCGGAATGCAATTTGACGCCGGACGACCGCATGACCAGAGATGCTGTAATGCTTTCAGAACGATAAACATTCCAGAACAAATGATGACACAGGTCGCTAATTGTAATTTGGTCATTCTGGTTCCATGATAGACCATCATTGGGAAGCACAATTAGGTGAGAATGAGTCTCCTGCCTCCAAATCCAGAGATATTGGTGAGAATAGAAGAGTTCAAAGGATGCCCACTACTGGTATTGCGTTTCCAGTTCAAGTTCAACGGGTAACCACGTGGTGTCGTGGGATCCAGTCGACCAAATATGTTTTTCCTTCGGAGTGCACAGCTACACCTACCTTCGATTAGCCCATAGTGCCAAATGCAGGATAGCGTAAATTTTGCTTGTGGTAGCGCTTGGATAACCAAGGTGTCACAAACTAGTTTCTGGACGCGGATTCGCTATTCGTTCTCGGAAACCATAGCGAGTATTTGGCAACCAAGAGTTGGGACCTGAAAGCCGGATCTGACGGCTCATGAATTCCACCAATCTCAGTCCAACTGGATTCATCGAATAAACATTTTGGTAGAAAAATTACTCGCCACCCACAAAGTGACCATGCGCCAGAAAATTTCGTGACTTCAATTCAATCTAGGCTCATTGAGAACTTTTGTTCTGCGCACTAGCTGAGTTGTAATTCTTCAAGAATTAATAGTGGTTGGTAGCTGTATTGTGCTTATCATATCCCCTATATGCGTGGAAATTTTAATCCTGTTTACACATTCCTGATCTCGGAATGAGTTCATGAATTTTTATATTTTCTTCTCGCGTGAACCGGTTCATATGCTGTCACTTTCCAGCGCTTATCGGCAATCGGAGACTAGTATAACTCTTTCATTTGCGCAAAGGTTTGACTAATGAGTTTCCTCGATCGTCCTTTTTAACTTTTCTGGGTGTCGTTTGACTGTCAAACAAAGTTGAACAAGCAATATATATAGGTTTTATAATTCCTCTACCCACGTTCCAGCAAATCCAATGACGGCCAGACATCTTTCACGTTTGATCATTAGTGCGCACTGCAGCACACATTACGAATTAATAAGTTCGCACGCATGCCGTCCATGCGCGATTCCTCTCATTTAGGTGAGCCCACCCTTCGATGTTTCTGGAGCTTGTGTTTAACTGTAGTTTCCGTCATTTCAACTTAGTGTGGTTATATGTGGTGAACATTGCGCATCGATTTCATCCTTGCCGTCAAACGAGGAGTTGGTCAGGGCTATGATTGCAATCCTGAAGCACTGATGATATTATCCATTTTGCCTGGTGACAAGCATAATTCACACACGGCTTGCAACTGTCCGAAGTTACAAGTTGTTAGACATACTTGATTCCAGACAATACGGTGGGATTGAAAAAGAAACCCTTCGAGTACCCTGATTCAGCAAAAAAAACGATACGCGCTAGAACTTTGTGTACTGTCAATTCGAGCACCAGCTTGGATTACAGGCACCAAGCTTCAGTGCCATCCCGTGGGCGAGGAATATCAGACCAAACAGTAGCCATATGAAGCCGGTTACTTGGCTCCTGGAGGTGAATACTTGTTTCTAGCAGACAACTCAGATATGCAGGACAGTTGTGTAAGCAGGCAAACACATGAACACGTGCGTTTATTGTGATGCAGACATTCCAAACGGAAGTTAAGTTTTGGGGTTATTATAATATTATTAGAATATTTGAGGAGAATGATGTGTTTCTGTCTCGGAGCTGCTTAAAAATTCGGAAATTCCCCGATGACTGTACCCACTGGCTTGTGAAGACACTTATCCTCTCAGCATGTAGCGAGCACCAACACCGTATGTAACTGAGAGCCTCAAGCACCTTGCCTTGTCTGCAAAAATACATTGAGGTAGTTCATTTTCCTAAATCACATATATACCTCCGAGTCGCCTAGGTGTACCATAGTGTTACACACTCAGTCGGATTATAATAAATAAATAGTCATACAGTGAAACAGAACTATCGTGCATTTGGTTGACGATTCGTAGCAAGACAGAAATTGTGATCATGTATTGGGTATTTGTAGGCCGGATAAAAGATGTTGGCATATTACAACACTGGCATGACTGTTGACAAAAGTTATTCACCAGAAAATCGAGACGCCACAAAAACAAATACAAAGTCGAATCTGGCCGCACACCGTCGAGCTTGGTCAGGTGCGAGATGTTTCATCCCCTTGAGAGAGATAAGAGAAGCACGATTCTTTGGAAATGGTGAAGAGTTTTGTGCCGTGACATGACTGGTTTGGTTCCGGGGGAGGGTTCTATTCTGAAATCATTACAAATGTGTGCGATCGTGCCGGAGGAATAATGCGTAAATAGATAAGTTCTCCCTAAATCAAGTATTACTCGGTACCTTACGGCCACATAGGTTTAAGTATTAGTTGATTATTAGAAATCAATTAAATTTTAAGGTTAGGAAGTTATTTAGTTGGGAGAATTAGTGTGTTCCTCTCGTCCTGTTTTACATATCCCTGAAACATCAATCTACCTTATCATACCAACCTCACGAAGTGTCCGGTTGTCTGTGAGAGGCACAAAACCACAAGGATTGTTTTGTGGAATAGCTGTGCCCAACTGGATACGATAATTGCATACGAGCACAATATTTTAGGTGGAATCTAGTATTTACTGTTTCCCTTTCCCATTAAAAACCTGTTTGTACCCCGACGAATGGCTTTTGGTTCAACAATAAAAAATCAAACATCCCTTCCTGCCATTCCCCTATGATATGCGGCTTACCGTTAATATGGTCTTGGAGATTCGTGCAAGGACGTTGATATTTGAAGCCAAATGAAAGCAAATTCCTTATTTTCGGTCTAGGTTTTCTTACAGTTCAGATAAAGCCTTCTTCACGTATGCATTGATTGACTTCGATCGTATCTCAGGCTAAATAAATATTTGTCCGAAATCTCAACTTCCCAGTCTTTGAATTGCTCCTGTTCACAATGTGAGAAGGTTTTTTGAATTATTCCAGATCTATAACCTACCCATCTATTGCCACTTGCGAATATGGTGTAAATAAGCATATGGCTGGCTGTTATATTTTTGTACGCATATGTAAGCATGTAAGAAGATGATGTTGTTGACATTACGGTCGAAGGAACATGGTGAAGGGGATACCCACTGTGCTATCTTTTTCAAAATATCAAAAGTCTATCATTCAGTACTGTAAGCCAATTTTCAGGACAGCTAACCAGATGACGCGAGTAGTGTTTTAAAAAATAGTAGTGAATTCCGCTATGTCTACTGTGGAAATGACCGCACCCATATTTTGTCACGTGAATTGAAATTTCCATTCATTTTAATCAAGTAATCTATATATAAACTTCATTTCACACGTTTGTGACTAAAACTGATCAGGTGAAACAGTGATATGCAATGTTGACGCCTCGAGATGGTGAACAGACTGTTTCAAGTTCCACAATTAATTCCTACTCAGCATGAAACCGTCGGCCTCCAAGTGGAAAATCCAGGTGACCGTAAATAGACAGCACAACTTTACAGATCCAGCGACCAGCGGACAATTCACCAGCCAATAGTTCAGAGCGCTTCCGGATACAATTTCTTTGGGCAGCACAACTCTAACCACGTCTCAGTGATTCTGCGATAATCCAAGAAATCCATTAAGTACCTATTGCAGAGCGACGAATTCCATAGGACTCGTCAGAAGTCACTTGAAAGTAAGCCAACTTCCAACGGCTGTATGAAACTTGAAAATAAAGTGCTACCTAGCTGTTAACTCTCACTTCACTTTCCACTCTCAGTTTTCTAGTCTTTAATTATGCCGCACAGGGCCTTTATACGCGGATCGCTTCATTTGGCATGCCCTAATGACGTCATCTTCAACTGGTTTCATTATCGACATGTTGCCCGAAACTTTGCATACAAAAAATAGTCAGTTATGATTCGACTCAGCCAATCCCTTAATATAGATTTCGTTTCTCCCTCTCTTGAAGAGTGTCACACATTGATCGTCATTTGTCGTGTTCAGCACCGGCTTTATGTAAAAAAAATTACCGTCATATTTTAAGAACCAGTTTTTGTATTTGCCGCAAAAGATTCAACAACTGCAGCAAACATATTTCCAGCAAAATAGCTATTAAAGATTTCTTCTTCCGAAAAGTAGCATCTATTAGTCCTCGCATACAGACTGAGGCTGTTCTTCTTTTCTGAAAACAGAAAAACAGGAAGAATGGCATTTTGGTTTGAAGTTAGAAACTAGAGTGAAGTTCAACTGTGTCATGTTTTGCAAACAAAGAATCCACGAATTTCTACTAATTTTACGCACACACACACACACGATTGTACGCAAAAAATGTACTGTGAAGACAGTTACCCTTTAGTAGAAGACAAAATGAAGATGCTAACTGTTTGGTATATCCATTAAAAACACGTGATATTGAATTCCAAAAGCGTCATTAGGCAGTTGGATGATCTAATCTTGCTTCAATACATGTCTCCAAAGTGCTATGATGCCTCTTGGGGGAGACACCCAAATATGAAATCACAAACTGTAAAACCTAATTAATTCCCGGTGGTACCCGAAGAAGGCGAGCAAACCGCAAGAATTTTAGAGACTCCGCTGGATTCATCCACGTGTTTGCACGATATGGGGACACACAAATAAGTATAAAAATTATGGTGTGTTTGTGTTTAGTGGTAGGCTGACTGTGGATCGAATACACACAGCAAATCCTTCAAATATCGGCTAACTCCTTGGGCATTCCCTTCAGCCACTTCAGAGGTTGTGTCTCCTTTCTACCGATCAAACTCTTCCCCTGCTTGAAACCACTGTTTTCTGTGTCTACTTCAGGTATTCGATATTCACCCACAATCTCTCGCAAACTTTTGAGTTCTACCGTGTCAAACCAATTCTGGCGAGCTTTTCACGAGCGATTTTTGATCTTACGTTGTCACGTGCTGCGCGCGCACGTTTGTCGGTAATCTAAATCGGGTTGCCGTTCTTTCCGGGCTTTATTTGGACTTGCACCAATTCGTGCAACAAGTTGACCTAAATCCCCATAGGCTGTGATTTTGCCCTTTTTTATACGTGTTTCTTACATGTAGTACTGCATTTTGTTCATAATTCTCTGTAGTTCGTAATTCTTGGCTTGTGATTTTGCGCGTCACTCAATTAGGCTTCCCATATTCTACATATTCTACAGGGGTAATATTCATTTCCGGAGGCCGTGTTCTAAGAAATTGAACTAAATATAAGGCGTTCAATTCCCGTATAAATATTACAAGGTTAGTTTGACACATGCAATGACTAAACAAAAGGCTCTTGCACTCTAGGATGAAACCAGACCCTCTCGAGTACTGTGGAACCGTTGTGGTTGTATTTATATCTAAATCATCAGTAATTCGGAACTGACAAAAATTCAGAGAGTCTCGAACGCAAGACCGCCCGGGCAGTAGTTCTAGCACTTAACTGATTGGCCGTAAGTGGCTGATCTGCAGCGTGATTAGCTCGTATTTAGACATGATGAGCTGCGCTCTATCCTCTTTAATTGCGAGCTAATCACGCTACTCACCCGCCGCTTGTAACCAAACGACTAAGTTTTCAAACACCAGGCGGAAGTTCGAGGGTTTGGAACCCGGAGTTTTATGAGACATGCAATGCCAATGAATCCCAAAAGGAATGGACCAGCTTTACGACGTTTCTCGGCTCTTCGACATAAGCTGGTTTATGTGACAGGGCAAATTTTCAGCTAATACTACCAAACCCTCCTAGACATTTGCTTTCCCAGCTTTTTAGCTACGTTGATTCTCGTGTATTACTGAAAGAATGGCGAAAGTTCTTGGAGGGCTTACATGGTCGCCATTACAGTTTTCAGTTGCTGTAAAAATATGTGCAAGATGATATTTAAACATTATATACAAAATACATTTATAATGGTTGAACAGTAGCAGTATTTTAAAAATCAGTTCCACTCTATCAGATACACAAAACACATTGACGCAACTATCGACAGTGATGCCCTTTGGAAATGTTTGAACCTATGAATCTCCCAGTTTTTTTTTGCATACGGATACATTTTTTAGATGATGAATTTAGCGAATTCTATTATTCTTCGTTGATTTGTAGATTTTAATGGTGCTCGCATGAAACCTCTTAGAAATTAAAGCCAACCGACAGATCAGGTAGGATGTCTAGAGAAGTCTTCCTAATGGCATCTACCAACTGAGTGTAAAACAGACATTTGTGGATCCGGAAAGAAGTTTCCATATTTTCGCGGGCGTACTATTTAAAATTCTCCTGCATCTAAAACCGTATGCTTGATAGAGTTGTTTACTTGAGAGATGTCTGCTTGAAAACGGAAATCTAAGCCTCTTCTTGTGCCTTTGTTGGCTTTGTTTACCACATTGATTGCAATGGCAACTGAAGGCAAAGTCGAGGTTAGTCTTTATGTCCAGAACGGCAACCTAGGGTTGACAAAAACCCAAGGATTTATGTCAGCATTGTGGAAATAAAATTGCCCACCACAATAAATGTGACCAGAAACCAAAATTAAATTAATACTAGTTTTTTTGTTTTCATCCATCAAAACCCAGTAAGCTCAGTTGAATCATTCAGGCGATCTTAATTTTAGCAGTTTATGGCAGTTACCCAAAGGCTCATGAATGAGCTTGTGAGTTTATACAAAGAAATCTTATAGACTGGGTTAATAAACTGGGTTTATAAACTGGGTTAATTAAGTCTCCAGTGCTTTTAGATGACTTGAATGATGGCTGCAAATTGGACTGAGCCACTCAATCAGTACGGCCATCTCCTGCAAGAAGCGCATCTGTCCACATATCCATTCTGTAATTTGCGGACGTTGTAGACTCTGGGTCAACCGGAATCATCTTCGATGAAACGTTTTGCGATCATCCTGGGTATTATGTCCAGTCCCACTGTCACCGGTTGAGTTTAACCCGTTTAAATGATGTATACACAATGTGTTTTATGCAAAGCTTACGCAATAAACTTTCTTCAACGTTGCCTCTGTAAGCAAGCAATCATAGAATGATTAGCGAGCAGATAAGACAAATGACTGGTTATCACTAACACTGAAAATTTTATAACCAAAAGAAAGGCATTACATCTGCTAAAATTTAACGATGTCATCATTAAAGTGCAAGAATACAATAGTCTATACTCTAGGCCAAGTTAAAACAACACGAGTGTGATAATAGAAATTTTCATGTCGTCATTCAGCTTTGACCATATTTGCCAGATTCTAATGGATACGTTCGAACAAGCATTTCAAAAACAAAAAATAGCAGATGCATCGTTCGACATCGTTCGTTTGGCTATAACATGAATGTATTTAGAGTTTTATTTAGCAGGTTGTTGTTTAAATTTGCATCCCTATCAGTGCTGATAAATTCTGGCCATCTGGCTCCTTTGTGGAGAGGGGGATATTTTAGTGGGTTCACAGAGGTAACACTATAGTCCAAACGTTGTCACGGTTTTCAGTTTACATCTTACGAAAAAACTACAATAATCCATTTATACTTGCTTAGCTGACATAAACAACTCCTGGGTCTTTCAGAATTTTCTGATAAATGCATCTCTTGCATAATCTGTGAGGGATTTTAGCATTTTGAGAGTAGAGACTTCAGCAGGTAGAGTCTGAGTATGTAGCCAACTATAAGTTCTAGCTCTGGAATTAATTTTGGACGACAGAATTGCCCGAATTTTACCTCAAATTATAAGTCATACAACCATACAGATCTTTCAGTTCCATCCAAGTGAACATATAAATACGTCTGTTTTATCTGCGGGACGCTGTGACGGAAGCAAACATCCCAGAATATTATGTGAGCTTTGGCTCGACAGCCGTCACTACCATGCATATCAAATTAAGTTGAAACTACTTTGATAGAATTAAATTTATTTTTGCGTCATGAAAATGATTAAAAATTAAGGAACAGTTGATTCCCCAAAATTGTTTAGCCTGAACTCCCAGAAGGAAGATGTTGGTTCTAATTCTTTCTTCATGACCGTGTGCCGAAATACCTCTGCTTGGCTTGTGGCGTTATAACTTATTCACTTGTTTGGGGCCTCACACGCAACAAAGATATTTGTCTTCTATTTGTCTGAAATTTTGTAACTGCCGGTTATTTGCAAATTTTTGGCGCACAAAGAAATACTAATACTGTTAGATGCACGTCATTGTAATTATAAAACATTAGAATTGCTATGAGTAAACCTAGATAAATATGAGCTTAGAAACGTCGCCGGGTTTTGACAAGCATGTGGTTCGGCAGAACATATTATGCAGTTTTAGAAGTTTTCTTTTATCTTGGATTCTGTAATCTTGTTGCAATATGTATTGGGACTTGGTGCAACTACTTTTCACAAGTATTTTAAGGCAATATGCTGGGCAATTTCTCTGACAGACGCTGTTTTGGGCATCCCGAAATTGAGAAACTGCGCTTGCATGAAGGATTACTGCAAAACTGGGTACAATTTCTACATAAGTTCTGTCGTCATTTGAAGAATATGTCCACCTATATTATTTACGCGGGTTATTGGTCATTGTCGGTCCAGTGACCATATGTAAACTATAAAATAACACAGTGTATGGAGTTAGAAATCGATTGAGAGCCATAAAAGTTTCATCGTGTTTAGACAAGCTGACCTTATTTCATTTCTGAGCACGACTAATCTGCGGTAGCTCCTTAAAGTATGCACTCGATACAGCGGCGTCCAAAGCGCAAAAGCTATATTCTGAAGCAATTTTTGTATATCCATCTTTTCAAAGGATATGTATAACAAAAGTAACACAGTTTCGCTCACTTTCACAGCCATTCCAAACGCAGAACACTGCGTTCACGAGCATTCCGAAGTTTGTAGTCCATTTGCATACAGACTTCAAAATATGAAAAATCACTAACGACGGACGTCCCAATCTAATTTGGAATACACCATTTTGGGTATTATGCGAGAAGCGGAGGTGTCTGTCAGAGGAACGGCTGAAAGCGGTGAGTTCAACATCAGTGGGTACAAGCCGTATCTGAAGACATCGAACATACTTACCCAAACAAATTCATTGACCAAATATAATTCTATGTTTCTTTGGAAGAACGCACTCCAGAACAATACCTAGTCCGGAATAATTATCGAACTACACTCATTGAGCGTTCATGTGAATTGTCGCCTCATGTGACCAGCCGGCCACTAAAGGATTATGCTCACACAGCCGCTCGCAGGATTAGTAAGACACGAAAGAGAGGCACTTATTGGCCACAACTGGAGGACACAAGAGCTTTTGTGTGCTCTTTTCAGGTTTACCGACTTCCAAATGAAAATTGCGTATGAACGCTTTTCCAAGTTTGTCTAACTGCATGCATCCGCCATAACGACGATAAACATTGAATGGCCGCTGGCAAAATGCGGACAGTTTGCCTGAACTCTGTCTCTTGCTGGCACGATAACTCAAAATGAAACCGGTGTGCACGTGCAATATAAGCTTACAACGCACTCAACCGCGTACCATTTCTTTCCGATAAACATATGTTTGAAATTCCCCAACTATTTAACTAAGTTTCCTTGCTCCGGTAAGTAAAAAGCTCATCTGCAAACGAACATAACAGTGCGGTTCTAGAGTTTTTACCATGCAAAGCGTTAAATTGGCTCCATTTGTTCCTAGAAGCCTGACCATTTTGAAAGAGCTGAATTACCCTGAAATATCCAAAATATTGCTACCTAAAACAAGCACTCACCGCAGGTACTGCTACTGTCTGTAGAACAACGGAGACGAATCGGATTTATTTTGGAAATTTGCACATGAGGGCGAGTGCCCGAATTGAAATTTCGTTATTTCTACATAGACAGATACTTTGCGTCGTTCACCAGCGTGTTTGCGACAGTATATAGATAACGTTCCGTTAGCTTATGATTACAAAATCTCTAGTCGAGTGTTCACCGAAGAATGCAATGAAATTCCGTTACCGTTTGCACACAGGAAAGAGAATTTAGCACACACCACTCCAATTAACATATCACATTATCCATAATGTTGACAAAACTCGTTTTGGAGCCCATCAAGCAAAGCTAGCCTCGGATTTTCGAAACACCTCTTGTTCTGCAGATCGTACGCACTTCTCTAAACTTAGTGTTGACGAGGGATCAAAATGGACCCCTTGTTTATAATAATAATTACCGACTGAAAATCGTGCGCAAACGCCGTCCCACTTCTCAGCTGGTACGGTCTTTGAGGTGTCAAAATTTACTTTCTTGAATGGAAACGACGAATTTACGTCGACCTAGTTGGGCAACTTAAGAGGAGTTAATGAGATTTCAGAGCTTTGTGAATGGTGCTTTTCACTTTCAAGGAATACTCCAAACCTTTTGGGGGACTAGATTTGGCTAAGTGAGAATAAAGCGTGATCATTACCAATTTTCATTCGAATATACACATAAATGCTGAAGATTGAAGTTTACTGCAGAAAACCAGTGAAACGATCACGTGACAGCACCAAAATGTGGCTAAGGGTACCGGTAACAAGCGAGCTTCAGAGCACTGAAGCTTGACCGATTGAAACAATGCATCGCCATAAACCACGTTCATTTGCTTGTGTTGTAGATAGGCAAAACGACGTGTTTTTCCTATAATACGACTTGTGCTGCATTAGTCTGAAGCAGAAAGACAGGTCTGGTCCTTGCAAAAACGGTTTGATGCACGTTGTTTGATCCCGAACAGTTTTTCTACTAAATTCTCCGGCCACAAGGGTAAAGGTTAAGAGGAGGACCAGGGCCTCGGTAAGACAGATTGTCGGGCGCCTTGCAACAGAGAGTACGCCGCAGCCAGAATAAATGCATACAAACACTGATCATACGGATGAATTTGCTTCAGACTCCAAGTTTCCGTAAGCTGACGATTTATTTTCACAGGCAAAATAAACTAGCTGGAGTCATGCACAATAACTGTGGCGAACGGTCTTTGACTATATCGGAATTCCTATTCCCCTTTTGTCAGCCTCCGCGACCCACCCTGCTCCATACATTGCACTAAACAATTCCCTCTCACAAACTAAACTTGCCCCTGTACGCAGTGAACTCCAGTATGGAGCTCTATCCGGGTGCACAAATTTAGGCTTTAGGCCCCCGAACTATTTTCAAGCTGCCGGAGAAAATCGGTTACAGGTCCCAAGTGTAATTGTTTATAGTTGCAAGTCAAAAAGACGAATTATCATACGCCTTCTAACCAGGAGTCGGTGGTGCAAACTATGACTAGAATTCAACGATGTTCACCTCATTAATTCACTTTGCTGCAACTGGTTTTAGACGGCATAAATGTAACCACAAAGCCTCAAGAACCAAATCCATCAATCTAAATAACAACGACCTGGTTTAGTCGACATAGACTGGATAGGTCGATTACTGCCATCATTCTTACGCATCGAAACTAAAGGCTTCTAATTGGGTAGAATTGCCTGATCACCACGAAACTACGTAGAAAGTTCCACTGATAATCGTGGCTCGTTAGGGGTCATGTTGGGACATTAGAGAATGATCAGCGCACTGATGAATCCAAAAATGTGGGATTATTCTATTCTCTCGGAGGATTATTCTTTCTGGCACTTCAAAACTCGACCGAAGCTGAACACATGGCATCCCAACTGCATTACAATCGCAAAACAAATCATCTGCCGTCCATCAAACTTTCCGTGACAATTTTTTGTTTCTCTTCTCCATAAGTCAGAGAATTCCCCGGAGTAAATGGGGCCTGCATTAGTATTGTTTTGAGCATGGCTCACGTGTCTGTAGGATACTTTCAAAAATTGTATATACCATCCAAAAATGTTCACAAGCCCACTAGATGCCATTCAAAGGGAACTGAGAAAGTGACGAATGCCGTTGGCTCTCTAGGTGCGCAGACGAAAGAAACAACTAAGCAATCAAACCAAACAAAAGAGAAGGATCTATTCTCCATGAGACTAAATGATAATTCACAGATCATCGGAGAATTTACATGAAATGGTTGTATATTGAACACAGTGGGTTTAAACTGGTCTCTGTGCACCACAGTGCAGGCGCTGGTTCGAGACTTAACGGAGAGGCACGCAAACTGCCTTCACAACAGACCCGAGCATAGCAGTTTTTCTCAATATCGGAAAAGAGTTTCAAAAGTGTGATATATTACATTAACAAGTATATACTTGAAGCTTCAGCATAACAATTTTCTTACCACAGGACTTTCCTTTGCCTGAAAATTAAGGCAAGCGTGAGGCAAAGTATTTAAACAATGCACTTTCGAAAAGCTTCTGGCTTGTCGTATGTTCCGCGCAACAACGAACAATCCGTGGTCTTTTCCTTCGTAATCACAAATTCCACGCGCTTTTCAGGATGGCCTGGGTTTCTCAAATATTCTTAGGGCGTAATTTCACATTACTGCTACATTCATACAAGAGAATTTGTGCCCGATTTCGTCAAACAAAAAATTCTGAGTCATTTCCACACACAGAAAGATACCATTATACTGTCCAATGTCTCCTTTGTAATCCGGTGATTGTCAGGTTCAGCAGCTGTCATGTGACCAGAGAACGAGGCCTGGAACTAAGATGAAAGCTTCGCGCATTTGTACATCTTCAACCTGTTCTATATCGCACGGTTAGCGGGCTTTCCTAATAATGAAGACTGTCACCGAAATTTAACTATCATTTTGCCGCATTTCAGGGTCAGTTGTCTTGTAGACTATTCAATCTTTCAGCAGGCTTCTTTCTGAACAAACATGCTGCGACGCAACTGTGTAACAAGTTCAATTCTCGTTATTTTCGGCATGGTACTTCTCTGTGAGGACGTCTTCTTAACATTCAGCCAAATGAAGTCGGTCATTGTTGAAATGACCAAGGCAAATGTAAAACGATTACTCGGATTTGGTTTCACAGTTTGGTTTGCTTTATCGATTTAACCTTCGCTGAAAACTGCACAAACAATCCCCCAGCAGCAGTCTCCACGGCCTCAGTGCACAGCGCAGGCGTATACTGTTCTGCTTAAACACAGCAGCAGCACCGCATTACGCTACACGGAAATCCTAATGAGTTGACGTTCTTCTATGCAGAACCGGACCGAACCGGTAGAGACGCGAATGCTGCTTAGCTTGGTGTCCAGTATCGTGCCAAGTGACCTTAGCTCTGAACGCGAAAAATTAAATACGTTGAGAGCGAGAGAGAGTTACGATATTACGTGACACGTAATAAATAGTCGGTTCTGTGGCCTGACATTTTCATACAGAGTTTGCCGCCCGACATTCTCATCGAAGTTCGAACATGCAGTCTACACTTCAAAACGTAACTTCCAGTTGATCACAAATCGACGGACCCGATCTAGTTTACTTGCAAAAGACAACCGTATTTTGGAAGTGTCTTCCGACATGCATCTATCCTGATTTCGGCGATTTGGGCATTTTCAGAACACTGGACTTTTCGTACCAGAAAAGATATTGGTTACCTGTTAAACCTTCCGTTAACTACTAAGCTCATTTTATTTTGACCACCAGCCACCGACGCGGCAGCCGTTGTGGTTGGTGTACATATCCGTCTACTCACATACCAGACACTGAATGGGTCCAACTTGCTCTGGTCAAGTAGTTGAATGTCGATAGGTGACAAAGTAGAATAGTCTGGTTTCAGAAGGGCTTGGTAAACAATCGGCAGTCTGGTTTCAAATTCCGGGACGTTCAAGGACATGCAACTTTAACCAGCTCCAATCAAGATGATACCACACTTTTGTGTGAAATAACAAGAATGATGGAACTACTAAAAATCGGATTCTGTTTAGACAACATTGACTAGACTGCACATCATTGAAATCTGAAACTTCCTAATAGAAGACATCATTTGGCATAGCTAGAGCTTTCGAGACAAGATCAAATTTATTCACCTTGCGCCGTAATTATATTATTGTCAGATAAAAAACCTTCCGCCGTCTATCAGAAATTTAATGACCGCCCGTTCTTTGATTATAAAATAGACAACCCGTGCTTTGCTATCCAACTTTCTAGAGCCAAAGTTTGCTGGTTAATTTCTTCTTGAGAAAATTTCTGAATCTTTTCTTAAAGTAGAAGTCCGGGGCAACATTAATTCAGTATCGAATAACGAGAATAGTTTGGACGGAACACAAAGAGTACTGATAAATAACGGTAGTCGTGCGCAAGATAATTGTAAAGGTCCCACAGCAACCTACATAAAACAAAGCGCTGTTAGATGTGGGCTTGGGGGGTGATGTTCTACAGCTCTAGCCCTCCTAATGAGATGAAACCAATTTTGGCAGAGATGCCGTTGCGTTACGCCCAATGAGCCAATTGACTTCGCATCTCAAATATCTCATGAAGATTAGATCAGCGCTTGCGTTCACTACCAAGCGCAGAATGTTCGCTCGGTACTCAGCATTTTGCATACCTACTTATCTTTTATGTGGAAAGCAGATGAAATGAAAAATCGCGGAAAAGAAAGAATGGACCGTATTACTGCTGAAGCAGGGGAAAAAATTAACCACAATGAAGGAGTAAAACACTGTAGTCAAGCTTGTATCCACCGCATGACGTTCATACGTATAACACTATCCAACATAACATAGAGGAGAACAGGGGAAGATGACTTTTCCGCATTAAACTTGGTTTCTCCGCTATCAAGGAATATTTTGGAAAAAAACTGGACACGAATGCCCAGTAAAAAACGTACACGCGCCCATGGAATTCTTACATTTTGACACAAAGAAAAACAAGTGTGTCATAATCCAGAACGCCAAACACTCCCCCATAGAGGGAAGACCAAGTGAATGTGCGATCCGTTGAATCGATGAGTTGAAATACACCATACTCCCAAAGAAACTACATCAGCTGGTCACTGAAACTCGCGTTAAAATTCACCAGCAGATATCAATATGTTCGTCATCAAATTTAGTCACATGAAACACATTAACTCATTTCCTGAGATTCTCAGATGAATTGCAGTCCTCCTACAAGCATAGAAAAGTGCAATATAACCTACGTCGGAACATCAACTTACACATTGCTAGCTCAGTCAAACCACTAAGGAATGATGTGAAATTTGCACACCCACCTCAGTGTTACTCGCGCATTCTACCCGAAGCTTCTACATGAATTTACATCTATTGTCGATCGGTGAAATATAGATACTATTTGCTGCTACCCCACATCAATATCTGTTTCACACAGATAGATCAAATCTCGTAATTCTTGGTCTCATGCAAAATAGCAACATGTATACCACGCTATTTATTTAGTCTGGCATCTATCAGGTTCACGGGGTTCAGTTTTACAAACATGACGACCGAAGAGCAGGAACAAATTTGGTCCCAGTAATTTTTGGCAACATATCGACATATCAAATCCACAAGTGGTAGAAGAGAGAGTCATAGGTGCCAGAGCTTGCTATCTACTTTGGGCATAATGTCCTGCACATCAATGAAACCCAGTTGGATCTATAATAAGCCTGTCACTAAAAGTATCAGTAGGGTTCATCTAATCGAGCCACTATACTCTTCATCAAGTAAAGACACACGAAATAATTTAGCAAAGCTATAAGAGGTCCCAGAAAGACAACCCGAACAACCCCGAACAACATAAACATAAGCAACGGTACATCACTGCACTTACAACAGCTACTGCCACTACCTGTAAATTAACGGATGCACGATTAAGCTTAATTTGCTAATCAGTTTACGTAAAAAAAAAACAATACGCGCTTTATACCTCCTTGAATGCTTTTTTACGCGGTGAAGAATATTTAAAACCAAGAAATAGAGCATTCCACCGAAGGGTGCAATCTTTCACCGTGTTAACACACAGAAAATTCTGAGACCGTCGATGCCACCATTGTTTGCGGGAAACATAATTAGAGTGAAGCGGTCGACTGTTAGATCAGTGTGGTCACCGTCCGAATCCTCCAATTCAATAGTTGCAAAAAGCCCACAAGAATCTCACACTTGGAAATAGTACTACAAAGATCTTTCGAATGCAACTCATGATGTCTACTTCCCACAGTCAGTACTGCTAACTGTAATTCAACAGAGGCATGAGGCATAGATTACACACTTCAGATAAGCAATCGACTCATTCGGTCCAAAACAGACTGAGTGCAATGGATTACATCTGAATTATAAAAGCTCAGCTTCGCATTAGTAACACTTTCATGTCTAAACCGTAAAATAGTCAGAGAATAGGGCAATAAAAATCCGTGTGATTAAGTTTAATTAGCTGAGTAAGAGCTCTCTCAATTGGCGATGCTGTCCTGCAAATCATCCGGACAAATTGCAGTTATAACACCAGTTTACAGAAAGTCGCATCGAAATTAACTCAAACAAACCGTTGTCTTCTACATTACATACGGCCAATGGCAACAAATAAACTGAGCATTTTGACATATAAACACCCTCCTATACTCTGAAAACGGAAATCAAAAAATACGGCACGAAATAGCTGGTCAAATACACATAACACAGTCATCGATGCTGTTTGGAAATCAACGCCCGGAAAAAATCACTCCAGCACAAAAATACACGCAGACGCACAGACCTCGCGGCAGGAATCCAAAAACAGCACGGGCGAAAATACACACGCATACACGAAACAAGCACACAGAGAGAGACAAGCACATAGACAGAAGCACACACCTAAACAAACCACAAAAACCCGCTACGGGTGAAGAAAAAGATGGACAATCCACAGGCGAACCGTTGTCGAACGGTAGATCGTGTGCGGCAAAACATGCTCCACTGACTGGCCCGTGGACACCACACATTCCATGTGCACTGTACAGGCTCGTTAAACACGAACAGGCATTCCTCATGGAGTTCCAAACCTGACCTCATCTGTTCATTGTGAGTTGCGCGATGTTGAATGTCTTTAGAAATAAGCGAGTAGGTGCGCTTTTCTCCATTGAGGACATCCAACGGAAGGCTGGAAATATTCAGCGCACTAGCCCACCGACATTTCTCAGAGCCCCAGTTCCATCGCGGCGCGCGAGCCCCACAATATGAGAGTGACAATTCTCACCGCAAGCACAGTGTGGTCACTTTCGTCATGTTCGACTCAAATAATCTCTCCGCGCCCCCACATTATCCCCATTCTTAAACGGTCTGTCTACGGACATATTAATATGCACGTTCCTAACACTACAGTTCATAGCATCGACTTACCACAGTCACTGCTGCTACCTGTAAATCAACACAGGTAAGCAACAACACATAATGATGCAAATTCCAGATTAGCAAAGCGAAATAAGGCCTACAACTCTCGTCATCCTCCGAATGCAGTAATGCCGCCCGTTTCGTTTGGCAATTCTGTTTCGCGCAGACTATTTCGGCCAAAGCATATGTATTGTGGTCATCAGATCTTACGTGTACATTGCATTTATTCAAATCTAATCACCGCAGTCATTGCGGCTGCGCCTGTGAATCAACACAGGCACCATAGTAGTCGGTGTGGCACACAGACTATGTCAGCAAACCGAGAAGCACTTCTGCATTATTCAGTCCATGCGCACACATTTCTTCAATTGCAATTTATCACATCCACTCACCGCAGTCATTGCTGCTACCTGTAAACCAACACAAGTAAGCAACAACACATAATGATGCAAATTTCAGATTAGCAAAGCGAAATAAGGCCTACAACTCTCGTCATTCTCGGAATGCAATAATGCTCGTTTCGTTTGCCAATTCTGTTTCCCCTTGATTATTTAGGCCAAGGCATATGTATTGAGGTCATCAGATCTTACGTGTACATTGCATTTATTCAAATCTAATCACCGCAGTCATTGCGGCTGCGCCTGTGAATCAACACAGGCACCATAGTTTTCTCACATCAACAACTGTTTCCCCCCAAATTGATCAAATTAAAACTCGGCTAGTGAGACGTAGTCTGAGGCCTCGTGCAATCCAGTCACCATTCCCATGTAGACCAATATCGGTGTGACCAGTTTCGCGTTCACGATCCGTGGGCCCAAAACAACCTCAAACTTCGCGCACACAAGCTTGGACAAAATATTTCCAAGGTGTGCACGAAGATTTCTCTAGAATAGATCCAGGTGTGTGGGACCTTCCTCTCTCTCGGCCTCCCTCTCTGTCTCTCCCTCCCTCTGTTTGTCTCCACTGGCCTCGCTGTCCTGCAAATTATCGGACCAAATTGCAATTATCCCAATCGTTTACGGAAAGTCGTGTCTAAATCGAACCATGCAAACCGTTGTCTTCGTCATCAAGTACTGCCAATTGAAACACATGAGCCGAGCACTTGGATGTATCAAAAGTCGTACTATCCTCTGAGTAGCATAATGAGAAAAGATGGCTCACCATAGCACTTCGTCAAATCAATCCTGCTGACTGCAAAGCAGCACACAACCACACACACACACGCACGCACGCACGCACACACACACGCACACAAACACCCACACACACACACACCATTCAACGCGGTTCGGTTAGCAGTCTAGGTTGGAACATCGAAATGCGAACTGTTGTCACACGGTTGATCGTGTGCGGCAAAACATGCTCCACTGACTGGCCCGTGGACACCACACATTCCATGTGCACTGTACAGGCTCGTTAAACACGAACAGGCATTCCTCATGGAGTTCCAAACCTGACCTCATCTGTTCATTGTGAGTTGCGCGATGTTGAATGTCTTTAGAAATAAGCGAGTAGGTGCGCTTTTCTCCATTGAGGACATCCAACGGAAGGCTGGAAATATTCAGCGCACTAGCCCACCGACATTTCTCAGAGCCCCAGTTCCATCGCGGCGCGCGAGCCCCACAATATGAGAGTGACAATTCTCACCGCAAGCACAGTGTGGTCACTTTCGTCATGTTCGACTCAAATAATCTCTCCGCGCCCCCACATTATCCCCATTCTTAAACGGTCTGTCTACGGACATATTAATATGCACGTTCCTAACACTACAGTTCATAGCATCGACTTACCACAGTCACTGCTGCTACCTGTAAATCAACACAGGTAAGCAACAACACATAATGATGCAAATTCCAGATTAGCAAAGCGAAATAAGGCCTACAACTCTCGTCATTCTCGGAATGCAATAATGCTCGTTTCGTTTGCCAATTCTGTTTCCCCTTGATTATTTAGGCCAAGGCATATGTATTGAGGTCATCAGATCTTACGTGTACGGGGTGTCTCATAGTAGACGAAGAATTAATTGGGTGAGTGAACGTAGCCAATCAGAGGAAGGATGACGAAGTCTTTCTCTCTTAGTTGCCACATAAAGCAGGTTTTGTGTGCTAGTGTTGGCATTTTTTCTGCCTACGATGGATGTCAGTACGCGCATTGCAATTTTGAAACTCTATTATTCCCTTGGTGAAAGCGCCACCGATGCACTTCGTGGTTACAAAACCAAACATGGTCTCATCAAAGATCCTTTCACCGTGTCGACCATTACACGCTTGATTGCGAAATTTGAGTCCACTGGATCTGTATTGAATTTTTCTGGCAAGGGGAGGAAGTCTCTGAGTGACGAATGAGCGCCCATTGTACAGAATGCCGTCAAGCAACTTCAGTCACAGAGCACCACGGCATCTTCGTCAATAACTCAGGTGTCTCAGTTGACCGGCATTCCTCGCGCCAGCGTGCATCGTATTATGAGACGCCACCTTCAGCTCCACCCGTATCATTTCACTTTATTACAAAAAACATCACGGAAGAAGACAAGGAGCAACGTGTCACGTCCGCTAACTGGCTGTTGAACAATGAAGAAATCGTTCCCAACATTTTATGGAGCGATGAAGCAAATTTCTCTGTGGATGGCATAATCAACAAGCACAACTGAGTGATATGGTCCCCTGAAACTCCCCACAAGCACCTCACCCATAATCTCCATTCCCCTCATCTCTGCGTGTGGATGGGATTCTCCGCAAAGTGTCTCCTGCGTCCCTTTTTCTTTGATGCTATGGTTCCCGGCGACGGTTTCCTCCATATGCTGCAGACGCATGTTATCCCGCAATTCAAGCAGCACAAGAAGTCATCGACCGTCCTTCAACAAGATGGCGCTCCTCCCCACTACTCAAACCAAGTGAGAACTTACCTCTGAGAGCAATTTTCTGACGAGAGAGTCATTGCTCGTGGATTTCCAAACTTTTGGCCCGCAAGGTCACTCGATCTCACACCTCTGGACTATTGGTTTTGGGGAATGATCAAGGCTCGCGTATATCATGAAAATAAGCCGAAGAATGTGGTGGAGTTGAGAGCAAGAATTGAAGAAGAGTGCGCACGAGTGACGCTTGAAGAAGTTAAACATGCTGTGTCTCACATCTCATACCGCCTCACACTTGTTATAGAAGAAAGGGGCGGTTTTTTTCAACATCTTTTGTAATGTTAGTTTGCTCACAGTAAACCTCCATAAAGCACGTATGGTCAAACAAAAAATGACACACGTTAGTGCAAAAGCTCTAACATGAAAATTATTTTGTGCGTCTATTATGAGACAGCCTGTACTTTGCATTTAATCCAATCTAATCATCGCAGTCATTGCGGCTGCGCCTGTGAATCAACACAGACACGATAGTAGTCGGTGTGGCACACAGACTATGTCAGAAAACCGAGAAGCACTTCTGCATTACTCAGTCCATGCACACACATTTCTTCAATTGCAATTTATCACATCCACTCACCGCAGTCACTGCTGCTGCCTATAATTCAACGTAGACACAAACAGTATCAGTGTAGTAAACATCTGTGATCGCAAAACGGATCTAATTTCCTCATGCTCAGTCATTGCAAAATGCACTAATGCGTGTATTGGTTGGTAATTGTGTTTTTCAAGTTGCCTCTTTCCATCTGCATTTTTATATGCCATTTATATGCGCAATTTGATCTGTTTCCTGTCTGACCTGGGACCTGCTCGGGCCTTGGGAGCAGTATGCTTTATGGGAACATACTTCGCTACCTCTTAGTCATCATCTTAAACATATTTAAACATATTGTAAACTGCCCAATTGTGTCAGTTCGAGTTACTCGCCGGAATGGCCATCCGGATTGTTGAATCCAACTTGACCTCATGATAATTCCCCCATTCATTTGCTTACTCCGCCTATGTACTTTTGATCTCCAGTTGTTTTGCTTATTCGTACGTGTCACCCACCTTGCCGCAGGGGCAGTCTCGTCCGACACTTGTGCATTGGCCTGCGTGTCTGTGTGTGTAGGCGCGCAGCTGGCCTAATTACCCATGCGCGTTCATGTCCCGTTTGCTGAGCCTGACTTGACTTGTTTTCTCATGAGTTCCGTGTGATCGCACGTCCAATGAGAATCTCGAGACTATCGACGGAAGAGACGACACCAACCCACGCTACTGAGCCATCATTCCGCTCGCCGTTGTTTGGCGTGCGGACGTTGACACTGCACTGTGCCGGTCAGTGACAGACCTGTGAACTTGTTGACGCAACGAACGTGAACAATTGAGGGTTGTTGTACACATTTGCTTACCCTTATGTAAATAGTACCGTAGAATTACGAACCCAATTCCTCCTTTTGATATTCGGGATTGTCGAACCTACGCGTCACTCAAAGTTCCGTATCGGGAACCTTAACCCGGATACGGAGCTTGAGAGTTCAAGTCAAATTATCACCACGCCATAGACCCTACCGCCGCGCCTTGGGTTGGTCGAACAAAACGCAAACAATCGACTGAAAATGGTGCCGCGGTGGACAGACAAACACAATACTGGGCAAAGTCTAGTGTTCTGGTATTATTAGCCGAGCATCCCTCATTGTTCAGGATTCTCAAGCGGGTGATCAAGTTAAATGCAACATTGATACAATCAGCGTGAAGGAAGGAGGCAAGTGTCTGTGACTAAATCGGCACTCCATATCGCGCAACCATTGTCTGCGTACAAAATCACATCCCCAAATTTCGCTTGCGCCACACCCCCACCATACGACCTGTCTCAACAAAAAAAACCACTCGGATCTCAGTGCACAGCATACATAGATCGTCTGAAACAGAATCTGCAGCGCATTACGCCGCAAAACATTGTTTGCCCAGTTGGTCTTCAACCCTGTAGACTGAAACCACCAGCTCATTTGCATAGGTTTCACTAATTCGCCCATAGTTGCATCGAGCAATCATGAGAACCAACGTGAACGCACCGTATGATATCTAGTCAAAAAGTATCACTTAGATAGTTCCATCATATTTCAATCAGATCTCGGCGGCGCGTTCAAAATTCAAATGGCAGTTATTCGACTATCCTCAATGTCGCCAAAAGACGAATTCACTAGAGACGGGCTTCTCAAAAGACGAACTCTCCTTCTAATAAAATGCAAATCTAAACATGTCCAAGCAACGCAGTGGAAAACAGTGTACTTACCACAACAACTACTTGAGCCTGCAAAACCACACAAAGACAACAACAAATTACTCTACTCTATAACATCCTAACAGCGTCGTAACATCAAACTACACACTATTAGCCCAGTCACACATGGACGAATAATCCCGCATTTCCATGGCCGCCCCATCAGGTAATACATAGTATATGTGCGGTTTCACCACATTCTTTGTTGCTCATGTGGTTCATCCGCACCATATAGACACATTGCGATGTTTTCTCACATCAACAACTGTTTCCCCCCAAATTGATCAAATTAAAACTCGGCTAGTGAGACGTAGTCTGAGGCCTCGTGCAATCCAGTCACCATTCCCATGTAGACCAATATCGGTGTGACCAGTTTCGCGTTCACGATCCGTGGGCCCAAAACAACCTCAAACTTCGCGCACACAAGCTTGGACAAAATATTTCCAAGGTGTGCACGAAGATTTCTCTAGAATAGATCCAGGTGTGTGGGACCTTCCTCTCTCTCGGCCTCCCTCTCTGTCTCTCCCTCCCTCTGTTTGTCTCCACTGGCCTCGCTGTCCTGCAAATTATCGGACCAAATTGCAATTATCCCAATCGTTTACGGAAAGTCGTGTCTAAATCGAACCATGCAAACCGTTGTCTTCGTCATCAAGTACTGCCAATTGAAACACATGAGCCGAGCACTTGGATGTATCAAAAGTCGTACTATCCTCTGAGTAGCATAATGAGAAAAGATGGCTCACCATAGCACTTCGTCAAATCAATCCTGCTGACTGCAAAGCAGCACACAACCACACACACACACGCACGCACGCACGCACACACACACGCACACAAACACCCACACACACACACACCATTCAACGCGGTTCGGTTAGCAGTCTAGGTTGGAACATCGAAATGCGAACTGTTGTCACACGGTTGATCGTGTGCGGCAAAACATGCTCCACTGACTGGCCCGTGGACACCACACATTCCATGTGCACTGTACAGGCTCGTTAAACACGAACAGGCATTCCTCATGGAGTTCCAAACCTGACCTCATCTGTTCATTGTGAGTTGCGCGATGTTGAATGTCTTTAGAAATAAGCGAGTAGGTGCGCTTTTCTCCATTGAGGACATCCAACGGAAGGCTGGAAATATTCAGCGCACTAGCCCACCGACATTTCTCAGAGCCCCAGTTCCATCGCGGCGCGCGAGCCCCACAATATGAGAGTGACAATTCTCACCGCAAGCACAGTGTGGTCACTTTCGTCATGTTCGACTCAAATAATCTCTCCGCGCCCCCACATTATCCCCATTCTTAAACGGTCTGTCTACGGACATATTAATATGCACGTTCCTAACACTACAGTTCATAGCATCGACTTACCACAGTCACTGCTGCTACCTGTAAATCAACACAGGTAAGCAACAACACATAATGATGCAAATTCCAGATTAGCAAAGCGAAATAAGGCCTACAACTCTCGTCATCCTCCGAATGCAGTAATGCCGCCCGTTTCGTTTGGCAATTCTGTTTCGCGCAGACTATTTCGGCCAAAGCATATGTATTGTGGTCATCAGATCTTACGTGTACATTGCATTTATTCAAATCTAATCACCGCAGTCATTGCGGCTGCGCCTGTGAATCAACACAGGCACCATAGTAGTCGGTGTGGCACACAGACTATGTCAGCAAACCGAGAAGCACTTCTGCATTATTCAGTCCATGCGCACACATTTCTTCAATTGCAATTTATCACATCCACTCACCGCAGTCATTGCTGCTACCTGTAAACCAACACAAGTAAGCAACAACACATAATGATGCAAATTTCAGATTAGCAAAGCGAAATAAGGCCTACAACTCTCGTCATTCTCGGAATGCAATAATGCTCGTTTCGTTTGCCAATTCTGTTTCCCCTTGATTATTTAGGCCAAGGCATATGTATTGAGGTCATCAGATCTTACGTGTACGGGGTGTCTCATAGTAGACGAAGAATTAATTGGGTGAGTGAACGTAGCCAATCAGAGGAAGGATGACGAAGTCTTTCTCTCTTAGTTGCCACATAAAGCAGGTTTTGTGTGCTAGTGTTGGCATTTTTTCTGCCTACGATGGATGTCAGTACGCGCATTGCAATTTTGAAACTCTATTATTCCCTTGGTGAAAGCGCCACCGATGCACTTCGTGGTTACAAAACCAAACATGGTCTCATCAAAGATCCTTTCACCGTGTCGACCATTACACGCTTGATTGCGAAATTTGAGTCCACTGGATCTGTATTGAATTTTTCTGGCAAGGGGAGGAAGTCTCTGAGTGACGAATGAGCGCCCATTGTACAGAATGCCGTCGAGCAACTTCAGTCCCAGAGCACCATCACCTCTTCGTCAATAACTCAGGTGTCTCAGTTGACCGGCATTCCTCGCGCCAGCGTGCATCGTATTATGAGACACCACCTTCAGCTCCACCCGTATCATTTCACTTTATTACAAAAAACATCACGGAAGAAGACAAGGAGCAACGTGTCACGTCCGCTAACTGGCTGTTGAACAATGAAGAAATCGTTCCCAACATTTTATGGAGCGATGAAGCAAATTTCTCTGTGGATGGCATAATCAACAAGCACAACTGAGTGATATGGTCCCCTGAAACTCCCCACAAGCACCTCACCCATAATCTCCATTCCCCTCATCTCTGCGTGTGGATGGGATTCTCCGCAAAGTGTCTCCTGCGTCCCTTTTTCTTTGATGCTATGGTTCCCGGCGACGGTTTCCTCCATATGCTGCAGACGCATGTTATCCCGCAATTCAAGCAGCACAAGAAGTCATCGACCGTCCTTCAACAAGATGGCGCTCCTCCCCACTACTCAAACCAAGTGAGAACTTACCTCTGAGAGCAATTTTCTGACGAGAGAGTCATTGCTCGTGGATTTCCAAACTTTTGGCCCGCAAGGTCACTCGATCTCACACCTCTGGACTATTGGTTTTGGGGAATGATCAAGGCTCGCGTATATCATGAAAATAAGCCGAAGAATGTGGTGGAGTTGAGAGCAAGAATTGAAGAAGAGTGCGCACGAGTGACGCTTGAAGAAGTTAAACATGCTGTGTCTCACATCTCATACCGCCTCACACTTGTTATAGAAGAAAGGGGCGGTTTTTTTCAACATCTTTTGTAATGTTAGTTTGCTCACAGTAAACCTCCATAAAGCACGTATGGTCAAACAAAAAATGACACACGTTAGTGCAAAAGCTCTAACATGAAAATTATTTTGTGCGTCTATTATGAGACAGCCTGTACTTTGCATTTAATCCAATCTAATCATCGCAGTCATTGCGGCTGCGCCTGTGAATCAACACAGACACGATAGTAGTCGGTGTGGCACACAGACTATGTCAGAAAACCGAGAAGCACTTCTGCATTACTCAGTCCATGCACACACATTTCTTCAATTGCAATTTATCACATCCACTCACCGCAGTCACTGCTGCTGCCTATAATTCAACGTAGACACAAACAGTATCAGTGTAGTAAACATCTGTGATCGCAAAACGGATCTAATTTCCTCATGCTCAGTCATTGCAAAATGCACTAATGCGTGTATTGGTTGGTAATTGTGTTTTTCAAGTTGCCTCTTTCCATCTGCATTTTTATATGCCATTTATATGCGCAATTTGATCTGTTTCCTGTCTGACCTGGGACCTGCTCGGGCCTTGGGAGCAGTATGCTTTATGGGAACATACTTCGCTACCTCTTAGTCATCATCTTAAACATATTTAAACATATTGTAAACTGCCCAATTGTGTCAGTTCGAGTTACTCGCCGGAATGGCCATCCGGATTGTTGAATCCAACTTGACCTCATGATAATTCCCCCATTCATTTGCTTACTCCGCCTATGTACTTTTGATCTCCAGTTGTTTTGCTTATTCGTACGTGTCACCCACCTTGCCGCAGGGGCAGTCTCGTCCGACACTTGTGCATTGGCCTGCGTGTCTGTGTGTGTAGGCGCGCAGCTGGCCTAATTACCCATGCGCGTTCATGTCCCGTTTGCTGAGCCTGACTTGACTTGTTTTCTCATGAGTTCCGTGTGATCGCACGTCCAATGAGAATCTCGAGACTATCGACGGAAGAGACGACACCAACCCACGCTACTGAGCCATCATTCCGCTCGCCGTTGTTTGGCGTGCGGACGTTGACACTGCACTGTGCCGGTCAGTGACAGACCTGTGAACTTGTTGACGCAACGAACGTGAACAATTGAGGGTTGTTGTACACATTTGCTTACCCTTATGTAAATAGTACCGTAGAATTACGAACCCAATTCCTCCTTTTGATATTCGGGATTGTCGAACCTACGCGTCACTCAAAGTTCCGTATCGGGAACCTTAACCCGGATACGGAGCTTGAGAGTTCAAGTCAAATTATCACCACGCCATAGACCCTACCGCCGCGCCTTGGGTTGGTCGAACAAAACGCAAACAATCGACTGAAAATGGTGCCGCGGTGGACAGACAAACACAATACTGGGCAAAGTCTAGTGTTCTGGTATTATTAGCCGAGCATCCCTCATTGTTCAGGATTCTCAAGCGGGTGATCAAGTTAAATGCAACATTGATACAATCAGCGTGAAGGAAGGAGGCAAGTGTCTGTGACTAAATCGGCACTCCATATCGCGCAACCATTGTCTGCGTACAAAATCACATCCCCAAATTTCGCTTGCGCCACACCCCCACCATACGACCTGTCTCAACAAAAAAAACCACTCGGATCTCAGTGCACAGCATACATAGATCGTCTGAAACAGAATCTGCAGCGCATTACGCCGCAAAACATTGTTTGCCCAGTTGGTCTTCAACCCTGTAGACTGAAACCACCAGCTCATTTGCATAGGTTTCACTAATTCGCCCATAGTTGCATCGAGCAATCATGAGAACCAACGTGAACGCACCGTATGATATCTAGTCAAAAAGTATCACTTAGATAGTTCCATCATATTTCAATCAGATCTCGGCGGCGCGTTCAAAATTCAAATGGCAGTTATTCGACTATCCTCAATGTCGCCAAAAGACGAATTCACTAGAGACGGGCTTCTCAAAAGACGAACTCTCCTTCTAATAAAATGCAAATCTAAACATGTCCAAGCAACGCAGTGGAAAACAGTGTACTTACCACAACAACTACTTGAGCCTGCAAAACCACACAAAGACAACAACAAATTACTCTACTCTATAACATCCTAACAGCGTCGTAACATCAAACTACACACTATTAGCCCAGTCACACATGGACGAATAATCCCGCATTTCCATGGCCGCCCCATCAGGTAATACATAGTATATGTGCGGTTTCACCACATTCTTTGTTGCTCATGTGGTTCATCCGCACCATATAGACACATTGCGATGTTTTCTCACATCAACAACTGTTTCCCCCCAAATTGATCAAATTAAAACTCGGCTAGTGAGACGTAGTCTGAGGCCTCGTGCAATCCAGTCACCATTCCCATGTAGACCAATATCGGTGTGACCAGTTTCGCGTTCACGATCCGTGGGCCCAAAACAACCTCAAACTTCGCGCACACAAGCTTGGACAAAATATTTCCAAGGTGTGCACGAAGATTTCTCTAGAATAGATCCAGGTGTGTGGGACCTTCCTCTCTCTCGGCCTCCCTCTCTGTCTCTCCCTCCCTCTGTTTGTCTCCACTGGCCTCGCTGTCCTGCAAATTATCGGACCAAATTGCAATTATCCCAATCGTTTACGGAAAGTCGTGTCTAAATCGAACCATGCAAACCGTTGTCTTCGTCATCAAGTACTGCCAATTGAAACACATGAGCCGAGCACTTGGATGTATCAAAAGTCGTACTATCCTCTGAGTAGCATAATGAGAAAAGATGGCTCACCATAGCACTTCGTCAAATCAATCCTGCTGACTGCAAAGCAGCACACAACCACACACACACACGCACGCACGCACGCACACACACACGCACACAAACACCCACACACACACACACCATTCAACGCGGTTCGGTTAGCAGTCTAGGTTGGAACATCGAAATGCGAACTGTTGTCACACGGTTGATCGTGTGCGGCAAAACATGCTCCACTGACTGGCCCGTGGACACCACACATTCCATGTGCACTGTACAGGCTCGTTAAACACGAACAGGCATTCCTCATGGAGTTCCAAACCTGACCTCATCTGTTCATTGTGAGTTGCGCGATGTTGAATGTCTTTAGAAATAAGCGAGTAGGTGCGCTTTTCTCCATTGAGGACATCCAACGGAAGGCTGGAAATATTCAGCGCACTAGCCCACCGACATTTCTCAGAGCCCCAGTTCCATCGCGGCGCGCGAGCCCCACAATATGAGAGTGACAATTCTCACCGCAAGCACAGTGTGGTCACTTTCGTCATGTTCGACTCAAATAATCTCTCCGCGCCCCCACATTATCCCCATTCTTAAGCGGTCTGTCTACGGACATATTAATATGCACGTTCCTAACACTACAGTTCATAGCATCGACTTACCACAGTCACTGCTGCTACCTGTAAATCAACACAGGTAAGCAACAACACATAATGATGCAAATTTCAGATTAGCAAAGCGAAATAAGGCCTACAACTCTCGTCATTCTCGGAATGCAATAATGCTCGTTTCGTTTGCCAATTCTGTTTCCCCTTGATTATTTAGGCCAAGGCATATGTATTGAGGTCATCAGATCTTACGTGTACGGGGTGTCTCATAGTAGACGAAGAATTAATTGGGTGAGTGAACGTAGCCAATCAGAGGAAGGATGACGAAGTCTTTCTCTCTTAGTTGCCACATAAAGCAGGTTTTGTGTGCTAGTGTTGGCATTTTTTCTGCCTACGATGGATGTCAGTACGCGCATTGCAATTTTGAAACTCTATTATTCCCTTGGTGAAAGCGCCACCGATGCACTTCGTGGTTACAAAACCAAACATGGTCTCATCAAAGATCCTTTCACCGTGTCGACCATTACACGCTTGATTGCGAAATTTGAGTCCACTGGATCTGTATTGAATTTTTCTGGCAAGGGGAGGAAGTCTCTGAGTGACGAATGAGCGCCCATTGTACAGAATGCCGTCGAGCAACTTCAGTCCCAGAGCACCATCACCTCTTCGTCAATAACTCAGGTGTCTCAGTTGACCGGCATTCCTCGCGCCAGCGTGCATCGTATTATGAGACACCACCTTCAGCTCCACCCGTATCATTTCACTTTATTACAAAAAACATCACGGAAGAAGACAAGGAGCAACGTGTCACGTCCGCTAACTGGCTGTTGAACAATGAAGAAATCGTTCCCAACATTTTATGGAGCGATGAAGCAAATTTCTCTGTGGATGGCATAATCAACAAGCACAACTGAGTGATATGGTCCCCTGAAACTCCCCACAAGCACCTCACCCATAATCTCCATTCCCCTCATCTCTGCGTGTGGATGGGATTCTCCGCAAAGTGTCTCCTGCGTCCCTTTTTCTTTGATGCTATGGTTCCCGGCGACGGTTTCCTCCATATGCTGCAGACGCATGTTATCCCGCAATTCAAGCAGCACAAGAAGTCATCGACCGTCCTTCAACAAGATGGCGCTCCTCCCCACTACTCAAACCAAGTGAGAACTTACCTCCGAGAGCAATTTTCTGATGAGAGAGTCATTGCTCGTGGATTTCCAAACTTTTGGCCCGCAAGGTCACTCGATCTCACACCTCTGGACTATTGGTTTTGGGGAATGATCAAGGCTCGCGTATATCATGAAAATAAGCCGAAGAATGTGGTGGAGTTGAGAGCAAGAATTGAAGAAGAGTGCGCACGAGTGACGCTTGAAGAAGTTAAACATGCTGTGTCTCACATCTCATACCGCCTCACACTTGTTATAGAAGAAAGGGGCGGTTTTTTTCAACATCTTTTGTAATGTTAGTTTGCTCACAGTAAACCTCCATAAAGCACGTATGGTCAAACAAAAAATGACACACGTTAGTGCAAAAGCTCTAACATGAAAATTATTTTGTGCGTCTATTATGAGACAGCCTGTACTTTGCATTTAATCCAATCTAATCATCGCAGTCATTGCGGCTGCGCCTGTGAATCAACACAGACACGATAGTAGTCGGTGTGGCACACAGACTATGTCAGAAAACCGAGAAGCACTTCTGCATTACTCAGTCCATGCACACACATTTCTTCAATTGCAATTTATCACATCCACTCACCGCAGTCACTGCTGCTGCCTATAATTCAACGTAGACACAAACAGTATCAGTGTAGTAAACATCTGTGATCGCAAAACGGATCTAATTTCCTCATGCTCAGTCATTGCAAAATGCACTAATGCGTGTATTGGTTGGTAATTGTGTTTTTCAAGTTGCCTCTTTCCATCTGCATTTTTATATGCCATTTATATGCGCAATTTGATCTGTTTCCTGTCTGACCTGGGACCTGCTCGGGCCTTGGGAGCAGTATGCTTTATGGGAACATACTTCGCTACCTCTTAGTCATCATCTTAAACATATTTAAACATATTGTAAACTGCCCAATTGTGTCAGTTCGAGTTACTCGCCGGAATGGCCATCCGGATTGTTGAATCCAACTTGACCTCATGATAATTCCCCCATTCATTTGCTTACTCCGCCTATGTACTTTTGATCTCCAGTTGTTTTGCTTATTCGTACGTGTCACCCACCTTGCCGCAGGGGCAGTCTCGTCCGACACTTGTGCATTGGCCTGCGTGTCTGTGTGTGTAGGCGCGCAGCTGGCCTAATTACCCATGCGCGTTCATGTCCCGTTTGCTGAGCCTGACTTGACTTGTTTTCTCATGAGTTCCGTGTGATCGCACGTCCAATGAGAATCTCGAGACTATCGACGGAAGAGACGACACCAACCCACGCTACTGAGCCATCATTCCGCTCGCCGTTGTTTGGTGTGCGGACGTTGACACTGCACTGTGCCGGTCAGTGACAGACCTGTGAACTTGTTGACGCAACGAACGTGAACAATTGAGGTTTGTTGTACACATTCGCTTACCCTTATGTAAATAGTAACGTAGAATTACGAACCCAATTCTTCCTTTTGATATTCGGGATTGTCGAACCTACGCGTCACTCAAAGTTCCGTATCGGGAACCTTAACCCGGATACGGAGCTTGAGAGTTCAAGTCAAATTATCACCACGCCATAGACCCTACCGCCGCGCCTTGGGTTGGTCGAACAAAACGCAAACAATCGACTGAAAATGGTGCCGCGGTGGACAGACAAACACAATACTGGGCAAAGTCTAGTGTTCTGGTATTATTAGCCGAGCATCCCTCATTGTTCAGGATTCTCAAGCGGGTGATCAAGTTAAATGCAACATTGATACAATCAGCGTGAAGGAAGGAGGCAAGTGTCTGTGACTAAATCGGCACTCCATATCGCGCAACCATTGTCTGCGTACAAAATCACATCCCCAAATTTCGCTTGCGCCACACCCCCACCATACGACCTGTCTCAACAAAAAAAACCACTCGGATCTCAGTGCACAGCATACATAGATCGTCTGAAACAGAATCTGCAGCGCATTACGCCGCAAAACATTGTTTGCCCAGTTGGTCTTCAACCCTGTAGACTGAAACCACCAGCTCATTTGCATAGGTTTCACTAATTCGCCCATAGTTGCATCGAGCAATCATGAGAACCAACGTGAACGCACCGTATGATATCTAGTCAAAAAGTATCACTTAGATAGTTCCATCATATTTCAATCAGATCTCGGCGGCGCGTTCAAAATTCAAATGGCAGTTATTCGACTATCCTCAATGTCGCCAAAAGACGAATTCACTAGAGACGGGCTTCTCAAAAGACGAACTCTCCTTCTAATAAAATGCAAATCTAAACATGTCCAAGCAACGCAGTGGAAAACAGTGTACTTACCACAACAACTACTTGAGCCTGCAAAACCACACAAAGACAACAACAAATTACTCTACTCTATAACATCCTAACAGCGTCGTAACATCAAACTACACACTATTAGCCCAGTCACACATGGACGAATAATCCCGCATTTCCATGGCCGCCCCATCAGGTAATACATAGTATATGTGCGGTTTCACCACATTCTTTGTTGCTCATGTGGTTCATCCGCACCATATAGACACATTGCGATGGTTTCTCACATCAAGTACTAATTCTTCGCAGACGTGTTTTCAATATATAATAAACACTTCCATAATAATCGACATCTTGCTGAAGAAAACTTCTTATAGTTAACAGCTTCGTTGTCGGGGAATCTTCATGTGTAGCGTTATGCGATTCATTGTTCTGACTTTTGGAGCATTCATTGTTCTTTCTTATTTATTTATTGAATAATGATTTTGAAATTTGTGAGTACCAGTCACGAGACTTTATGCATTGACGCTCAATATTCCTGAAATAGTTTGCTCTTGCCCCTCGAGCACCGACGTTGTTGCTTCCATGACCACGCAGCTGGCCGCGCAATTCAGTCGTGCTATAACGTCTACAAAAAATATGTGTACTATCACCGCTGGTTTATTAGCCAACGTGGTGATGAACACTGGCTCTCCGGGATACTGTGTCAGGGATACGGATTTTCATTGGCAAACACCCGTATGACAAGTTTCTCTAGTACCCTAACAGAGTGACTGTAAACGCATAACCTAGTCGACTATCGTATCTACACTGCTTTACTTTTACTGCATTCGCGAACACGGCTCTTCTGAATGATTTAATATATGCTCATCTTATCTTACTCGATTTTTACTCTGGGTATATTACTCTGAACTTATGACCACTTGTCAATGAATACTTGGAATAATTTTGTGACTGGAGTTCCGAATGTTCTTCATCAAGTGTTGTCTTTCGTTTTCCGTGGAGATTTCATCAGTCAGTCTATGTTTGGAAACCAAAAAGTAGTGCAGATTTATTGGGAATCACCAGTAGTGCTCAGTTCATAGAACCCCCGTCCTCCAGGCTGATAGTTTGAACACAACTACTTGCCGTCTACTTGCCGCCGATCAGCAGTGTGATTAACTCGTACTCTGGCAGGATATAGCGCCACTCAGCCTTCAGTCATGGAAAACATAATCCATGGTAGAGCATTGACTGGCTCCTCGAGTGAGGAGTTCTCACATGGAAGTTATCTTCATCTGAGCTACTTATAGAATCACGGTAGTGAGGTGTTATTTGTGTTTTATTTTTGGAAAACCGCTCCAATTTTTCCAGTGGCCCAAAGAATAAATGAATGTTCAAGTCAAAACTGTACAAAAAGGGCACTTACTACAACCACTTCCTGTACCTGTAAATCGGTGATAGTATGACAGCTTCAGCTTTTACTCGTCGTTTATCAATAAATCGAATAATGCACGACAAACGGGTTAATTCCCATACTTACTACCTTCTACAGTTTCGAATAATCTATTGGTACTTGACTCAAATATGGTGTTGATGAACTTAACAACAACACTTAACTTCAAAACCCACACATTATGATTTTTGTAACACAATACGGGTTGCCACATTATTTCTGTGGTTTAGCTTGTGCATAGGTGTATATTTGTTCACCTACTTCCAGCTGTTTGGCGTTGTGCATAGCACTCGATGTGTTTGAGAAGACCTCATGCCAGACATGTGATTGTCTCGTCTCAATCTTTATTACCAAATGAAGAAACTAGATATCCGTTAGTTAAACACGCATGGAATAATGCTTTCCTACCTAATTAGTAAATCTCAACCCATCTATTCAGTTTATGCCTGATGTTTGCCTGCAACCGAAGTAAGCTGATGTGTGTTAGTTGCCAAGAGGAAACCGTCTTTGTGTACCTAAAGTCAGTTCAAGTTAGTCTGTTTGGGCATGGTCAGCCTGGGCGAAAACAAATGATACAGGAACTGACCCTATGAATCAGAGTCAAGTAGCGGTCAGCATTTGTTTACACCGCATGAGCAACATGGTAGATACTGGACATGTCTTCGTGTACGGGATAGAACTAAGGTTATCATTAAATGAATTGGAGTGGCACTGGTTCATTCTAGGCCTTTTGTGTGCACAGACACGAATTAAAACCTCATATGGCCAAAACAGTTGGATGTATAGGCTTGTATTGGTTATGATGTTACCATCTTTTCCGTGTCCTTCCGGCTTCCAGAACTTTGTTTTCTTGACAACCGTGGCACAAAGTGTTCAGTTCACAATCCGCCTCAAGTAAGCTGGGCGTGACATCCACACGTGTTTTTTCGGCAATACATATGCGGCTGTAGTACAGTGAACCTTACCAAGGCTTCACTGGTTTGCTTCATGCCTCGGTATAAGTGTGGACTGTTTGAGCTCGCGGAGGCTCCAGATTCACGTGTTTACACAGCGCCGAACGATCTTTGAACTGAACACAAACATACTGTGAGAAATACCAAACTTGTTGTTTATCACTCGTGACGAATGATTTTTACGATTGCTCTTTTCGACTGCTTACAATTTTTCGGTAAAGAACAATACTGTTTTCATTCCGGGGAATTCTTATTCATTGGCATACTTTTCTATCCTCATTTAAATGAATGTATTGAGGCCAAAGAGTTAACTTAACTCGCCCAAATTAACTGGATCTAAAATATGGGTACTGTGTTTGAATAGTGCGAGTTTCTGGATATAGACGAGAATAGTTCAAACCGTCTAGTGAACAGGAGCAGGGAATGTAAAGACCGGATTTGACCGTCTCCACGTCACTGAGTGTTCGAATAGGTAATTTAAATGGGCAAAACATGTACATCGTATACCGTAGATGTGTAGGTTTTGTTAAAAGTCACTCACATGTGTTTCCACTGGATGAGCAGCCGCCAGATGGAGCAGCGTTCACTTGAAAAAGAAGAACATCTCAAATAATTAGTGCTCTCGAATTGAAATATTTCTGGAAGTAAGAATCTACCAAGAATCTACCAAAGCAACTGAGCACGAAGTTTGTCACCCAAACTCTAAGGCACCTTTCGCAGGATATTTTGCATAAGATACCTTGCTATCCTCCGTGAATCCAAGTTATCATCAAGTTATCATCCATCGGAATGTCAATTTTCTTCATCGGAACATCAGAATGATTTGATGGGTGATTGAGATTTCCCACATTCGTCATTTTATACGGTGGTATAATCTCTGTGGTGTTGCAAGACCCCAGGAAATTTAAGTTCACCGTTTCCTACTTTGATCAGTTTGATGATACGCCAGAATAGTGTGGATTAACAAGCGACTTTATTGACAAAACTCTTAAACGGTCGACATAGTATAAAAACACAGCGGTAGTGTAACTATAGATAGGTAATTTTATCTGTGCGAGTGCTTCCCTCCACCCAGCTGGAACTTCCTAAAAGCAGTCATGTGAATGGTGGTATGTCCTGGAAAACCTTCTGGGTCAGAGCATTCCCAAACAATGCTACGTCATGCATCCTGCTGCAGTGGTTATCAACGGATTCAGTGATCAGTTCTTATTAAGTCAGTTATGTTTGTGAGTACACAAAATTCATAAGTTATCCTGTGGTTCATTACCATAAAAATGAAGTAAAAGTACTAATACGTGCGTCCTCATACTGGTTGCGCTGACCACCGACTTTTCAGTGTTTGCGAATGATCAACGGAACATTGTAAGGTTATGCTCTTTCACTAGTAGTTTTAGCGGACGGGCAATTGAGACGGTGGCAGAATTTTTCTCCCAATTCAGTTCTTACTCGCAAAAATCGGTATAGTGTTGTTTTCAACCAATTTGTGAAATTCGGCACATTGTAAAACTACTTCTTTTGGAGTTTTTTAATGATAACTTACCCAGACTCATACCCAGAATGGTAAACCATACCAAATAACAAAAGTTCATCGTACAGGCATCACCGAGAAAGTGCAAGACTTGTTATGCATGAGTTATTTTAAATGAGTTGTTAGTTGTTTTGACAGTTAACGGACCAATTGCAATGAACTGACGTACAGTCTGATGGTAATTATCATTCAAACCATTCGGACTGTTTTTCCACTCTTAGTTAAAAACAACGGAGTCACATGTTCGATCTTTCTGTCGCCTTTTCGACAGACCAAGCTTTCACAGACCTACTAATTTACGATGAACCTGAGACATAGTACCACTTAGTAACCTAGCCGAAATTTTCGCACGATTTATATTCACTACCCGTATGAAGTTCATTACATCAAGTCCGAACTCAGAGGAGCCGATGTATGCAAATGCATCTACACAACCCATTCTCATCCGTATGCATCTGGATCCAGTTTTGTAGGGATACGTCCATATTTAGCTTCGGAAGGGTTTGGTAGACTGTTGGTGTTTTTATAGCTGGCAGAGTTCCGCTTTCGGTAAAAAAAAGCTTATTTGGGCCAAGTTAGTATGTTAGCAAGTTGACTGAATTTTAGGGAAAACGCAGAAGCAACAGGTAAAGACTCTTCTGATGTGAGTTAGCATAGGGACGGTAATGTTACCATCGATGAATTGGGGGACTTTTAAACAATTTTTATCGGGTCTGGGTTACTGTTGGTCTGTGTGGGTTCATAAGTGCTGTGACAATTTGGTTGGGTGCTACTGAGATAATGTGAAAACTTTTGCCGCCTTGGTTTGTGAACCTCAAGCCTAGGTAGCTTCTATTGATAACTCCCGTTGGCTGATAACCACAAGCCACCACGTGTCAGCTTGCCTGATCTTCACACGTTTGGCATTTGTACACGTATTCTACTGGCATTAGGATGCTTGGCAATTTCCACCGCGTCGCTGTGGCATGGACCGCGGTCCCCGCCTTAAAACCTCAACGTTTCCTAAATGTATGTCGAGTCCCGTGTCTAGTGCATGTTCCGCCGTTACTGAGTACTCCAGTAACACCCGACATTCATCTGCGTTTCTCGGCAGATTGTTTATTTTTCCATCATGCTTCCCGATTCTGATGTGAATTTCCCTGGCTGTCTGTCCTATGTAGACGTTATTGCGGTCGTTGCATTTAATTTTTTTTCATACACAGTCCCCGTTCTATTCAGCAGGAGGCGACTCTTCAACTGCACCCGCGCACAGCGCGGTGTTTCCCTTCTGGAATACCGTGTTCAGAAGCCTTTGAATGAGTTTAGATGGCTCCAGTTTAAATGGAATGAAAGCAGTCTCAATCCATGACCTGTTTGATTTCATCACAGGTACCGATACCCTTCTAGATTAACGCTTAGTCAAATTGGCTGGATACCCACTACCCCGGATTTTATTCTTTACCTCAATTTTGGCCGTTTTCCGACCAAATTCTTCCGTACACATGACCCTTACTTGGCTTAATATTGAGAATACCGAATTAGAAAAGACCTACGAACAGTTCCAAATCGCCCCAGTGTCACTTGGCTTCAAACATACTGCGTTTTAGCAACAGTACTGTGCTCGAAATTCAATTCTATTTCCATACTAAATTTTATGTGGGTATTCAGGTCTTTCAGGTGGTTCAATAACATCGTCTCGCTTAGTCCGGACAAAAGTGTTACCTACATAACGCCTAGATATCTGGGCTAGGTACGATTACCCTGCTGAAGCTTTCTTTTCGAATTTTTCCATGAATATTTTACCAAACCGGTGGGTGTTAAGGATACCAGTGATAAACCCCTTCTGAAGCGTGAACCGCGGAGTAAAAAACAAAGAGAGATTAAGGCACACTTTCACGCCTTCTACTATTTGCTCTAGTGTAAGTTCTATCGGTTCTGATAGTGTAGTATATGCTAACAGCAACTTCTTGGGTAGTTCTAAAGATCTGCCTTCTGGCACATTTGTGTACAACCTGTCGACGTCGATACTCACAAGAAGAATTTCTATTTCCATTGAGCAACCTTTCTCTTTGTTGGCACAGTTATATGAGCGCTTGATATAAATAATCGACTTTCCGGTGAAGGGTTTTGAAATACCTGCCAAGAATGTAACACTCATGGGTTAATGAATATTTTTCATCTAGTATCGGTCTCACTAAGATATTTTGGTAGACCGCAAAGCCTTTTACGGTAAAGTAAGTACCAGTTATCACGGACCGCAAATACCTATCAACATCAACTTAACCCATATTTGTCATAGATGTGACATTTCCATTACTGATCTGTCGCTATTTCCTCTGCGACGAACACCCTTGATCATGACAATGATGGACTCACCCCTATCAGCTTTGTACTAAACGTATTGTCTAACTTTTCGAGGGCAGTTAACGCTCTTTGGTTTGCTGGCGCAACGGCTGGATTGTCGGGATGCTGGGAATAAAGGACTGTGACCAACTGCGCACTGAATATTTCCGCTTTTATTGAAGGAAGTTATTCACAACACAGATTCAACACTGGGAATTATTCATTCCTCCCTTTGTAACCCTTTCATCTGCCGAAAAATGCAAAGCCTTCTTCAACGTATCACTTAGCAGTTCGGTTGAGAGATTCATTGCGCCAGAACTACTAGTAGGCTTTTATGCTTCGCTATGGGTCTACTTAAACAGTGAGCCTGAAAAGTAACTTATAAACTTACGTATCGCCTATTTTTGCGATGTTACTTCCATTTCTGTCGCTCTGGCGTTTGATAAGTTGACACTTGTGAGAGGGAGAGAGAGTGGTCTGAAGATCTTGGTTGGGCCAACATGTGCGTTGGAGGATAGCACTGTTCTGTCAGTTTACTTCACAATAGGTCAATGTCAGTGTCATATGTGTTGAGTTGGAGGGGACGGCTATTCAAATTACTTAACCATCCCGTCTGTGAGCTTAAATTTTGCTTCGGTTGATTTATTTCAGTAGAAATTCTAGCATATATATTGGTCACTTTATGTAGTTTTGAAGTTAAACAGTTTACCCAAGTTGAATACCATATTCTTATCACACCATACTTATGTGCACGCCACTGAGAACTGACTGCGTACAGTAGCTTGTACAAATTACCGTAACTCACTTCGCTATACCTGGTTAGATTTGCACAGCTTAGATTTAGCTCTGCACCATGATAAGGAGATCAAATGCAGTAGAATCTTCTGGGACATCGGGACTATCCTACAACACACGCATTTGGATTCTCCAGCCGATTACCAGTCTGTAGCTCAAAGTGAACAGACAACACTAGAAACTAAAAGGCGTAGTTGTGCCAAAGCCCAGATCAGTGAATAAACTAGTGTTTCACAGTTGTGGCTTCTGACTATTTCACTGAACTGAATGATATAGTTTGGAAGTCACGCAACGTAAAGTCTTTTACTAAATACGAGCTATCTCCTCGTCAGTTTTGTGACTATTACCTATATGGACCAAAAGCTTACGGAAAACCCAACAACGACAACTAGATTCCGCAGAATTCCGAAAAGCGGGTTTCTTAGCTAATGGAATCGGGATTATTAGGTCTTTCCTCTCAGTGTAAACATGATGATTTTTTCCACTCTAAGCAAATCAATGTGGTCCAGAAGAAGAAAAAATAATGAACTTGCATTCTTTCGTATATATTTTACTCTACAGCTGAATAGCCGTCATAACGTAATACGAAGTGTTTAGCTCTGAATAAATTTAGCAGATATTTGAATATCGTTTCTTTAAATAGGGTACGACAAACATCGCTCATTTGGGCTGAATTGACCTGCACCGCTGACTTGCAGAAATATTCGATTGACATTATTCCTGGAGTTCGTGTTGCGAGTTTATTCCTAATTTTGTACGACGGCACTCCCCGTTTTTGTTATTTCGGTATTGCGCCCATGCCAACTTTCTGGTTTTTGACCTGAACATAAACCGTTCTTTGATCTTGTCGTCCCACGTGTTGTTTAAGTCAACACGTGGTTCCGCTATCTTGTTAACACGTGCCTTTGAGTCGGTGTGAACTTTGGGATCCGTTAGGACTTAGCAGCTCCTAAACCGGTGTATAGAAGCCGGCGTAGTCTCGCGATTTGAGGTTTGTAAAGTTTTATTATTTTATTATTGTATTTATAATACCGCATTTGTAAATAAACCTCCGCGTAAACGATTTGTCTTTTGGGGTTTTGCGCGTAACTCAACCTGGTCCAACAGATTGCTGGAAACAATCTATACTTAGCACCTGCAAGGTGCGAAGTCATCCTTCATAACGTGCAGTCTTTAGACGTACCCCCTACAATTCAAGGAGAATCACTGTAGGTTGTGGGGAATTTTACATACCTCGGTAGTTGCATTAGCTCTGACGAAAGTGTGCCTGATGAAGTTAGTGCACTAATCTCAAGGGCCAGAGTTATGCTTGCTAACTTGCTTCACTTGTGGCGTCAAAAAGACGTCGCCTTGTCTCAAGGGTCGCGTGTACCAGCCTACAGTAAGAGCTGTATTATTGTATGGTTTCGAAAAATGGCCTCCGAGGATAGATGATGTGAGGCATCTTCAAGTTGTTAACCGTCGATGCCTAATAATCGTTACTGGTGTTGGATGACATCAACGAATTGATATTGAGGTCATTAGAAAGTGGGTATTTTGTTATGCAGCAGGTACTTCAATGTCGGAAAACATCCAGTACCACCAACTGCGTTAGCTCGGCCATGTGCCGAGATTATTGTTATTCTTCATGCCTCCTTCAGAATGGCAGAAACCGCGAGGTGGACGACGGATGACATGGAAGAACGGCGTGGAAGAGATCACGAAAAGTATAGGTGCTGTTGGTGCAATACGCCTTTCAGGATAGGGTCCCAGTGACCCACCCTCCTGAACTTGGCTGGAGACATTTCAAGAAATGACGGCTGATCGATGTCCGTGGCGCTCGTGTTATCACTTCCTTTCCAGAAAGTCTGCTCCTCTTTTCACTATAAGGCTTTAAATATGATTTGATGCACTTTATGGTTGTACGGTAGTAGAGAATCAGTGTCAACATTGATGTCGCTGCCTCTGATTATGGTGATGCACTGGTTTCATATTCGCAATTTTATTGGCTACTTATTAGTAGCCTAATGCCACATAACTTGCTGTGAGCAGATCGGTTGCAATTTACAAACAAACATCTCTCGGAATAGTCTGGGTGACTGAGGGACTGGTGAAAAAATCTAATTAACTAATACCTGCACAGAAAAATCCATTGAACCAGCATTTTGTCCCGGTTGGTCCGTTTGAAGTCATGTCAGCCGATTTTGCTTACAGTCTTACTAACGAAGGTAAAAATTTTGAAGGACCAACCCAAAACGCGGTTGATGCAACATTCATAAAGACATGACGAATTCATACAGACTGCTCAGACTATCGCATACTCCTTGAAGCTGTTTCACGTCCCCCATCACGGTGGTTTGGAATGAAGTTTCAAGTTACACGGTCCTCTACATTGAGCTAATTTTAACAGTGAGCACATTTTGTTATTGATATTCCTCATTAACCTGACCTTCCCCCTCTTGACTGGAAAGTGGTTAGAAGATACCCCAAACCTACATGTTGTCTCAGGATCATTGTGGTGCAGAAAAATAAACCGGAAATCTAATGATTAATCTCACAAAAGCATTTGGTTTTGTTGTTTTTCACCCAAAAGTCCTTGGATTAACGATCAGACAAAACTTACATCATCAGCTTTGACTGGTTCTCCTGTCATTCCATATACTTTAGTAGGAAACAGCTAGAGGTACTTTTAACAAAAGTTCGTCACGTTCTGTGCACACAGCAGGCATTTGAGCATCCTGTTTGGCTCCGGTAGAGCATATTGTGTGCTTCGCTTGGTAAGCAGTTGTTAGTTGACGTGGTCAAAACACCACTTTCAGTCAACCAACCATGTTTGGTGAGATGCATATACTTGCCCAAATCCCATTTGTTCTAGATTTAATTCACCAACAGCCTTTTTACCCTTACTGCTCCCGTTTATCCGAAAAACGCTTAACTCAATTCGTGGCGTCTTACACCTTCGAATGAATGAATGGCATTCCAGCTGGCGGAATGACTATTTCTGTCATCGTTGAAGGATTGATTCTCATGATAGTTACTGATGCACGCAGATGAACTTCACATCATCTAGTGACCCAAATTAAATAATCCTGGATTTCCCCGCCATGTGCTACATCGTGAGTCACCCACTCTCATATGGCCACATATTTTCCGCCATATTTGACGGTTGTGACGCAGACCCACAGAAGAACATGCCCATGAAATCATAGCATTCACACACACACACACACACACACACACACAGAGTCGCAACAGCCGCACAACAGTCTGCGGCAAATGCCCACTTACGACCCAGCCTGACAAGACGGCTTTCAGTTGATCTATGGCGGTATTCGTCACTACCTTTTCCTGACAAGTTCTGTTAACAGCAGTGCTATATATGCTGGGGTGTCCAGCTCTTTGGAAAACTAAAAGTTTAATCTTCCTTGGTCATTGCCGTCAGTATAAACTGCGAACCTCTGGGGCACTATTTGTATCGTGTGCTAAATCGTGATAGTTCTAGACTTGAGTAAGATTGCTCGGAAAGAAACTTAGCTGTTGGATATTTTGGAATCCCTTTACTGGAACAAGCCCTGTTCTTGGAATTTGCGCAGAATGCCAACGAAACACGACTTAGAGCACCTCCCATATACACTCAAACACTGGCAAACGTGTGGCGAACGGTTTTAGCTCAGGCAAACTGACACGTGGTGGCGTGCGGTTGTCAGCCAAGAGGGGTTACCAACAGAAGTAGCTTAGAACTTACGTGCACTAATCTCACCCACCCTTGCCGTCCCCTCCAACTAAATTGTCGTGGCATTTACAAGACCAACGAAACCTACCAGTAGCACCCAACATGAATCATCAGTTGATGCACCTTGAACCGGAGAATTAAGGTATCAAACCCGATCAAAATCAACTTGAAATTTTCCAAACTCCTCAACCGCAATAAATAGACACCAATGCCAACCGACAAGAGGCTTTAAATGACATTAAACCCTGATTTAGTGTGTTAAACTGAAGAGGTCTTACCGGTTGGTTCTCTGTCTGTCTTTAAACCTGGTCAGTTTGGTGACCGGTTCACTTAACTTGATGGTGCTTTTTTGTCAAAGGCGAAACGTTGCCTTGTCAAGAACTATCGATTTTCTACCAATTACTTCTGAAACGATGACTTCTCAATCTGTTCCAAACATTTTCCAGTTGATTGAAAACTGAATCGCATTCAAGTGAATTAAACTGAGATAAGCCGAACTGAATTAAACCGAATGGAACATAATAAAAAATAAAACGAAACAGAAAAAGGTCATGGTCTCTTCAAAGGTCGCAGATCGTCACATCATACTTTTACGCCCACCAAGAGATTATGCACACAAAGTAGGTAAGATCCTTAATCCGATTAGATGCACTGACCCCATTCTTACAGTTCACGTCTTCCAGTGTGGTTGTCGGTAATATTATCATGGAGATTGATGGTAAGTATAAACTAAATGCAATTTTTTCAAAAAGAATTTTCTAGTACAAATATTTTGCCTGTTCGATGCCCATGTGCGCAAGATTCAGCAAGCTCAAATTCTGCGTCTTTCAATAAATCAATTTGCGCAAAATCGGTTGAATAATTTACATTAGAAATGAGAGCATGTGTGACATCAAGTAGGAAATTAGTCTTAGGCCTCGGGGCGAAAATAACCATCAGCCTCTAACTTGCCGCCATACAAAAGCCAGTTTATCCCGATGGATTATTGATTGGGGCGTCAACTCACCCACCCTGTGACGGTAATATTGAATATTTTTCGTCTTTCTGTTCCTGAGTGTTCACGTAGTATGGCAACAGACATCTGTTCCGTTGTACTGAGCTAGGATACGTAAAAGTCAAGTTTATATCTGATCGCTACTTTTGTATGCGTTTCTTGCCTTCCAAATGATCATGGCAGCTGAACATTCTCTGCTAAGGGATGATCATGAAACTAGTGTATAATACAACAGACCATGAGATTTACCATAGAACACTAGCTTCACGATGTTTGGACCAACTCACTCTAAGCACACTTGGAAGCATTTGGATATCAGTCACTCGATCAAATTCAGTGGTCTGTCTGGTCTGTTTCCTGAACGTAACTTCGTTGTTGACATAGGTCTCCGTTCATGGAACCTTGAATCAAGCTCGTATCGGTTCGGTCGACTATTTTCCCCAAATTCCTGCAGCAAACTGTCCCAGGACAAATCGCCGCTAGAAATTCATTCTTTGTCGTGGAACTAACAACTGCACTTTAAGACTGCCCATCAATTGGACACTTCAAGGTAAATCCACACTGGCCAACTAGGTGACCTACTCGACTGATCTGACGAAACTTTTACGTCAAAAGCGAACGTTGCTCATCTTAAAAAACACCAACTGATTGTTAAACCTTTCTGAAAGGATAGAAGAACAAACACATCTTTCTGGCATAACATAGAGGAGCAAATTTCGTATGCGTGGTACAGGACCGAATTTTTATGGTTTCATTTATCTAACCGACTCTGATGAAACGTCGCCCGTTCGTTTACATGGTGCTTTTCGTCCATAAGGTAGGCGTAACAGAGCCTAGAAGGACTGATTGCACACATTGTTCTGACAATCTGGACAAGATTTATTTTGGTGTGAACAATGAGCATGATGTCTCTTTCTTGTATTACTCGGTGTTGCACCACTCACGAGTGATGGTTGGCATTATGTAACAGGTTGCACACACAAAATACAGAGATGCAATTTAGCGTAGTAACTCACCTTAGCGGATCTAAGCACAACCTCCATAATAGGCCTAGTCTTCATAGTTGTCATACGCGGAATAACTTATCCTGCTATCAACATTGTTGCCCCAAGGTTGGCGGATTTTCAAACCCAGATCAGATTAGAAAGACTGGTCGCCAAGTAAGGGATGATTTAAAATTAGAGATTGGCACTGTAACTTTTATCGTTCATTGGGCTAGCTATGCAGCAAATGAAATACCGAGAAACTTGATTCCCGCCAAGCCTGTACAAATGGACTTCATATGTGTTGGAGTACACCTCTATCACAGCAAGAGTGCTTGATTCCAGTCCACGTCCATGAAGGTCGGTCCGCACATTCACCAAGTACTAGGGCTCCTCATTCCAATTTCTACAAAATCCCTAACTGGTTGCTGTCGCCACCTTTTCACGCATCTAGACAACACGAACGTCTTAACCTTTGTGGAAATCACACAAAGGACAATCTAGTGGAATTGACGGATATCAGGTGTTAAATCGTTATACAGACGTTTGGCGAATCAGCTATGAATTTCAGGTGTACTTGCCTTAGGGATGCTGGTTGTTCTCGGTAGCATCCAGCAAGTGAGAGGTCAGTAGTTCGATTCCAACGATTCAGATGTGCTTTTTCGTTCATACTACACATAAATGGATCTATGACATTCCCTTTTACTTTCTAACAAGTTGTACCAAAGTCTATCGGATATCCGGAAAAAATCAACGCCTGACTGCTGCTAGAGTTTACACAAATGGCAAATAACGTCGCTGACAGACATCAACAAATATGTGTTGAATAAATATCGATATTCAAGTGCGTAACTATGACAATCAGAAAATGTATCTATCCAGAAATCGGTAGAATGAGTTTTTTCCATCTTCAGGCTTGTCTTTCCGCCCCGAGCGTCCAGACTTGCTAGCGACAATGAGCCATATGCATCATGGACGACGAAAGTGAGCTTCAAATTCCCCCATAAACAAACTGAAAGCATGTCTCCGCATTTTTTATTCTAACCGGGGTTTTCATACTCGATGGGGCTGTTGAACACCGACAAGGTAATACTCTCTTGGCGTGCCGGACTTCAATCATATTTAACAACATAGTGCTCTTCCCGAAGAGTGCATACCCCTTGAACCAGCCAAACTCACCCCTTCATACCTCGAAAAGATATTGGTATAAAAATTGAATAAGTGTGGTATTATTCGAACAACACAGTTATAAGACGAAAACTGATAGATGGACGCTTTCATATGCTTCATTAGTAGTAAATTACCGATAATAAGAACACGATATTTTTGTTCTACACACAACGGCATTTAGCATGTGGTTCCAGACCAGTCGGCCAGTGAAGACATATGGCAAACATATTAAGCTCAAGGTAACCTAGGCATTATATCGAGTTTCCTTTGAACGCACAAGGAAGGTTGAATCGGTCGATTGCAGCCACCGCAATGAATTTCGAGAACATAACTTCTTAAGGCCTATCAGGATGGTGAACGCTGAGGTTTAGTCGATTTTTTTACTTGTGACCAAAAGATGTTTGAGGATTGCCAGCTGCGGTGGCTTACATTCAGGCAAAGTTACCGAGCTTTGGTCTGGAACATCGAGGCAAGCCACCGACCAGGGGCTGAAAATGACGAGGTGTTTACGTCAACTGCATCACACTAAGCTCTACGGCCTCAGTATGCAAAAAGGGGCTCACAACAGTCGGTTTGAATTTGTTGCTTCGCAGCATTTTGAGACTTTAATAAGTTGCTTGAAGCAAAACTTGGTGTTAGCTGCAGACTATTGATCAATAGTTTAACTTCTGGCAGCTGTCGATGCACCCGCTGCGCAAAGTATTTTACAGGTGAGGTGCTCGTTGATCGACATGTTCTGTCGACTGGTCACATATTTCTCATGGTCCAGGCCCATCACTTTTGGATTCTCTTGTGGTAGAATCCATCGAGTTCCATTGTTGACTCACATACCTCTTGTTTTTACTCACTGATTTAAAAAAGCTGTCAGCTTTAGGACCAGTTGTATATTGCTTGCTTTCCTACGAAAGTCCCAATTAATTTCTTTAAAATAAATTTGCTTCCGTTTGACCTTGAAATCGGAAGTGGAATTGCAATCGATTTCTTTATGTGATGTTGCTGCTCCATAACGTCAACGTAATTCATTGTGAACGAAAATTTGTTATCTCCAGCGGTTCGAACGCGTCGGGCGGTGTAACCTCCACACAGTAGAGCTGAATATGGTTATGTTGGACGCACATATGCAACGGTGATTAGAACCACTGTCAGTGCACTGATTCGTTAGCATTGACTGACATGCACAATTCGATAAACTAACTGGCACGACCAGTTCTATGCCCACTAACCCGCTTGTGACGCAATAAAACCGTGTTTGTCATTTTACTGGACGTTGGAACATGTTTAACGAATAAGTTCCTACTCGGAGTTAGCAACCAGCACTGATCTTGGAAGTACTGGTTCTGTATAGCTCTTCATCTGTCGCAATGAAAATACTTTTCACACGGACACGGAAGCACTTCTTCAGAGACCAGTATTGTGATGGCCTCCTTAAAGTTTAATTTTCTTCTGGCAGCTATGTAGGGCGATGAAATGGAGCTTGCGAATAAGCTAACATATTTGAGTGTTTGGCGAAAATTGAACTCAAAAACACTTTGAAGAGGCTAGGATGTCCACCATCTCTCTAAAATACACTCTCTTATTACCCTAAGCCCATTTGGATATAAGATTATTTAAGGCAAACGATGATATGGTCATGTGAAATAAAAGCACTAAAACAAAACCGGGTGGTGAGTGATGTCACACGATTTTACGACGGAAGCCTCGGTGGGTTGGCTGCTGATTTATAAGGTGTGCGTGCAAGCTGTTCTTGGCTTAGTCTTTTTAAGGTTTCTTATTGGGAAACACTGAATCGTGTGCTCGGCAAATCCACCGATGGGGTTGGCTCCGTAAAGTCTATATGAAGGTTGTTCTACCCGCTGACAACTATCACAGTCAGCTGAGACCTCAGTCGCTAGGATTACCACATCGAAAAGCTAAATAAGGCCTATGCTATGGACTGGATAATCTTCAGTTTCTAAATAGCGTACTACTTCCGAGCAACTGAATTAACTCAGTGCCAGCACGGGCGATGTTGGATTGCGTGCCACTAATAAAGAGAAGCATGCTATCAGCCATCTTCACCCGGTACAGAACGCTCACCCATTTCCGAGTTTACTGAGGGGGAGGGGAAACAGAAATTTTGTCATTCAAACCCCTGCACTGTTCACCATGTCGGCTTAATCAGGACTTGTGTTGGACCGCTTGTAGACAGGATTGAGTTCTGGCAACTGAACGTTAGCTATTCGCGTACATCCCGCAGAACCCGGAGGTAAATCTCCGAACATTTCTCTCAGATGTCAGTATAGATCATAATACAGACATTTCAGCAGGTCGTAAAGTGGGCGAATCGTTACTCACACGTAAGCGCACCACGCTGTACCGTGGTCCATCCGGTGCGCGCTCCGGTTCACTGGGAAGAGAGACGTCATCACACAGTGCAACGAAATTCTGCACCATGTAACCAGTAATGATAGCTCACCTTTGCGAAAGATCCGGTTTCATTATGCACCTTGATATGCCATCCTTAAAACGTATACCGATAATATGCAGAAGAGCACCATGCCTATTGGCCACACATAATTTTGTCACACTAAAGCTCGGCCATAGGTTCAGATATCAAACAGGATAAATCAGCTTAAACATCCATAACAGATTTACTGCGACTACTGTTGGCACTTGTTAGACAGACATTTCCGTTTACCATTTGTTTTATTTCAAGTTCGTTTTCGATTTCAAGCGCAGTTTCTTCACGTTTACCACTAAACCATCCCAGTATTTATTTGTGTCTGGATTGCACTTACCTTTGTCGAAGTGCACTTTCACAATGATCCCGAGGTACTCAACGGTGGTGGCTGCATTTTACCTGATTAACACAGGTTTGACCGTGTATATCACAGATGAAACTGTTTTTAATATCTGCTGGTGGTTCACATCGTCTCCGACACAGTTATTCGACAGGTGAGCTGACTATGGGGTTTTCATGTGGGTTTGTTCATTAACATCACCGACAACCAGATAAGCTCAGAAGTACCACTGTGAATACAGAGTTTATCAAACTCTATGCAAATGTTTTTGTTTTGTGTTCGCAGGGCATATCCGAGCGCGTCTTGTCTCAAAGATATTTGAACAACATCGATGTCTGTCGGTAATCTTGATCTGAGCTCAATGTGACGTCCAGTAAAGTTAGTGTACTGCATGTAGATTGGCACTGAGAGATCAGCATCTATTTCCAGTATCCTCAACGTCTTTTTACATTGTCTCAACATCCATTGTGACCAACCTGTTTTGCATGATGTGTTCTGCGCTCATATGGATAGTCCCACAGACTATCTCAATCTTGGGAAGCCGAGCAGCTGGGGCGTATCTGAGTCAGACCAGCCATAAAGTGATCAAGTCTCCCTACCTCCCACAGAAATGTACATGGGAAAATATCAGAATGATCGGTTGCATAAGACTCCGAAATCGAGGTTTGCCAACAACGAACAATGTAATACAAATATACCGGTGCGTACTACTGACGATGCATTCGAGTAGTCTATGATCTGGTGTCCGAGCTCCATCCCGCATCTGATAAAAGGTGAAGTTTACTACGGAGTCAGTAACTGATTCTTCGTTGTTGTTTGGTGTGCCCTGACTTAAACCTAAGAAAAAGTCGAATGCTTAAAGGAGACACAAAACCAGTGTAAGAGGTCCCTACCTAAACAATCAATGATACGTCTACCACTGTGAAAATTGGTCCAATGTGGTGCTACTCAGAAAACGCGGTCTTCCAAAAATTCCACTTTGCTATAAGATGAGGTTAGAAAACGAAACACTGCAGATACCTGCTCTCCGTGATACAACTCTCATTTCAAGCTTTCACTTAGTTGAATGTTACTCATAAGGTTGTTGACTATTCTGCACAGTGTACTACAGTTTCGCCCTTCCTGAGACTTATCACACCGTACCGATGCCGTGTAAAAATAATAGGTATCAAAATATACCAACAATACTGTCGAAGCTTAATATACGCACGGTGATCAAATTTTACCAAACCATAGACACTTAACGCCCCTGTACGAAGCACTGAACACAGAACATACGCATGTTTTTCTTACCCACAAAGTCCTACTCAGCTCCACAAATTAGAACAAGACTAGGTGATTGTATTTGTGCTCTGACAGAGGGCCACAAGATGCCCTTTGACCGGAACAAAATACGCAAAACGCCGCTGCGCAGAAGCAGTAACAATTCATTTTCGACCCACATGTTTCAAGCGAACTAATGGTCAAGAAATGTCTACGTCTAGAAAGGACTGATCACCAGTAAAAACATTTAGCATCCATACGAAACACTCATGTACATTACTTATCACATCAGCGCACAGAATGCGGAGTTTTTTTGATGTCGTCACCCCTCGACACGTGTTTTTTCAACTGTGTGATTTCGATCATTTTGCTCGTGATGAAGGTGCGATGCGACCGAAAGGTTGAGCAATAAAACTTTGATCAAAACCAGCAAATTCACTCATTTGCAAACCAATTTGGTTTTGCGGGAGACTCACCTGGCACCCAGTTGGATCTTTCGTTTATGATGTTTCGATCAAAACCGTCCTGCTCTATTCCAATCGATATGTAAATAGCACCCAAAACATCGGGCGATGCACGGTTTCGTCACGGTGAGATTGCTCTCAAACTCATCGAATAAACTTAGTACTTGAACGTTCACCATCATTATGCCCCGATTAAACTCCATACCGTTCTATAAACACCCATTTGTGAATTAATTTGGCGCCACAAGAGTTCGTACTCTACGACCGTCTTCAACTGAATTCGTTGCTCAAAGACCATTTCAAGTTTTGGAATGGAAACTCAGGCATAGATTTCATCGTTGTTAGGTCGTCAGTCATTGAAATGCCGGCTAATAAAATCCTCGAACTACAGCCACACTATTCTTAAACGTATATGAAAACGAGTCAATGAAGAACTTCGTCAGTCGCTTGTCAGTACTGAACCTCTTCACAACTTTCCTTCTGCATTTGACCAGGGTGTGATAAATCCAATGGACTTGAACCTGAACCGACTCTATCCACGGTGCTCCTGTCAATTGGGAGGAACTTTAAACTTTCGTTCAATAAGGTAAATTATACATGCACAGAAGCGAAGATTGAGAACTGAGTCAAGCGGTCGTTGTTAAGTAAAAAGACCGTATTCAAAACAAAACTAATTGACCTCACTAACCGGCATCTTCTAAACCAAAGATATATTTCGAATATTGGTCATACTAACAAAACGGGTGATTCTAGGGTGACAAATACTGTGGTTCTGAAAGAGGAAGACTATTTATTCGGACTAACTTTTGTTGTCAGAAACATCCCAGTTCAGCACCGATGCACGGCCAAAAGACCCAGTTGATGGAGAAGCAAGCTTGTTGTTTGATTGTCTGTATGTTGTTTGGTTTTATTTCTACAACTGAGTTTAATTAACTGACACACATCAGATATCGCGCCAAAGACTCATAGGTCTAATATACTGATGTGTCTTTCTTGGACTGCTAGTTATGTACTTAAACGACGTTTCAGCAAAATGACTATTAGACCTTCATCAGGTTGTCAGAAAGTTGCTAAAAATTGATAGTTGAGAAGTACCTCCAAAAATGTACCTATTTTGCGGGCAACCTACATCTCAGACCTGATAGTAGGCTCCCTATTTACTGAACTTCCTTTAACGGAATCCATTTTTGTGTGGTGGTGCCCTTGTTACCCATTCCGTTCTTATTCTGTTACCCATACCAGTTCTTGGGGATTTAATTAGGCAGTGCGCTGTGAATGTAGTTAGATAGTGTTCACTTTAAGAGCTGTACGCAAGCAAGATGATGATGCCATAGGAGACTCTCTGTAACCAATTCTAGCCGATGTTTTTTTCTGACAAAACCAAAAATATTCACTCAGTTACCTTGCACAAAATCCACTTGGATGTTGTGTTTTTCAGTCTTTGAACAACTAGTACGCATCAACTAATCGCAGTGGGGATGGGACTAAACCAACCAGCTTATTTTCTCGGATCACTATATTGAGCACGGCTCTATCAGCCAAACTGACACAGTCAGCACCTACAAAAGTATACTTGTCCCTACCTAGCTTCACCTCGTAATATATAGACATGTACACCAGGTTGCATATCCAACGAAAATGAGTTACTTCAAAGGATATTGACGTCAACTAATAATCACGACAATTTCCAAACGAACACAACAGAACAGTCCCCAAGAGGAAGTTTCATATATCAGGCACCAACCTACTGGTCCGAAGGTCTTCGGCTAGACTGCTCTTGGCTAGACTTGGGCAGCATCTCAGCCGTCGCGCTTCCTTTGGATGCCATGGCAGCTGCGCACCGGGTGTTACAGATGAAGGATTATTACCACTAACGTTTGGTAAGCTACTTCTGATATTTATTTCCAGTAGTCTATAGATGATCCAGTTGAATATACGCCGGTACATACAAGTGCATTGAATTTGGCATGCGACAATTTTTTCGATGATCTGGACAACGTAGTTGGATAGGTTTTCAAAAGGGTAGACGGAAAACTGATGACCAGCTCGACCCAGGCTATTGTCGGCTTGCACAGACAGACTTATAATATTTACAGAAACTAGTAATATAGGACAGGCTAGTAATAATCCATTCAGTATTTCACTCTAGAAATTTTCCTTGGCTTTCAAAAATACCTGACGTCCTAACAAGAGGCGGATATTCGGTATCCCGGAGATTGCGTGATTTTGCTCGTTTATGACCGCATTAAAGTCAAGGATTCTTTGACAGAATAAGTAGCTAGATTCTAAATGTACATTTTCCAGTAGTTAAATTCCAATGTCTTACACGTTGGACACGATTATGTGGCCTAATTTTGCGGACATTTAGAGCAGATTTGTGTTTACCAATGCCTCCTGCCTATGGCTCTATATGAACAACATGATGGCTAGAAGCTTCATTACTGTTGCTTTAGGAAACACCGTCTATTACATATTATCTCCGTCCGTTCCATAAGATGATAAGGTCACATATTGCATGGGGATAGGAGTGATAGACGACTAACTGTATCAATTTGGCAACAGCAAATACGTTTTGCAACCAGTCTTCATTGTACAAATCGCGGGGTAAACGAGTTTGAACTCACTACAAACCTCCCAATAAGTGATTTACCCGTTCTAGGAGTTATTTATTGATATCCCACTAATTTTCCCTCTTCAGACGATTTACTGTACACAGACCCACGAAACCCGTCACGTAATACGCGCGAGCAAAGGGAAAAAGATCCTGTGTAGAAATATTGACAGCCTAACCGCCTACGAGTCCATGAATGTGTATACCTTACACTCATGATTACTATCTTACTGTGCACCATGAATCCATTGTAAAAAAAACTATCGCTGATGATGTTTACATTTGACAAACCCACATGAAACGACGATGCTGACGAATCAAAAATCACTTGTCATAGTTGTTCATATATTTCTTGCTGAGGTTCCAAACGGATTACGAAAGATTACCAGTTTCCGAAATTTCCTAACAACCTGACAGCCAAGTAGTCATTGCTAATGATTAACCTTGCGTCAGTGAACCATAAAGGTTGGTTCAACCAGTATGACCTCGATACTAGACATGGAGCTATAGTAGACCTATTAGGCTCTGGAAGATCCAGTCATTACCTCCGCTTTCTCTCATCTAACAATGGCTCGGTGGTAAACGACGACTCGCTAGTGATTCCATTCTACGTAGACTTAGTTCATATGAGGATAAGAACAATGGGTGACCTATATTGGGTTAGCAGAAATGAAAATCAGGTAGTCTGGAGATAAAATGTATACCGCACCAATGTCGGAAGGAAATGACTGAGTCAATAATGGTAGGCGAACCCCAAAAGGTCCACAACAGTTCGCCACGGTAGACCTCTTCACACGTGACCAGCAATTCTACCTTGCTCCTGTGGACCTCCAACCTGATTACTTCGAAGATGACCAGTTATAAACCGGCTAAAAACAAGCTTTGCCAATGATGGTGGAAGACGGGTAAATTTAGTCCAAAACAAGGCTTTTTACTTTAATAGTTATGACTGATTTTCAATCCACAAAGGAGCCCAAGATAATTCGACTTTTCCTGTGATTTCCGATTCTGTGATCTGTCAGCTGATCTAGGTGATAACATAATGAGTGAATTGGTTCAGCCTGCAACCGCATTCCAGCATTAATCAGGACGTCAAACTGTTAAACCGTGCTAGTTAATGTGAAATGAAGGTACTTGCATAAATACGTAACAGAACGACAGAGTATGATGGGCATCACGTCATACTGAGGTTAAGAAGACAACGCATTCCCGCTCTTTCAGCAGGAAGGTTGCTCCAAGGTCTGTAAAGTCATCCTCTATAAGACACACACACACACACAATCGGAAGCCAATCTCACTCTCACAGTCCACTGACAGCTTCCTGACAATGTCACCTCAAAAGGTAAAAAAAACGCCTGCAACCTATCTGCGTGGGTAACGAACAAGACAGCAGTCATCTTTGTAGTCTGAGCTACTAACATTTTCCTCAACTGTAAATCGTACCCAAGCACCGACAATCGCGTACAAGCAGGTACATACGCTCAGTTTTTGGAAGCTCATACAACTATCTGCAACTGTACGAACCCTCAACAACGCTGCTGTACTTAGCAGTAGAACCATTCAAAAGACTGCCCCTTGAAATCATTACAATATCCGTATGTAGTCGACCCAAGCAGGACTGTATGCTGCCTATGGAATAAGACGCCACTTCTCTAGTAGCAACGGCTAGCGTAAATTTGTTCCCACGCCGCGCGTTACACTGCTTCTCAGTCTAACTTGATGCAAGAGCTATGTCACGATAAGATAAAAAACGACAGCATCCCCATCTATATTAACCGATTGGACATACTCATCCGAGTATCAGTTTGAAATAACTGTCTTGAAAATAGCAATAGCTGGAACTTTGTCATTATATACGCTGTTCTCGTTCCAAAATGATACGCTGAGACCAGCAAGCGCCAGAGTATCTCCTCTATAGCAGCAACTTCTCTTTCCCCCTGTTGAAGCGGCCGTTTTATTTAGTCCCGTTGGCGATGGGTGCGGATAGCTGTTGCTGCAATACAGCACAATTTGTTTGAAACGATACCTCATCCTTCGAGTACAATGATCCAGGGATGAGGACGATCGGGTACTACCTGACTGAAGAAAGATATGTAGGCCTCTCTAAACGCTTGTCAGTACAAAGGGAATAGTCTCCAAAACACTCACTATTTTAAGTAAAATCAATTGGAAATTCAAAGCGATCTATGTGGATGAGGCACGACTTCTCGTCTGGTCTTTGGGCTCTCAGCTGAAAACGGGTATTCGGTCACACAAAGAGAACACACCCCTTCACGAATCGTGTTCGTTGTCCTTTAGGGACCACCGAAGGAGTACTACGAGCGTTGCTGCATCAGGATGTATACGGAGGCTGTGAATTATACCTCGTGTCAAAACCACAGAAACTGAATGTTAACAACGATAACAACTGAGCACAGCTCAGTGGTGGTGGGCATGCGTCATATTTATAACCGTACTCAACATGATCATTGAAGTTATGCGGTCTAAATAACTCACCCATACTAAAGCAGAAACGGGTCAATCGACAACGAAGGTTCCTGAAACGATGCTAATCAGAACGTAATTCCGAGTGACCGAAACTGACGCTTAAAAAGCCAGTTGACGAGTTCACTGTAAACGAACCCCCAATAAGTGACTTTGCTGAGATTTAGACTTCCTTCACTGCAATCTTTCATCAATAAAAAGTCTTTCACAAGGATACACTATACGTTTCCCAAACCGGTTGATTTAGAATGTGTTCATTGCCATTGTTTCATATTTACTATGTTGTGAACAACATCACCATCTTCTTCAGCTGTAAAAAACGCGCACTAGTTCTAGTGGTCATAGCTGCCAACGTTTCGTTCGCCGATGATCTGGGGAGGTAGAGGTAGATAACTACGAAGTGGAGACAGTAGCTGATATAATTGATGCGTTAGTACAAGAGTGTCAGTGGACTTTTAATTGAGAAGCGGGAGGGTTAGGTTAGGACTTGAATGCAACAACTCAGATGAATGTGCATCATTGAGCGCGCACATTGGTCATATCTGACAATTTCTCTAACCAGCGATACGTGCCATCTCTGGATGCCCAATCAAGGAGGTGGCAATGACCAGCTCAGTTGGGTATGCTGGTAACGGCTTTCCTACTTAGCTGTTATGGCATTATCTCATCTGGCTGGTTTCCACGTGACCAAGACAGTACAACCTATGCAGTGTGATCAGTCCATCTACCGGGGGACCTTATTTCTCCCGAAAACCATTCAGATCCGGTGTTCCCACCAGACTCCAGTTTTCTGTCCGCCGTGATATGGTGAACACCAATGACATACTATCCCGCCATGGTATTTGTCCTGGGTTGGACTGAGCAGCCTGCTAATTGAGCTTGTCCATACAGCATCACTCGTTGGAACATGCCACCATTGCAACAGGGATTGAAGGAGATGAATTCGGAATATACGAGGAGAAACGCACAATATCTCGATGCTCATCACGGTTCAAACGACTGACAGATTTCGTTTCAAAATTAGCACATGAGTTTGGCTCGAAGGTTCCAGAAAGTGGCTCGTTCGTAATGACCCGAATTCTAAAGACAAACAATCAGATCCACCAGTCACCGATAGTCAAGAGTACTGAACATTCAGTGCTTCCATTTCAGATAACGCAAACCAGGCCACCACATACAAAAGCAGTTAGAGTCAGCCGGATACAGAGAAATTTAAATAATCCGGGCGCGGTACAGTTCATATTCGTCACAAGTGCCGTGAGAAAAATTACCTTGGTCGAGACCCCAGAGTATTTCCAGAAATGTCTATCCAGACAAATCAATACCTAGCAATGCACACAAAGTATCTACGTGAATTCCAGCAGTTCATGTTGTCCATAACTGGGTGAAAAAACGTACAAAGCTGTGTGAACAGTCAGACATACGAGAGACCAGTGTCACATACTAGGCCAGTGAGTAGACAGGAACTAGCCTTCACTACCTTTCAGACACATGAGACTAACATGTGATGTCGCGGTGATCACAGATCGGACAAGGTCATTTGTATCAACTGACCCTCGGAGATCGGAAACCGAGTAAACGTCGTGTAGGTACGGGCAACCGAATTTGCTGTCCTGGTAGGCAACCAGTAAATACTGTATCGTCAAAAAAACAGTAGTGTGATGTATGTTTGATAAATGAAAAATTCAACATGCCATGATCTCAAGAATTCAAAGTCCATAGTGAATTAAAAACCAAGCAGTAGAAAGAAAGAAATAATATGAATGAAAAATCACCAAAATTATGCCTTGCTATGAAACAAATCTGGCAGGAAATAACAGCATGAACGGGTGTAGGGCATATTACGCAACGACATCTGAGTCTGTCGTCAGGAGTGGTTCACTATCAGGTTCTCTTCTTTGCCGCATGAATACGATAGTCAAGATTAGGATGACCATGAAGGCGGTGGCGAGCAAAAGTGAAGTGCCCACAAACGCGACCAATGGTATAACATCGATGGACTGACGGAGCCATTTGGCGTGATCCGAATCCACTGTGACACTTTCATTGACAAACATTATGGGCAAAAGGACCGAGGAGACAGTGGCGAGACTCCGGAATTTCGGGTTCCTGGTGATGTTTGCATTCACTTGAAGTTTCTTCGTGGCACTCAACACTAGTCCAGTCCTTGGCTCGATGTGGAATGTCGTGTTAAACTCAGCCGACGGGTGCAAACCAATCACGCCATCCTGATAGGTTCGATTGGCCTGTGAGATAAGATAGGAAGATAATGGATTGAACCTTGGATTAAGTTCACTATCAAACAATTATTCGATCCAATGCAGGGGGTGCAAAAACCGGGGGCCAATCGCTGAAAGTGATTTGAACAGATCCACATCACTGAGAAATGAAGCATCTCTTACATAATTATAGATATTTGGATCGCTGGGAAGACAGCCATGCATAGCTGACTTGGTAAGTTGAAAGTAATTGCTCCTAAGAAATCAATTGTTGGACAAGACGTACTCTAAAAAAAAACTCGGTGATCAGGAAGCCGCAGGAAGCAAGGAACGAAGGGGTTAACTGCACCATCAGCTCAGTCTGTCGTGTTGATTATTGTTTAGCTTCACTGCACACGAAGCCAACCGACAAACAACAGCAAAACTTTACCAGCTCCATAGGAATCATTCGATTGCGCGAACAGAAAGAAATTTCGGGCTGTGGTGGAAGCGGACAGGAGCCCCACGAAGTTAATCGGCTATCGGTTCATGCGTCAATATGTACGGGAAAAAGGTGCCGACCCTCGATTTGTCATCTAATAAGCGACAGACTGCCATAAAACATAAGTAGAACTTTCCTCCTTCGGTCCAGGGATGAGCGCCTCAAAAACCAACAGTTTCGCCCCATGTGCAACCTGCCCTGCTGGATTACTTACGATGAATGACGTGACACTGTAATCAGTTTTTCAGATCGGAACGACTAAGTTACTGATAAAATGGAAATTCGCCTAGATAATTCTGCTGGACTTCCATACAACTGTGTGTACTGTAGCACAGGGAAAGAATTGGCCTGAAGACCAAGGTCCGAACATCTAATAATCCGCCGTCCAACCTGTTTTATTCTTTTCTTGCGCAACATGCCGATACGTGTTTCATACACTTGCCAAGATGGAGGCTTTCAAATACTGGAACTTGAGGAATGTACTCAGGGTGTATCCTAGAGGAAATATATCAAACGAAGAAGTCCACCTATAAAAAAGATAGTCGATCAGCTGTAAAACCCTTTCGGTGCCTAGCTGCCATGCCACCTGAAGAAAGCACGAGAGCTGGAATACTGTCAGGTTACCCAAGCCCAGACAGAAGTCGAGATGCACAGATCGGGCTCGAACCACGGACCTTCCCGTCAGTAAATTCGCACTCTAACCATCGAGCCACCGTCGATGCCCTGGCATCGCTCAACTTGAACAACAAAGTTAATGTTGACCCCGATGGTTGGGACGCTTCCTTCGCTGCCCACACACTGTTCTTGCTTTCAAAAACCACATTATCGTCGGGGTCGTCAGCTAAAAGTCGAGACAGACAAGGATAAATCCGAAGCCAAACACCTGGATCTGCATACTGAAAATAAATTAAACCACTGGAACCAGTGCAAGAGCCTTGGAGCCATTTGAACAGCCGCGATTTGAAATATCCAAGAAGCTGACTTATCCTCACGCATGAGACAACCAACGTGAATAAGGTTCACAAGAAGTCCGACCACCGTGACAAGGGGCTGCAAGCCTCTTTTTATTTGACAATCCGAACATGTCTATTGACCATTCTCATGAACGTCGAACTGGTGCTGTCTCATCAACGTAGGTCTTGAACCGCTTAGAACGCGAGGTTATTTTACTTGTCAAAGAAGCCATATCATTCAAATGAAACTATCTGACCTAGAAAAGGTAATACATTCTCGTACCGACAAATGTGGTTTAATGTACGAGACCTTCGGGGAGAAACTCGCAGAATCAGGAGAGTGGCTAACAAACGGATATATATATACGAATATATCCACCTACAATTTTTCAACATATGTCTACCGAGAAAGTACGAGAAAGTAAGAATGTTAGTAGCCTGTAAGCCCACGAGTTCGCATGTTGAAAGGTGAGTTAAAAGCGGAAGGTCTGATTAGCGGGTACAAAGCGGTAGATTGACCAACAACGTACAGTTAGTTACTTCCCTTGGTGCCTGATTGGTGTGTCTACAGCTGGGCCTTGGAGGAGAGTAAGATAGAATGAAAGCTAACTGAAAACAACAAAGATGGGGCATCATGGTCTCACCTGTTGGCTCTGCTGTAAGCGGTAAATGAGGCGGTCCAGAGTACATCACCGTGACATGAAAATGCTTCTTCGCATATTTCATGTTTTTACACTGATACTAACAGAATACCCAAGTCCGGATCTGAGGACACTTTCGGTCACGAAGCAAAGATTGCGGCTCGAAAGTCCGATCAAAAGGCAGATTTGGTTAGCGTAAGATTACCAGACTAGTTACGATGGTAGTGGGATGGTTGAAACGATGAATGTCTAAATTTTCCTAACTTCACACTGTCAAGGTCAATGGGGAAAGAAGGCAAGGTAGCCTGGGTGTCCTGCTTGTTGCTGGTCTGTTCGTCAAGCTCAAAAGTTGGATTGCAAACCTTCCATCTCCAATCGAGGTGACATCATCAGCGCATCATCGTCGCACTGACGACGTCATGTCGACCGATGATGAAACGTTTGCAATCCAATTGCCGAACTCGGTGAACAGACCAACAACCAGAAACCAAGTTACCATGTGCGTCGTAGGTCTTCGTCAGAAACAAGGTTACTGAAATGAAGAACCTACAGTGCCACCTCCATCATAATGCAAAATGAATTCCAATGTGCAGAAGCTTTCAAAAACTCAAACTAAAAACACTTAGACGACTAAATGAGATACTCAATGCTGCTGACAATTAGAATACAGTTCAACAAAAATGGAGAAGGTTCAACGAAAGGAGAAAAGAAAAGAAATGGGTACTAAAAAACAAACTCACGTGGACAAAATGCGGCATGGACATAGCGAGTGGAATTCCGGGTTGGCAGGAAGACATATCAAGAACACCTGTTTCAAAACAGGTGGGCCAGTGAGGGCAAAATCCACGGTTTTTTTTGTTTAGCTTTGGGGAATCAAATGAATCCTCCAAAGGAAGGTATTTTCTCGTCCGAATGCCATGTATTTCACTCCACTCTCGCGGGCTGAACTCCAGTGACCGACAAATATCCGCGGCGAATACAAATATATCCTCATCCTGTCCCAAGAAAGAGTGAAACAACGAACCATCCGAACCGTTGATCTGGTTTGCCAGTGAAGTCGTCCAACAAGACATCGAACTATGTCCCTGGTACTTCAGGATATGACCAAGTTTGGTGCGATCTGAAACTCCGCTATCAATAACATAAGGACCATCCAAAGTATTATTCTTATTAGAGTATAAACCAACGACCGAGATGTTTAGTGGTATGAGCTGTTTTATGTAGGACAAAAACGGGTCCTCGTAACCCCAAAGCCAGTCGCTCACATTGTGTCGGGTAATCAGCTCGTCAGAAAATAGTTCTTCTGCCATTTCCAAAATCGAGATGAACACTTTAGGTAACCAGCTGACCTGATAAGCAATCGTCAAGTAGACGAGGTTGATGCTGCATATAACGTCGCTCTCTGGTCCCACAGACATAGCTCGAACGAAGAAGTACTGTTTCTCTTCGCTGTAACTGATTGTCGAAGCTGTCTCGTTGATCTCTACCTGGCGCTTGAAACGTCGCTCGTGATAGGTGTATGGTCCACATTGCTTGACAATAGGTTTAGCACCCAAACGAAAATCCGTAGGGTTAGTTAAATTGAAAAAGTAGAATTGTAAATAGATTGGCACAGACGGTTCAGACCACTGTTGAAACAAGGGTAATCCAGGGCTAAGCTGAGCTTGTTCCTCAATGAAATGATGAATCACTAGATTGAGCGTGCAGGTCAAAACAACGGCGACAATAATTAGAAGCGTGAAGATCGAAACTAGCAAAATGAACAGCGATTTTCGTATCATGAATCCAGCTCACTAAAAGCAACAGATTGAAAGTTCCGGTCAGGATAGATTTCGAAGTCCAGTAAATATAAAATAAGGATGCCGCATGAGAAGCCTAGGTATCCACACTGAAAGATCGACCTATTCCATACAAAAAGCGTCTTAGAGGCAGTAAGGTTCCAAAAGATCTTTAATGGCGCAGTCTCTCAACCGACACTGACTTCGTTCAGAATCGCCACCCGCCTAGTCGTCCATGTGCTGGTATGATTGGTTCCGGAAATTCACCTTGCTTCAAAAAAACGCCAACTAACATTTTGCCCTCCCCACAAAAACACTGAAACACCGTCAGCGTTGATGCTGTCTGAGTGTCCACGAAACTTCTACATGTTTGTAATCAACTTCAGCGAGAAAAAACTAAGCAGGAAAAAACTAGGTGGTGGTCGTTACTAATTTTGCAGGAAGTCTGCCAACTATGTGGCTCAAGGGAAACATTATTCCCCACGACCAACAATATGGACCGGAATCAATCAAATCAGAATTCAATTTTTAAAGGTAAAAGGGTTCATCCGAACTGACAAGGTCTCTGAGAGTCACGAGATCGGGATGTGATTCTCTATCCACATGATTGCGTGTCTATACAAGGCGTTTCTGGGAGCAAGGTTGAGGTTTGTAAATGCATATTTCAAGAGCTCCGGCACTGGCCGATATCACCGCCTCGTAATCCGATTACTCGCAGCACGGGGACTCGCTGTTCCTCGTCGGGTTGCTCCCCGTTGGTCTTACTGGCATGCTTGGACCTCTAGTAACTAAGTTCCAGCTAGCATAGCCCGCAGGATCATTGCGGTACAGAAGCCTGACCGCCATGACAAGGTGACAGCTTTAGGTCGAGGCCTCTACCTTGGGGGTGCTATGTATTTCACAAATAGAAAGGCACCAGCTGATAATCAAGCCGAATCCCCACTTCCAGGTCGAAAGGATCAATGTAAATATCCTGTTTCAATGGACACAATCAAGAGGAAACAGGTGCTTCTTTCGAAGACTTTGGAAGATGCAAACACAAAGAACGTAGCGACCTAGACGAGAGATGGCAACGAACTTTCCTCCTTGAACCAGTATCTAGTGGCTTACATACCGGATCCGCCGGCTGCGAAGAAGGTGATCCAGCACTCTGGCACGACAATCAAGAACGCCACGACGTCTCAACTAGAAAGGCCATGAGGGCGCATCTGGGAGTCTTCTTCCAGAACAAAACCGACAAAATTGGCACAAACGCTTCTAGGTGGTTTTCTTACGAAGTCCGAATACGAATCGCTTCACAGAACGACTTCGCGGAAAGGGTAACAAGCAAAACTTTAGGATTATGGTCACCCTTTCCTCCAACACTGCCGTACAGAGCAACTTGAGGAAGGCCATCAGCTTCCCAAAGAGCAGGCGTGTATCCGAAGATCGCCATCTAGATGCGCGAATACCGAGCCACAGCGATCCCGGAGGGGAGGTCGAAACAAGCCTCCGCCTGGCGACAGACAAGCCGACCCCAAACTTATGGCCAAACCGATGGTAGCTGTGGCGTGCCGTTAAAAGCACGCCGATCAAACTGACCGGGGCTCAAGATAATAGCTTCCACTCAATTGTGGTAGACTAACTGACCACTAATGATAGTGATGTTCAGGGACAGGCAAGCCTCCCGAAGACAGAGCGTTCAACATACATGGAATTACTGTCACCCATTTTGTTCTTGTTTCCGAGACACAGCACACATCAATGCCAAGCGAATCCAGTGTGAGAGCAAGAGCAGCTTGTTGTCCTGCTTGCTTCAGAGTGCGCACATTGAAGGCGGCCAGATAGACTGGATGTCGAGGCTTGAAGAGTGATTTGGAGATACCTGAGGATGTCGGTGCCATGTGACGAGCAGATGCTGCACGCAAAGCCGATGCAAGACGAACGGAGTCATCAGTCCTAAGTGCTGGGCCTACAAGAGGAGAGTTATTAATGGGGCGGGGAGAGGGGGAAGAAAAAGTATGTGAAAGAGAAAGAAGGGAGGCGTCAGCAGTAGCCTGTTTTCGCTTACCCGCCCTGCTGTATGCAGCAAGTAAGGCGACCTGGCTGATGGCACCACGCGACGGCCGATGTGGCATGAGTTTTTTTGTATGTGTGCAGTTCATGGTTGTACGTGGGCTAGGATACTGTCAGGGCGCCCACACCTAGACAGGAGGACGATTAGGGTCCTCAACCAAAGCCTTTGGCTCAAAAGCCTAACCGCAAGGCAGCGGTGTTTGGCGGGAAATGCAAATGCATTACTGTTTCTACGGAACAATTCGCCACATGTTCCAACCCCCAACCTGGAGGACCAGGAGACTCTGTTCGTCAGACCTCTAGCCATTGACCAACCTGGTATGAGAGACTCTGTGAGTGTCGCAGGGACACTCCCCAGTATAGCTCAATGGGTCGCTGAGGTGCGCAAACCGCCAAACCACGGTAAGGTCCAGTCTCTTCGTGACGGCCCATTTTGTTAGAGAACGATGAAGGCGCAGAGGTAAAATCAACATTCAAGTCACAAATCCTCAGCTGGATTGGGTCATCTGTGCAGAAGCAAGTGGTAAATTCAACCGACAGATCAGCCACGAACGCTGACATTGACGTCGGGGACTGCTGCGAGAGTCCCACAACCACTAACCGGTTAATCGGGACGAAGTCAGCCTTGAAGCCTTCGCCTCATAAGGTAGCTGTAGTAAAGACGGTTACCAAGGGTTCATATAGATATGCGAAAGTAGCAGACGCCAGGTTCACTAGGTCAAAAGCGGCCAGTTTGGTTGTGGATTTAGTTGCCATTTATGACCTCGAGGACCAAAGCCACAAACCCGACAACACTGTACCATAAAATCCTGCGTACACCGAGTTGGTCGCGATCATCGCGGACGACCTCGGAGTCCACACAAGAACAAAAGAAAATCGACTGAGGTCAAATAAACCACGTAAACCCCGCCCCATCGAAAAGCTGTTGGTTAGGTTCAAGGTGCTGTCTTCTGCACTACACAGCCCTAAAAATCCCATATACACTGAATTGGTCACGCTGATCGCGGACGACCTGCAAGTCCATACAAGCACAAAAAGAAAAATAACGCAGTCGGATAAACCACATAAACCTCGCCCAACCGGAAAGCTGTCCACTGAATTCAAGTTGCAGCCCTCCGCAAAAACCAGCCTCTTTGGAGTGTCACCAAAAAGAAGTGTCCCTCGGTGGTCTCATCAAACGCGCAAGCGAACCAGCAGGGTCCCAAAAAGGCAGCTTGACAACCAAGCTGTACCTGAAAGCCCAAGGAACCAAACAAAAGCATATTCAGCGCAAATCTGCTGTGAATCTGCAACGAGCCCAGACGCCCAAAAGTTGACATTGAACGGGCCAAAGCATAAACCTTCGAAACTTTTGATAACGAGGGAAGTATCCACGTCTTTCAAAAAAATGATCGCGCAACCCGGACCCCGAGCGGGATAAATACCCCTGCAAGCGAACAGTAGGCATCGGAGCACCAAGGCAGGAAGCAAACAAGCACGTCACAGAGGCCACTTCGAAGCGTTGGATTCAAACCCAGCGTAGACATCTTAAATTTGCCAGCCTCTTTAGTGACAAACTTCTGTGCTCCCCACCTTCGGATGCAGTAGAGGTGGTTTTGAAGTGCTTGTCGTCAAACTAACTCCGGCTTTCCAACAAAATTACTGATATTTGACAGTCAGCTTGCCTTTACCTTTCAAAAGCGTACTTATAGAAACCTGGTTCACGCCAAACGTTCCTGACGTGAAGATCACAGTAGACGGCCACTAAATTTTATTAACTGACTCAAAAACCAGGAGGGCATGTGGGGTTGCTCTATACTTACTTGCGGACTTGCCACCCGGACTATCCTTTCCGATACCATTACTGCACATATTTTGATGTGCTGTCGATTCAACTTCAACTGCTTATTGTTATAATTACCCTATATACTCGTACTGAATCTTTGTATGTACAGTTCAGCTCATCTACGCCTGTTCTTAGACAACTAAAACGTTGTTTATCCTCGATAACTCGTAATCTCTTCTAATTCGTTCTGGGACACATTCTAAACGTCTCGCCACTCTCACGAAATCCATCATCATCATTAAAGACAGCAACATCAGTGTTGACACCGATGATTCACTGCCGTGCAACCACAAAGTTTGTCTAATTTCATATATGTATATATATATATATACATAATAAAGGCCCTAGAGTGAAAAAGATTGGATGAGGGACGGGACCTAGTGCTGGCCTATGTTAAGCATTCTAAGGTGCCTATACCTCCAACCGCTCAATCAGGCAATCTGGAAAGAAACTGACAGCACGAACGCCACTGACATCGATTAGCCGCCACTTTTTGCAACGTCTCCAGACAAGCACAGGCGGAGTCACGGGGACCCCATCCTGGAAGGCGTATAACACCAACAACACCCAAACTCTTCGTGATCTATTTCACGCCTTTCTGCCAAGCCATGCGCTGTTCACCTCGCCATTTCTGAAGGAGACACGGAAAACAACACTCGTCTCGGTAGACGGTGCTTCGGCATGCGTAACACATTACCGAGCCATCATAGTCGGTGATACTGCATGTTTCCCCAATTGAAGTATCTTCAGCACATTTTTCTAAGCACCTCGTTATCAACACGCTGACGCCATCCAAAACCAGCCACGCTTCTGAGGCAACGGTGGTCGAAAACCTGGAGACGTCTCACGTCATCTGTCCGCAGAGGCTCTCACCAAATCCGCCGGAAAACGAACATGAACTCAAACAAACACTTAATCAATTTTCCTCTAGCACCTATTGCATGTCTCGATTTTAATGCTTCTAGGCCACCCGAATGAAGTTCAGACTCGTCAGGTCCAGTGGACATTTGGCATCGGCGCTGGACAGAGCGCTTGGACTCAGCATATCGTCGCACACAAAAGGTACCAAGAAGGCCAAATACCACCCCTGCTGGATCTGGTCATCATCGCCGAAAGACAGTTCGTTGATCAAATGTTAACCAAGACCCCACTGGAACATAGAGACCACTGTGTGCCGACCTTTGATTTTATCTGCCACTGGGCCAGACACTCGGAACCGCAAACGTGGTTTCGAGACTTCTGTCGTGCAGATTTCTCAGGAGTGCGTATCGTCCTTCGCCAGCTTCAGCGGAGGAAACATACAAGACCACTGTCCACGAAATTCACGCGGCCGAAGCAATGTTCGTCCCAAAAAAAAACCAGCGCACAGTCAAACGGACGAAAAGCTACCTAAAGTATTCGGCGTCTTCTGGAGACGAGGTCCAAACTATTCTTCAAAAAGACAACTGCAGGGGACTTGGAAGACAAACCGGCACTTTTTATGATGCGTAATCTCTATGAATCAGGAGCTCGTCAGTGGAACATGGGAAGAAGTCACTGCACATTATCCTTTCAAATGCATGCTGAAACACAGGCAAAATGAAGTAGGGTGTAGGACACCGATTCGCGGAATTTCGAAGGTATCACCTCTTGACGGTTTCCCGTTTGAGCACATCTCCGACGAGACTTCAAGCATGCCGGGCTTCTGTAGTATGCACACTACGGAAGTGCCACGGGACAGTGATTCTCCGAAGGCGGATGTCCATGACGACTTCAGTGGATTGAACACAGAACTAAAGCTCATGAGCCGAAGCCCAGCAAGTAAGGTTGTACATCATCAATAATTACACATTAATTAAACGAGGTGCCAAGCCTTCTTTTACACCTCCGAGCCCTTCAACCACACGCCAAGGTCGGTTAATAGGTTTCCGATCGTACAAACAATCAGCTCAGTTCAATGACTCAGAGATACATGGGTGCGATGCGTTTGCGCAAGCTCTGCAAGTGAAAGGGATAGATTATTATCCGTTGTCATATGCGTCAGAAAGGCAAGCGTGGAAAGTCGAGTGAAGCTCTGCTTCTCAAAGTTTGACTAGTAAAATCACTGCCAAATAGGAGAATTGCGGTTTGTAGTGTCTGTAATCCGTTGTCACATATTTACCATTTTTTCCTGAACTTAAACTACACTTTGTAACTGTCGTACATATTTTATCATGACGTTTGTTTTAATGTTACGAATACACAATTTTCCGGCGCGACTTGCTAACTTCTTGCTGAACGAGCGTATTTACGCTCCGTTGGACTGTTTGCCGACTGCTGAACCAGTGGGACTAGATCTCTGTGTTCGCGTCAACTGTCGAACGTCACAATAAATCCTCGTGACATTTTTCAGCCGTGAATAACTTTCCTATCGTGGAATATATCACTCACACGTGAAACATCCGTGGGAAATTTCTACGAGTGAATATTTCTTTCGCAGCCGGTTACTGCATTTGTATCGGTGTAGTGGACTATTGGATCTACGCATTCGTGTGTCCTCATTTGACTACTCATTCTTTTCTCATTGTGATTTTGTATTGGTTAATTTGCTTGTTAATCTGTTCGAACACGCTGATAAGGTCCTAGTCCGCTGCAGGTTTCACTGATTCACGTATTCACGGATGGATACACAGGATCGAGGCTTTCACCTGCGTTTTCCTGGTTGGTTTTGTTCTTGTCGTTCAGCGGCTGCCGTTCACCTGGAGGGCACAGGCGAAAATATGATGTAACAATGCAGGGCACGTTAGAACTCGGTTTCGTTTTTCCCTTGTGCAATCTATTTACAGAGTTCACACGCGTAATTTGTTGATTTTTTCACTCTAGCACAACAGTTGCGTGATAACCTCCTTCAGTTTGAACTCAGTCCCTGCGGAGCACCCAGTCTCAAGCATGACGCAAACAAACACAAGCTGTTCTCTAAGGCTTCGATGGACCACAAGAGGTGTGGGTGAAATGGGTGTCTGTCGAATGTAACACGTAGTATGAAGCGCTACACCTGCAAGGCCTGGTGGCAATTTAAATGCACGGGTTCACAGGACTACCAGGTAAGCCACCTGGCTAACTCTGTTAACCCGTTTGTCTGCACCAGCTGCCTCTACCTTAAGGGTGCAATGCATTAGGCAACTAAAATCAACAAAACCAGGTCCCTACTGCTAAATCTGAAAGACCAGTGTGAATGTTCCGTTTTAATCGGGATACTCGACGCGAGACTGGCGCTTCTTTCCAAAGCTCTGAAGGGCGACAACACAGAGAATACAGCGACCTGGACGAACGTTGCTAAAGAACTTTCTTCATTGGACGAGCACCTTGCGCTATACATCCCGAGCCCGCTGGCTGAGAAGGGCCTGTCCCAGCTCTCCGATGCGGGGTCTCTGTTGGACAGGCGCATGAATGAGAATAGGCTGGGAGTCGTTCTCCATAAAAATCACTCCAACGAAGCAGACACAGTCACTCCTTGGTATTGTCCTCACAAGGCCTGACCACGAGTCGCTTCAGGCAGATTGGTTATGCCAGAAGGCAAGCAGGCAAACATTTGGGCTTTTAGTCACTCTTTGGATCGCTTCACACAGAGTGGTTATGCGGAAAAGGAAGCAAATGAACCTGTTGGCTTCTAATCGCCCTTTCCTCCCCGTCTGCCGTACAGAAGACCTTGGAGTGGACTGTCAGCATTCATATCTGAGGATCGCCTTCTAGAGGACAGCTGGGCCAAAGCAGTTCTGGGGATGAGGTGCAAAACAGGCTTCCGCTTGGCGCCAGTTCAGCCAACCCAAAACTTATGGCCAAGCCGATTGTAGTTGTAGACCGTTTTGCACCTGGAAGCAACCGAAGCAGCCGGCCAAGACCCCGGATTGCAGTTTCTACTGAACCACCGCAAACCCCTCGACTACCAAAGGCAGCGATGCTCGGGAGGAGGCAAGCCCTTCATGGACGCAGCGCCAAAAGTACGTAGTGCTATCGTGCTTATTTCCGTAACAAACGATAATGGTGCAGCAGTGAACTTCACACCAACGTCTGAACTGGACTTGGTCAGACGAGTGGAGACAAGCGGCGAAGCTCACCGACAAATCAACCACGAGCGTTGACCTCGACATCGGGAATTGCTGCGAGAACCCTACAACCACTGAGAACGTGAACTCCTAATCCGCAGCTTTACGTCGTCAAAAGTGGCCTCTTCAATTGTGGACACAACCGCCGCCCAGATCCTCAACAACCAAAGCCACAAAGCTGACAACATCGAGCCTGAAAATCCTTCGTACACCGGGTTAATTACGCTGATCGCCGACGGCTCGGGGGTCCACGCAAACAAAAACGAAAGGCGACTGAAGTCAAACAAACTTCATAAATTTTGCCGAATCAGAAAACTGCTGACTAGCTTCAAGGCGCAGTCCTCTGCGAACACGAGTCTCATGGGAGCACCACCAAAAGCATTATTTCCTGATTGTGGCACCTTGCACAACGCTCAGGGCCTCACAGAGACAACTTGTTGATCAAACCGCGCCAAAATGCTGAGGAAACTAAAGGGACGCATGTTTGCCCCAAATCCTTGAACGACAGCAAATCTAGACGTCCAATAGGCGGTATTGGACGAGCTTCAAGTGAAAGGAGGAAAGCCATTCGCTGCGGAGTTGTTTATTATGAAACACTAACTATCCAGTTTCTGACTATTGGGCAGGAAAGTAAGACTGTCATAGGCACCTTGCCTTTTAAAAACCGAATATCCGCCTTCTTGAACGCGTCTTCTTGAACTTTACTTGATATTCCTCGAGTATCACACAATTGTAAGAGAATGCTGCACAGCAGTCCGACAAATTCTCCTACAAAGCTCACTTTCCATTAGATCAGGGCGGAGTTACCAGAAAGCCATATACTACTCACATGCCTCACCAGTAATATCCACCATTACACACCGTCCTCTTCAAAGGTCGCTTGCGTGCAACCGACATCCGTTAACCTCCATTAAGCTGGTCTCAGCAGTCAATTGTGCATCCCTTCAGGTGCACTTCCGGAGCTGAGTTCCATTTATTCTTCTCGATCCCCGACAGTCTTGAATTGTATAGACGTTCCCCCGGCAGTCGGTAACGACAAACGGACCCTGCCATCGACTGTCCAGCTAACCGGACCCCAGTCCACTCTCTCCTGGATTCTGATGATCCTTCCACTTGACCTTCAGGCATATGGGGAATGGTCGTGCCTTTCTACTTGCCGTTTTCTCTCTACTGGATTCCCGAATAACCAACAAGTTTTCTCGAGCTTTCTCCCTCTCCTCTCCTAGCTCCTCCGGAGACAATCGCGTTGCCGAACACAACCCAATTTCCTGATCAACCGGAAGGCGCGGATGTCGACAGTACATCAACATGAACAGGGACCGGCCTGTGGTTGGCCGTATGGACGCACGATGAGCCAGCAACACCAGCTGCAGGTTCATTTCCCAGTTACCTCCTTTGGCACCTTTTTGGCATCCCATGGTTGGCCGCGATGTGATTCATCACCAATCCGCTGATCGTCGTCGGCCGTTGACTACGCCCGGCTTTTGCCTCGGCACACCGCGGCAGGCGTTCTTCTGTTACCACGATATATTGGTTTCCGCTGGTCGTCACCGCAAAGAGCACATGAGGTCAACGGACCATAACTGGCCGGTTTTTTTTATGACAGGAATGAGTTCCAAGGGATGGGTTGCCCCTGCCGTATCTCCTGTCATCAGCTGGGGCCGCTTACGGGACACAACAAAATCCATCACCTCACTTTTCATCCCGTGCCAGTGGGCTCTCCACCGAAGTAAGTCGCACGTCTTGGTGCATCCTGTGTGTTTCAGCTGGTGGCACTCGACTATCAGCTTCCGTCTCAAGATGCGTGTTATCACTGGCAGCACAAAATCAGAATAAATGGCGTTCCAGAAAATTATGCCAGCCTCACTCAGGCTCAACCGATCGAAGTGACTCTCGAACGTCTCCAATTCCTTGTCTCCCTCTACGTTCTCAGTACTGCTTCCATACGACTTGGCGGCTGCAGCCTTTCGTAACGCAGGATCCTGCTGTTGGAGTTGCACCAACCTTCCTGGATCCAGTTCGACGACAAGACTATTGGCACAAGTCGTGATCATGGGGGCCTCAGCTAAAGCCTCTGGTCTTGACAGCCAATCAGCCAGATGGTTCTCCTTTCCTGGCACGTGCCGGATCGTCAAGTGGTACTCTTGCAACCGGAGCGCCCAGCGCACAAGCCTCTCGCGAGTATCTCTGGTGGCCCTCATCCACCCCAGAGTTTTTCACCGGTCTCGACATGCTCAGGCTTCCACTTATCCGGGGCCCAGAAGATCGCTAATCATACATTCACAATAACTGAGTACTTCTGCTCAGCGTTAGTCAGGACACGACTGACGTTCGATAACTCCATTACTCTGCTTTAGGACTGCGCCGATACCGCAGTCACTACCATCTTGCAACAGTGAACATCTGTCCGATCCTGAGTAGTTTGAGGATCAGTTGCTGTTGCAGTATTCGCGCTTTGACACGCTCGGAAGCCTCATGTGCTTCCTTGGTCAGTTCGAATTTCCAATTTTGGTTAAGCAAGTCGCACAGAGGAGCAGCAATCGTGTTGAGATCCTTGACGAACCGGTTGAGTATGCTGCTCGTTCAAGGCACTGCCGTAGATACCGCTTTGAATCGGAAACAGCACAATCCTCGATCTTTTCCAGTTTTCCTTGCAGTGGGTTAACCCCTCCGTGACCCAATTTTTGCCCCAGCAGTGTCACCGAACTCCGGACAGGCCGTGCCTTGGCTTCGTTTATATGCAGGCCAGCCTTCCGGATACGTTTCAATACGGCCTTCAAGTGAACTGCGTGCTCTGGCTCCGAAGCGGTGTACATTCTATAGTCCCTTCGTTTAACGAAGCATCAAGCGCCAGAATGTGAATGGTGCCCAGACAAACCAAACGGCATCCGTCTAAGATGATAGTGGGTGTCCCCGAACGTCAGCGCCGTCTTCTCCCGGTCCTTCGCTCTGGTAGATAGTTGGCAGTATCCAGGGTGCAAGTTGAATACAGTAAAATATCGGGACTGCTGGGGGGATCGAAAATCTTCGCAACCGAAGACAGGGCTACAACCCGATTTACGGCCAGTTCATTCAAACGCCAGGAATCCACGCAAAACCGGTGCGTTCCGTTCGCCTTCGTTACAAGCACACTGGGGATTTGTACGCACTGTTTAATTCCCCAGCTATGCAATTTTTAACATCTCCTAAACTTGTTTATGGACTTCCTTCCATAGACGGAGCGGCAGCAGACGGGGGCCGCAAGGTCGGAAGCTTTCGGACGAGAGCGGGATTTTGTGTTCAATCCCAGAGCAGAAGCCGAACGAATCTTCCTCGCCCGTGAACAGTTTGGAGTATTCCCTGACCACGGACCATACTGAAGGAAATTTACATGCCGGAAGCTTTCGGACATGCAGCTCTCACACGACAGTGCTTGGTTAACCGGCAATCTTGACTGCGCCACACTTTGTCACCAGTTACCTCTCTTACCACGCATTCTGCGCTTTTGAAAAAATCTGCTCTATGTCTACGCTGATGAGGAACTCGTGCTGTACTGACCTGTTGGCTAGGCGCATTGAGTGCATTGAAAATCCGTCAGTTTTCAGATGGTATCCACCCACTGCCCTCATGGCTTGCGAGCACTGTTTGCACTCAGCTTCGTTCCCTCTTCGCCTCAGCGATGCCCCTGCTTCTGTATCAATCAGGCACAGCTCCCTTTTCCCATCTGGGTCAACAGCGGCCTGTATGGTAGCCTGTGTCACTGCACAAATCGCAACTCACCCGAGAAAAGCAAAGTAACCTAAAGTTTTATTATGCACAAGTGGTCGGGCAAGAGGACACTGATTCATCCATTGACCAGGCATACCACACGTGGTAGCTGCACCAGATGCTCCACACAGCTGGCCAGTTGATTTTGACAACCGCAACTGGGTAAGAAGAGCAGGCTGCATCCCTTCAACGAAGTGGTCAGACAGCAAATGCTGGCGCGACACTTCCTCCAGTCCCGGCAAGGATCCCTGTCCAACGACTGCTGCAGGCTGGCGAAGAACATGGTCGGGTCATATCCAGACTCTATCCTGGCCGTCTTAAAGCGCCTTAGCCTCCTGGCGGTCGGCCGGTTTAACGAGCTCCACTGCCAGAGCTCCATTAGAGTCGGCCCAGTACATCTTCCTAGGCCCCTTCTAGACGCATCCATTGCCGCCCTAGTCCGGCCTCTGAGGAGGGCCTTTAGTGCCGCCAACTTACCCCCATTGGTCTCTAGCCCAGGGGCCTTCGCAACTTCCTCGGAATACTCCAGGAAAGTTTTCGCGTGTCCATCCTCAAAAAGTTGTGGCTATGAGATCTTCATCCGTATTCTAGTGGCAGCGCCAGATTAAAGGAGGAAACCCTTCGCCGCGGAGTTGTTTATTAGAAAACATCAACTAACCAGGTACAGACAATTGGACAGGAAAGTAAAACTCTCATATGCACCTTGTTTTAGAAAAACGAATATCCGCCTTCTTCTTGAACGCATCTTCTTGAACCTTCCCTGATATTCATCGACTGTCACACAACTGTAGACGAATCTTGTAAAAGCAGTTCGAGAAATCTCCTACTAACTCACACCTTACGTTAGATCAAGGCGGAGTTACAAGAAAGCCAGATACTACTCCCATGTCTCATCAGTAGTATCCACTGATAGGTGGCAGTGTAGCAGGTGGCAGTGATCTAGATTTCCGCCCACGAGGGGGGAACCACGTCCCTCAAGAATAAAATGCCCGCGCAATCCGGGCTCCCACGGGGTGAAAAAACCTGCAAAGGAAATGCAACTCTCAGATCCACCAAAAAGAGGCAGACAAGTATGCCGAAAAGGCCCTTTCAAAGCCTTGGACTCTGACCCGGAGTACAGCTATTAAATCTGCTGACCTCTGGTTGCACACTTCTCAGCTCCACACCTTCGGAGGCGGCAGAGATAGTGTTGAAATGCTTGTTCACAGACTCCCCTAGTCTTTTCAACAAACTTTGAGATATTAAACAGCCAGTCTGTCTTAAACAGCCATCCATAATTACATTCTCAGAGACCTGGCTGACAACGGATGTCTCTGACGCGGCGCTCTCGTTTGACGGCCACTTTGTTTTTCGGGCTGACTCAAAACGATTGAAGGCTGGTTGAGTTGCTTTATACCCATATGCGGCCCTGCCCATCCCGACTGCCCTACTTGATACCACACCTTCGCCCTTTTGCGATGCACTATGGATTCAAATCCCGCTGCTACGCGAGTCCGATTCTCTGCTTTTCAGTGTGGTCTACCGTTGCCCCTCGAGTCCTCAGAAACACGGCTAATTTCTCATCCAAACCCTTAGGTAACTCTCCTCCAGCTGGCACTTTCCTCACCTCTTGCCGGGAGGTAATTTCAACACTCCAGAGGCCTCTCGAACACAGCTCAAGTGGGTTGAGTCCAGTAGATCTTTTGCTTAACGTCTTGCGCTGACCGAAGTCGTTCAACGGAGCGCTTGGACTCAACATGATGTTGCACCTGCCAGATACCGCGCAGGCCAACTACCATCCTTCCTGGGTTTGCTCATCACCAACGTTCCACTAAAAGATAGTGACTCCTGTGAGCCGGTCTTTGATTGCATCCGCTGCTGGGTCAGAATTTCCGAACCTCAAACATGAAGTTAAAACTTCTGCCGTGCAGACTTCTCAGGACTGCAAACCTTTCTTGAACAAGTTCAACTGGGACCAGCTCTAGTGGAAGACTTATATAGGACAATTGTCCAAAAAGTCCACGATGCTGACGCTTTTTCTGTCCCCAAAAAACCAGCACGCAATCGGATGGGCCGCAAGCTACCCAAAGAGATTAAGCGTCTTCTCAACTATTTCTCAGAAAGTCGACTTCAAGAAACACGGAAGATGAACTGGCATTTCGTATAAAGCGGAACTGTTTGGTCTCCACGGTGTAGGACATTCGTCAACTCTTGCTCAAGACAAATCCGTTAAGACCGAACTCGTTAAGGCAGGGAGAGGTCCATCCAGGAGCCTGGAGGAAATATCGTTTACACTGCCGAAATATTTCTACTATTTTTTGCAAGGTGATGGAAACATTCTGAACTGGGTCATCCTAGATCACTTTACTTCCAACGACTTGATAGCCCCAGTTCAGCACGGATTCATACCAGACCGTTCTTAGGTGACAAACGCTCGTATTTATGGACAGCTTAACCCAAACTAAGGACAAGGGACTCATATCGGATGCAATATTTTTCGACTTTTCAAAAGCATCTGATCAAGTCCCACACGCCCCGCTGCCCCACAAACTCGTGGTTTACGGGGTTCAAGGGATAATTCTACACTAGATTAAGGCGTTCCTATCAGGCGGGATATTTCGAGTGAAGGTAGGCTCGATCTGCTATTGTCCGGCGCCGGTCTCCATCGGAGTTCCTCAAGGCTCTATTCTGGGACAACTACTGATTCTGACATACGTCAACGACCTTCCAGATGCACTTGCAGGTCCATATCTACTTTTTACAGACGACTTTAATTCCTAAAGCTTAAATGCCAGTGCCCTTCAGATAGATGTAGACGCAGCAAAGCAGTAGTCGCTGCCCTGGCACATTCGTCTGAATGACGAAATTTGCATTCATATATCATTCGGAGGAGACTCAGCGAAAGCCCATGTCGTGTTTCGTAAGAGTGGACCAGAAAAACATCCCGAGGATTGACGCCAAAATGAATAGGTGTATTTTGCTCCATTTAAACTTGTCCTTCGCGCCGCACCATCAGAAATCAGCCCAAAAAGCATTCGCCGTCCTGTGGATGATTCGGCGTACCTTTTCCAGTATTACTCGCATGGACTTCCAAATACTCTATGGGGCCCACTTCAGACCACTTCTTGAACGCTTCAGCCAAGTTGTCTATTCAGGACACACAAAGGACATGACTTTCATTGAGCGTACTAGCGAGTTACTACGAAAATGGTTGCCGGCCTTAAATCCGTGAACTATGAAACGCGTCTCGTGGTGCCTAATCTCTCGCCCCTGAGGTATCGTCGCCTCCGATGGGACACAATTCTTACTTATACCCTGTCTGAAAAAGGTTCGGGCGACAGGTTTTCCACCACCGATCCAGCAAAAGCACGGACGGGACATGTTAAAGAGATTTTCAAAATCAGGGTGCACACCTTAATAAGGTAAAAGTGTGCTCATTTCGGGTAGAAGCTGCGTGGAATAACCTTCTTCCGACGGTTGTCCATGCTCAGTTCAGAACCCAGTTCAACTCACTATTGGATACTGTTCTGCGTGGACCCACGCGAGCTCACTGACACGCTCACTGACACGCTCACTGACACGCTCACTGACACTGAAACTGAGAACTGGAATGACCAAACATCACGTTTGCACCAATGTAATCAATAAATAGAAACCTGACTTTCAAAGGTGGTTGTGTATTTTTAGGCATGCAGTTGGCAGACGGACAACATGTGTGGATATAAAGGACTGATGTTGATCGCTGGATTAGTCTATTAGGTTTAGTTGAAGCATTGGTCAGTTACGAGCAAGTGCACGGACAAATCAGTTATTATAAGTAGCCACGGTAAGCGATCTCAAGTATGGTTATGAGTATGGCGGACCGTCGTTGGCCATAGGGTTTGGCTACTGGGTATAGTTGAGGCCTGATATTCCGCGTTCACATAGACGCAGGCCCAGCAAGTAAGATAAGTTGCCAGGGTAGACCATATCGCGTGCGTATATGAGTACAACCCCTGTCGTTTGCCGTTAGATTAGGTTTGTGCGCATAGCTGAGGCCTCGTATACATCGGTTTGCATAAACACTGGCTCGGTGCAGCAGAGAAAAGCGGCAAAGCGTGTATTTATGTGTATGACGGGCTAGGATACCGCGCATACTCAGTGCTTCATAATAAACGCCGCACTGTGCAGATATTTTGCAGCCCCTTGTCGATTTACTTGGCTCCAAAGAGAAATCCGTTGCCTTACCCCCCGCCGCCATTTCTGCTTTTGAAAGCGCCAGGCAAGCCATCGCTGAAACCACAAAACTATCTTTTCTCGATGTCCGCGAAAACATAAAACTTGTTTTGACAACTTATGCTTCAAACGCTGCTGTCGGCGCTGTACTTCATCAAGTCGTCAACATCGTACTTTAACAATTAGCCTTTTTCTCGCAGAAAAATACAGACTACCCGAAAGCGTTACAGTACTTTTGGTCGTGAATTACTCGTAATTCACCTTGCTATTCGCCATTTCCGGAACTTAGTTGAAGGTACATCATTTACCATTCAAACCTATCATAAGCCACTTACGTATGCTTTCAGCGCCACTCTTCATCGCAGTTGGAGCCATACAAAATGCACTAATCAACTTCCCTGTTGCCCCGATTCCTGGATGAGAGAGTCCATATCTTCCATGGTCGAAACCAACACGTCTAAAGGCTTCGGGGACGGCATATCACAAACAGTGTTCCAGACTGGGGGTAAGGGAATTGAAAAAGCTTGAAATGAAGGAAAGGATATATTGCCAGTGTGGCGAACCTTTAGCACTGTGATTCTAATTTCACCTCCATTATATCCTTTCCTTCATTTCAAGCTTTTTCAATTCCCTTACCCCCAGTCTGGAACACTGTTTGTGATATGCCGTCCCCGAAGCCTTTAGACGTGTTGGTTTCGACCATGGAAGATATGGACTCTCTCATCCAGGAATCGGGGCAACAGGGAAGTTGATTAGTGCATTTTGTATGGCTCCAACTGCGATGAAGAGTGGCGCTGAAAGCATACGTAAGTGGCTTATGATAGGTTTGAATGGTAAATGATGTACCTTCAACTAAGTTCCGGAAATGGCGAATAGCAAGGTGAATTACGAGTAATTCACGACCAAAAGTACTGTAACGCTTTCGGGTAGTCTGTATTTTTCTGCGAGAAAAAGGCTAATTGTTAAAGTACGATGTTGACGACTTGATGAAGTACAGCGCCGACAGCAGCGTTTGAAGCATAAGTTGTCAAAACAAGTTTTATGTTTTCGCGGACATCGAGAAAAGATAGTTTTGTGGTTTCAGCGATGGCTTGCCTGGCGCTTTCAAAAGCAGAAATGGCGGCGGGGGGTAAGGCAACGGATTTCTCTTTGGAGCCAAGTAAATCGACAAGGGGCTGCAAAATATCTGCACAGTGAATAATGAACGGCCAATAATAATTGATGATACCAATAAAACGACGAAGTTGGGTGATAGTGGTGGGTATGGGAAAAGATTCTAAGACCGGAATGCGATCAGATAATGGTGAAATACCGCCTGGATCAATGTGGTGGCCAAGAAAATCTAGGCTGGTAACACCAAACAAACATTTTTCAATGTTCAAACGTATGTTGTAGATATAAAGACGTTAAAATATTGCCTTGAGATGATCTACATGTTCAGCTAGGGAGGTGCTAGCAATTAAAACATCGTCTAGGCAGGCATAGACAAAAGGCAAACCACGCAAAACTTCTGCCGTGAAACGTTGGAAGGTTTGAACTGCATTTCGAAGACCAAAAGGCATACGCATGTAAAAGACCAAAAGGTGTTGTAATAGCTGTGTTAGGGATGTCATCCGTGGCTACGGTTTGATAACAGACCCGCAACTGTTCTCTTTAATTCTCGACCGTACCCTCTCACCCACTCGTTCCATTAATTGCAGATACGAATAAGCTCCGCACCTGGCCCAGCTACCTCCATGTTATGTTTATTCCAAACTGTTGAACCTGTCGTTCGAACTTAGCCACTTCGGTGAACTTTCAGTCTGTGTTCCCCACAAAATCAATAATTTTCTATACAGTTCGCGTTCTGGCTCGTGTGTTGCACCATCTCATTCTTTCAAGGGATTATTATGCCCGACTCCACAACAGCGACAACAGTGAGTCTCTACGGTTTCACTGCACACCATGCTTCTGAGATTCCTGTAACCATTTATCCGCTTTGCTAACCCCTCCACTTCATCATCCCCACTTACGCTTTTAGTGACTCTGGCCATGAACCCGACAACCCAAGGCCACGAGGCCTCAGCGATTGTTTCAGGCTTCAGTTCAATTTGACCGGCTAGATAATGCCAACTCTGCTGCGTCACCAGATCTGATGTTTTGGTTCCTCATTTTCCGCAGTTTACACTTCTCTTGTCATATGTCAGACAGGAAGCCTCTTGTTTTGCTCTTTCTCATTTTGCTTTTGCCCGTCACCTTCAAATCCTAACGATCTGATCTTGCTCGATGTTCTTTCCAAAAAAGAGCATAGTAACGGTGCCTCCCGGCTTGTACCGGTTTAGTGGTGACCACGCCCACATCACATAATGCCCACCGTCTATGATGCCGTCCCTTTTCTTAGAATCCCCTGTACCCACAGTCCCCGCCAGTCATAACTTTATTCTAACTGTAACCTTATGCTCACGCCTGACGGCAAGCCACCAACAAGTTGGAAATAAACATTAGTATTATTATTTTATTATGGTAGTATGCGTTCACTAAGTCGAGTTTTGAGAAGGTACTTGGAAAATCTTGGGTATGTGGAAAGGGGGTTCTCTTCTGGGATAATGACGTTATTGAGGGAACGATTATCTCCACAATGACTGAAATCTCCGTTGGATTTCTTGGTTACCATATGCAGGGCTGAAGACCGGTGACTGGATGAAGTGCGGATGATGCTGATTTCGATCATGCGTTTAAACTCGTGTTTTGCGGTCTGGAACTTATCTGGGTGAAGTCGACGTGGATTGGTATGGACAAGTGGACTTCTCGTCTGGGTGTGGTGAGCGACCGAATGCCTGGCCGATTGAGCGTACTGCCGTGGATGAGTAAGGGTAGTAAAATCCCTAAGGATGTCAGCAAAATGGGAATCAAGTTGGATAACTGGGAATCGGTGGATGAAGTTTGGGCACTAATTCCATTGACCGAGATGGAAGTTAGCAAGTCCAAGATACGTTTGTGTCGTACATCGACGGACAAGTCGTGGTAGGTTAGAAAGTCTGCGCCAATGATGGGTGTTTGGACGTCGACCGAAAGGAAAATTCACTTGAACGCACTTCGCAAGTGCGGTAGAACGTTCGTCAGATGAAGTAATGCGGTCAGCCGTTGGGGGCTTGTAACGAGTAAGAAACGATGTCAGAAAGTTTATTCTTATGTGGTAGCACAATAACTTCATCTCCCGTATGTTGGAGGAGACTAGACCACTTGATCGATCGGTGATGTAGAAGAAGCGACTAGTGCGAGGAAGGCCACAGACAGTCAACGCTGTTACTGATTAACCGGGATGTATAAAAGGTTGTTGGAAAAGGGCTTGAAGGAACAAGACGGCTGGGACGTGCTTTGGGACCAAAAGATTGGTGATACCAGCACCAATAGGGACGGGAACGTGACAACGCTGGAGGTCGTGAACGTGGTCGATACTTGTTGATCTTCAGCCGTTGTAGACGGTCGGTCAAGGAATCAAATCTAGCTTGCAATTTTAAGATGGCAGAATGTATTGGATCAGTATCTGTGGATTCGGCGGGTGTAGGGTGGGAGACAGAGCTAACAGGGTAACCGGGGTAGGTTCGCGGATTTTGTCCGCCATTTGAGCTAGCTGCTACAGGCTGTGGCCATCAACGAAAGCACTGATGACGCGGGACATGGAGGGTGGAAGTTTATCGAGCCATTGTCGTGCCATGGTTTTCACCGCCAGCTTACTGTTGCAGAAAAGACTGCGCATATGGAGGAACAGTTGTGACGGCAAACTGTTACCAAGCTCGACCGTGGTGGATAAATCCCTCAGCATCTGATGTTCTGATTTTCCTATCCTGCTCGAAGAGCGTCATAGGGATTTTCGTTATGGATATCTTCCAACAGATCTTCCACTTCTGTTGCTACATCACTGGGAAGTTGCTGGACGACATAGGAAAAGCGGGTGGCCTGGGAAGTGATACGTCGGGTAGTGAAAACGGCCTCCACCTGGTGAAACCACACAATGGGATTGCAGGGATTACAATCTGGTGAACGGACGCTACTTGCATTCTCGACTTAATCCGATGAATCAAATTGTGCATCCATAATCACCGGGTTCACCAAATTTGTAGTGGTCCGGCCACCGAAAAGTTATTTTACCAGAAGTGTGTGGCAAAGAAATAAAAACAATAAAGCTAGATTGAGTATACAACAATAGAGAGATCATATGGAACAGACTCACTGAAAATTGTTCTCTTTAAATTTTTCGTCATTGGCCCAGGTCAGCGAATAAACAATAATCTAATCATGGTTGCCCAGGGGTCTTCCATTGAACAGTTCTCACGTATAATATGATCCGAAGATAGTATGAAACGATCAGAGTTAGCACATGAAACTCGCGAATGACCGCTGTAAGCGTAAGCGAAATGAAGAGAGGGAGTCGAAGCACGTGACCACGTCTGTATTGCGTGAAATTGTAGAAAGGCGTTTTTGTAGTCTTTCGTATTCAAACGAAAAACAATTATGCAATTGAAAAAATACGTAATGTTATAATGGGAGCAAAAGAAATACACAAAACACCACATACATACGAAGTTTGGCATGTGGAATACCACTGAACTCCTTAGGCTTATTGCAATAGCTTATTGGAATAGCAAGCAATGGAGGCTACGGAGGTTAGATAACCAATTCTTCCAGCAACTGCGATAGGCACCGTTTAACGGGTCATCCCAACCAAGCCCATTTTGCACAAGGATCGTACTAGACATTTGCCCAGTATCAATACGGATAAACAAAAATTAGCGAGTCTTACATTGAAGACATCAGGAGGGAATGCATCTGTGCGTTGGCGGTTTCGTCGGCAAGTTAAAGTGGATCACAAGTGCATCAGAATGTGCATCATACTGTACCCCTGGAGCATGCTTTACTGACAATGGGTCCGTAGGTCTCTTTCGCACACCAGACATGGTTTCGGTTAGACCACTGGTTGACAAGATACCGCGACCATTGGAAGACCAGTTCCACTTTTGGCAACCTCCTTTGAAGAGCAAAACACCTATCTCGTTAACGATGAACTTGGCCGTTATAGAGTCTAGCAAGGACTTTTATCAGTCATTAACATATGGGCCATGGTTTATTTGACCACAGTTTGAAATAGCAAAACCTGAGCTGTTTACACGCACCGCACCAGTCTCGACTGTCAATATTGATTTCTAGGCCTCGAAGGAGAGACCGCGTTGTCTGCTGAATTGTTTGTGAATTCCGAATGTAGAGCCACTGCAAAGGCTGCTGGATGTTCTGACCTTCTGCTTCGTCCCATTTTCCAACGGACTAAGAATTATTTAATGCAGCAAGGTCTTTACGGCAAATAGCTGTTTAGCATCTCCCAAGCGTTAATCAAATACCCAGCGCGCTTCGGGTACGTCACACTCAATATGGATTCCAACCTCGTCTCCAGTTAATTCGTCGAAGGCGACTTCGTCAAGTTGTGAGCTAGCCATTTCTTCCTAGAATGGGAAAGCTTGCACGGGGAAGCTGTCTACGGCGAATGCCCTGTCAACATCTATCGACTGAATTTCATCCATTGATAGAAGCCTGATTACATTGGCTTCATAAGAGCATCCCATGGAACTATTCGGTGTGGGAATGGCCATAGAAGTGGGTAGCAGCCTGAATCCGTTTTAACCAGAAGGTCCCACTTTACTGATGTAATGCCAGACCCGGTATCTAAAGACGCACACATTGCAACCCTTCCTGCTGGAATGTCAGGCCTAATGAGAATAACTCCTAGGCCTGAATCCAACTACTTCGATTCAAGGCACAAAAATCCTCCGTCTGTGAATTTGTCCCTGCTTGGCTTCTTGGTTTTGACGCATGCAACAACCCGTGATGTAATGTACCCCCTACAATCCGACTGCGCACATCGAATAATTGACTTACAATCCCTATCCAGGTGGTAGTCTTCCAAGTAAACAAAGAATGAATTATGCTCCCGTATGCACTTCCACCTATCAAGAACTTCCATGGAAAGAAAGCGCTGACAAACGGAAATCGGATGAGACTGTGAGCATAGTAAGCAGGGCCTTTTATCACGGTCTGCACCAGGCCTTATTCTAATTAGGAAACTTGTAAAGTCATCCTGTCCAGGAGGTTGGTCGGTGAAATTAACGGCATAGGAGGGCGCTTTACATATCGTTCTTGTGCCAGTTGCCCCAAACGACTTTGTGCAACCCTGGAGCGCATGTCCGTAAACTCTGCCAAGTCATTGAACGCTGAATCCCGGCCAGTCGTCGATATTTTACCTGCCATATCAGCCCTTTTTTGCCACAATGGTGGGGGAAGAGAACGCACACTTTTCTCCACAACGACAAGCGAGTGCCAATCTGATATATATATATATATATATATATATATATATATATATATATATATATATATATATATATATATATATATATATATATATATATATATATATATATATATATATATATATATATAGCAGGTTGTTACCCGCGATGCGCAAAGCTTGATACATTTGGTGAAAGGTATGGGGACCACTGGATCGGATTTCCGCATCTTCCTTTGGTTCTGTTTGGAAGGTCACATTCGTGAAAATAGTCACAAAATGGCCAAAACCTACAGAGACCCAAAACTCCGCCGGAATCTCAACAGGGAAGCCGGCAAGCATTCAGGCCAGCAAATCAATCAATCGGTTTAACCACATTCAGGATTGTTGAAAAATGTCACTCGAAACAGGGCGAGGCCCTGTGTAATTGTTGCACTCGCTTGTTAGCAATAAAGCTGTTTGGCTCTCGTTGAGGAGTCTCTTTCTATCGCCAAGACTCTGAAGTGGGGAAAAAGCAGTTAGATATAACAGAGTGAGTTTTAGTTAAAATGAAGAAAGATGTTTCGAGGCCGGGTAATGCGGCTGTCCAGCTACCGAACAGCACTGCAGAATGATCAGCATGATTCTCTGAGGACACGCTACTGATAGATGACTGTGGGGGATATTCTCCCATGCCACCTGATGGTTTAACTTTCTTCTAGGTTCCGCCAACAAAGCATAGCCGTCCTTATTGGCATATGCTCCTGCGTAATTGTGCATCCTTGCAGGGAAATTGGATCGTGTCTCTTCATTTTTCATATACCTCATGGAGCAGCTTTGTGACTTAAAAGCTTATCCAGGTTCGCGCATGTGTTCTTCACTTCTAAGAGAACATAAGTTTATTTATAACCCGCCTTTGTGCTCTTCTGTTAATTAACACCTTAGAAAGTTGCTCTGACACCAAGTTCCGCATGAATGACTGCTGTTTTTAAAGGTACACGTGGTGTTCAACCTCATCGATACTGAACTACTTAAAATTGCCTGATAACAGTACTTTACAGGAGAAAAAACAGTTTTTGCGATACCCTGAGAAGCTCACCGATCGACAGAGAGGGCCTGCCACCTGATAGATTATCTGAGCTCGATCACACATCCGAAAAGAGTCTGAAAGTTTTGATTGCACTCCGAGGTAAGCAGCCGACTTGTTCATATATTCCATTATTCGTAGGTAAAATTCGTAGTTAGAATGGGAGGGCCGGTGTTTTTCAAAGTGAGTTAATGCACACTTTTATTGCTTGTCCGAAGAAATGTTCAATCGTTTGGAAAAGCTTTGTGTGCGGCTGAATCTGATGGTGCACTGAACAGCGGTCTTCAGCTTGTCGCATTTTGGCATCCCAAAATGAACAGGTGCCCCTATAGCATTTTGGAGCAAGATCAAACCGTTTTCAGTAGAAACGTCTGTGAAAAGAGCAGGACTTCACTTTCCACACCATTCTTGTCACATGGCCCCTTGTTCTCCGTGACCATTATAACTTCGATTTATATGTATGACTGCAGACAAAATGTTGCATTGCAAGTGTTCAAGTCGCTACGTTAAATCCTGAAAGTTCTTCCCCTGCTCAAGACCCACTTATGGATTCATCACTAGCTTGTGCGTGAAAACGTTCACATAGCCACCAGCGGTGGGAGGTCCATGACTAAGGCGTTATTATGGGCAAAAACCCTGTAACGTCTAAGTGATTATTTCGTGGCTATATTTCCGTATTTTCAGGTGTTGGAATAAGTTGCAGCCAAAAGTGACAAGCGTTTCTTTAATTCTGGTGGACCTAACAATACTTTCCACGCGTACTACACCTAGGGCTGAACTATCAAACTTTGACTAATGAATTTTCGCTTATTCCAGTAGCCATTCGATTAACAAGAATACGCATTTGCACTTTGTTTGCTAACCCAACATCGGAAAAATTGAGTAACGCTGCTAGAGTCCCCTATGGCTTGAGAAGGTTCGTGGTTCGAATCCAACCCTAACATCCTGAATGACCCTGCAAACGCTAGGACAACCTGATTGTACTTTAGCGCTCCTATTTCCTCCGCATAGCATGGCATTTGGTCCGGATCGGGTTGATTATGGTATAAGGCGACCTAAGGATGAGTTGGGCCTGTACAAGTATATTAATGATTTATGGGTGATGATACTCTCTTGCACTTTTACGCTAGGTTTCAGTGGTTATGATCATGAAATGGTTGTTTCATCCACCTAGTTTTGAGATGACCGACTTTCTTTGTGCAGCATATTCAGTTGAAGAATAAAACCATAAAGACAAACTACTCAACTGGGAAAAGTTGAACCTCTCATTGAAACCAAACCAATAGGCCAATGGGTCTATTTCACGAATCTGATCAAGTCCCAATTGTTGAAGGACTTTCATTATAGTTATCGTGTGCTTAGGAGCAGTCGACTAGCCTGTCTCAGGTAAACACGTTGGCTAATTTACTGCATTCTCACCAAAATTTGGTCTTAAGTAAATTAGATAGAAACACACTGTTTTGGAACTCCTCCCGAATGTTCAGAAGGGATATGCACGTGCTTACAACCTACGTGCATTTCTCGGTGGATGATGTGCTGACTGTTCCGTTTGCCAGCGTTTTGCATTACATCTAGCTCTTTGCTACTCAGAATTACACAAGTAGAACAACAAACCGTTATTCCCAACGGACCAGTGGTAGTTTTCTCGTAATCTATGTATGAAACCGAATGTTTCAAGTGCCAAGAGTTGCCAGCTGAACAGCGGGCATGAGATCGTATTTACTACTGCAAAAGTTTCTCTGGTCATTATCAATTTAGAAGACGTGTTAGAAATAAGCGTAGTATGTTAGCACACGTGATTTTCCTCTCCCATGTTCCAGATTTATGCCCTACACGGCCATCTTTCTGCTACAACCCGCTCGTTTGAAGGCATTTCTCAAAGTGGACTATTTCTGCAACAATAATTCATTGGTGGAGGACATTCTACCATGGTTTACCGTAGTTTAGTCCGCACTTTCACCTAGTTCATCTTAAACACTACACGGGAAACAATTCTCGACTTCGTTTCGTTGTGCAGGCCAGGTTTAGTTTGTTTCCTGGTCACGTGAATTGAAAACTGTCCATCCGTTTATCACGTGTCGTGGGCACTGGATCTATCATAGGGATATGTTCCAGTTACTGGACTGGCAGAGATCACACTGAAGGAAAGAAATATACCGCTGGGAGAACTTACTGAGTTTCTCAGCATGCAGCAAACAGGTCTCCACATTTTTAAAAATTTCATTGAGCTTCAAATGAAGAACGGATAAAATTACACCCTTAGTTATTTGGACTAATTCAGGGAACAATGGCTTGGGTGGATTCTTGCAACAGATTACGATTCATTCAAATAATTATGGAAAGAAATCACTGTGTTCTCCACGTAGCTTTAAGTTTGGGGTGGAAATGTTTTCTAAACACCCATATTCTGATAGAGCCACTGCGAATCTACGTTTATAGATTGTTACGTTAGCATTCACAAGTGATAGAGCTGTTAAGCTTATTAGGTTAAGGATATAACCGAGCACTTGCAGTGCAGTGTGTCTATCTGCCACAGGTTTGTTTATCGATAGAATACGCTGAGTTCTACAAGGGATTTTCAATACCGCTTCCCCGTTTTTACTTCAATAAAACCGGGGAGTTTTGATATTATTGGAGGAATAAGAGCAGCTATATTGTAAATAACTTCAACATCTGGTTGAATAACTCAGCAGAAAAGATTGTCCTACAGTTGTAGCTTTTGTCGAACCTGTCGTAGATAAGTAGGCTGATAAAAGGAGAATTAATCTTTCAAAGTCTATTGAAGATAAAATGGCTTCAACGAAATTCCAAAGTCATCCTTGGTGGAATGTCCACACTTTCATGGTTTTAGCTTTCGATAAAACACCGATTCAAACGCCGTGATCAGATCCAAAGTTTTGTGTACGCCGACGGCGTGCTGATTTAGGACATTTTGTGCCCGGATTAGTTGATACATGTCATTGTTAACGCTAAAGCTCCGGAATCTACAACACTCCTGCAACCAGGGTGCATTTAGGAGCTATGAATATAATGATGATATTCTATCGACACGACCTGGTGGAATGGTTCTATTTGGAAAGTCCATTTGCACTGCTCACCGCCCTTCTAGATCAGACACAGTTTCAAAGAACATAGACAACATGATTCGAGCGGAAAAGCAATTAACTAACTGCTTAAGTAAGCGGAGGAATCAGAGCGAAAACACTGATAAACAGTTTACTGGCCTAAAGCTAACTGAAACCATTTATCTAGAGTACACTTGCAAGTCAAGTGTGCTACTGATTAAGTTCAATTTTTGACATGAGTAACTTTAATTATCGCACCAAAGCAAACCGGCTCTTGGAAAAGATTGAACCTGGTGAAACATTGGTATGCAACACATCCTGCGCAATCCCTTTCAGTTCGTGTTCACCGGGTTGGTTAAAATCAGCCAATATCCTAAGGGAAATGCCGTCCGGATTAGTTTATTCTTAAACATGTTTCTCAATCTGCACCCCAAAAAGCAGTTACTTCTACCTTTACCATTTTATGGATTCGTCTAGCCAAAACGTTTTGTGCTAAAAACCAGATTATTATTTTAAATGGTTCTTGTATTACGTGTTTTCACTTAAGGAAAAATGCCAGAGCCCAACTAAACTGTAGTGAATTATCCTTACGTTCACGAGTGCTCCGCAGACTAAGCGGGTGGTATGAAGAAATATCTGTCGACCTGTACAAAAGAGAAGGTGTCCGAATCTACCTCACTGGTTTTGCCAACCACTTGATCGAAGCTGGTCACACACTAAACAAGAACCACTTCTAGATTTCGGCATTTCGATCCCTAAAACATACAAATTACAGTGAGACAGCTGTCGTGCTCTGCGGTCGTGGGGAGATGGATTCGACACTTTGAGCCATCATTTTGCTCACAAAATAGCTACAATTGTCATGGCTATTCAGAAAAACAACTAGCGAACAAAAACAATGGGTTCTCGCAGCATTGTTCTTTTGAAAGATGACATTGCAAAACACCATTCAGTGGGTGTTGTGGATAGGGTATAAGACCATATGGTGGTTAGTTAAGATCACGGTTTTCCTCCTAGCTTTTGATCAGTCAGAATCCGTGGAGGTTTGTGTGGAGCCTACAGATTGTCCCCCTGACTTGTGGAAACCGAAATCATCTTGTCAATAAATGACCCTCATCAACTACCCAGGCGCACGCGCCATTATAACTTCACATCTTCCTCTAGGCCTTCTAAAATTTTGCATTTAGCTTTTGACGTGTCTAATTACACGAAGAAACAGCTGATAACGTGCAGTGGGATTTCGGAATTTAGAGCGGCCGTTTAGAAAATTACGGTGTCTTTCTCCGGTTATTCATCCATAAAACGCGGACTCCAGCATAGTATAATGTAGGTCTGATGGACGAGGTGTTCAGTTCACTCAGAACGGTGTGATGTCACGATGGAAGCTAACTCAGTCTGAAACCTTTCTACGGAAGCAGGCTGTATTCGGCGTTGCTCCGGCGTGTTTAGTTAGCCCACTTCCTACTGATGTGCATAAATATTTTTGAGCAATCTGAGTCTATTCACATGTTTCAAAGGAACGACAGTCGCTTATTCAACCACACTACTAATGACCGTGCTAGATGGACGCTCACGGTGTCGAAACTTAAATCTAACCAGTAGTGAACAACGGACACTTCGTAAGTCTAAAACCGTCCAACGCCATCAATCTTGGTTCTGTCATGGTCCTGTGTACCCCCAGTATTCATTTCCAAATGCCAGCATGCGTATTCAATTATCCGGCCAGCACAACCAAGTCAGATACAGGAGAGAACCTTCATGTAACTGCGTGTGCAGTGAATTATCGATTGAGAGTGAGTACTAGTCGGCTAGGCTAGTGTTCATCCCAAACTGAGGAGTGGTTGCCGCCTTCTTATTGTTGGAACTATGGCTAACCTGGCCGCATACGGCCTGCTGTTAGTACGTATCCATTTAAGCGGCGCAGTTACGGTGCATTGAATGAGCACAATCCCTGCATCCGCTAGGACAGATGATACACCCACCAACTCACCAGAAAATTGTAGTTGGTGCATGTTTGTGGGCTGCTGCACTCGTTATTTATGAATGCACATTCCGCTCGAATCGCATAAACATATTTGTGAGCTACAGCTGGAAATAGTTTATTGGATATTGGAGCTGTGCTTCGAACCCAATCCTGATAGGTCGACTGCTCCTGTTTAGATTTGAGCGACTTGGAAGTCTCTCAGCCGTAGTGCTCCCACTGGGTAGTGTGGCAGGTATGCACCAAAAGGCTGTTATAACTGTTCGAAGAGGAGGATCTGACATACAAAATGCATCTCTACAAGATGCAGAGTAGTGTCTCTTTCTGTTCTATATTCCTCGGAGATTTCACGTGCACTGGAAATTATTCTGAACAAACGATAATTTGAGCTCAGCTACCGCGGTGCCTGAGGGTCCAATTCACTGTTTTTTTATTCTTCAAAATAGAGAGAGCGCCATTTTTCCCTTCATGAAATTCCAGCTTGTCTAAACCAAAGAATTGGCACTTGGAGTAACCGAAGCAGTTGACTAAAATGTCCAATCAGTGGTGCAGCGCAGTGAAATTGTGAACCAGTGACTAAGGTTCCGCTTTTGAATAGGTTCACCTTCTGCGGGTGCGCAGTGTACCTATTGCGAGTGAACATGTCAAATCCTATCCGAAGAGACAACCTGATGTGCTTTGTATGGCATCCGATGGTAGTTTAGAGTCAGGCCTCACCAATTGCTGCTTTAGCACATGGCATCCGATGGTAGTCAGGCCTCACCAATTGCTGCTTTAGCACACGTAGTCATGTCACTTGAAAATTGACAGGTGCATGCCCTTCACATGTAGATCGCAAGGCCTTCACCGCGACATGCAGTTTAAAAAAGCGATTTGGACCAAAAGAGTTTCACTTGCACTTACATCGAAAATTCTGCTCGGCACTACCTTCGGTGATAAATGAGTGGTCAGTGACATATTACTTCATGCCTTAGACCACTTTTGCCCAAAGAATCAACTTTCACATATACGTAAAAGACTAAGGATACGGTGTCAAGTTACAGATTTTATATCTGGATAGAATTTTGAGTCCAACATCAAAAACATTTTTCGCAACGACTGTCGTATTGACCTTTGGGCCAAGTTTCTAATCTGTTTGCGGCATCATTGATAATTGTGTTCCTTTCCAAACCAGTGTTACTGGACCAAGAGGGAGTGCTTTCTCAGGGCAGTTTCCAGGGTTTTGAGGACGAGAGTAGGACCAAGTTTTGAAGGAGTTGGTAGGGGGTTGAAATATTTGTAGCTCGGGTGACTTCACTGGTTATTGATTAGATAACTGTTGATCTGTTCTCCGAGCTTTGCAATTGACTTGCAAACGTTGCGTCGTAAGACGAGGGAATATCATCAGTGCACAATTGGGTGCAAACAGATCAACGGCCACCTGATCAATAACCGAATTGGATGAGTCAAACGGATCAGTAGCCCGTTCTAGATTGCGTACAAAACACTCATTTCAACCGAAAAAGTTTTTATCGAGGTTAACCAGCCGACTGTCAACTGTGTACTATTGGAGAATGTTTGTTAGTCACACTGTGTAACAGAAAATTGTTTGCTTCAATGATGTGTTCCCTTAAGGCTTTAAACTCCTCCTTTATTATACGTAATGCACTACTCATAAGGTGCTGAAAATTCTTCGACAGCCCACGACCGGTTTCGCCCTTGTCGGGGCTCATCAGGTAGGCGCAGTCCCCGAGTTTCCGTCAACCTTATGTTCTACTTGAACCCAAATTGACTGTTTTCGATAAATACAATCATTTGCAAATCAATTTGTTTCTGCGAGAGACTCACCTGAAACCCAGCTGAATCTCTCGTTTGTGATGATTTCAGGCAACTGAATGTGCTGCACCAGGCCGCCTCATGTTCCAGTTGCTACGATATTCGACATATCGCGATACATGTATATTCGTAATGGACTGCTGATAAGGTTGCTGAAAACTGTTCGACAGCCCACGACCGGTTTCGCCCTTCTTGGGGCTCATCAGGTAGGCGCAGTCCCCCAGTTTCCGTCAACCGCATGTTCTACTTCAACCCAAATTGACTGTTTTTCGAGAACTACACTCATCTCCAAATCAATTTGGTTTCTGCGAGAGACTCACCTGGAACCCAGCTGAATCTCCCGTTTGTGATGTTTTCAGGCAACTGAATGTGCTGCACCAGGCCGCCTCATGTTCCAGTTGCTACGATATTCGAGATATCGCGATACATGTATATACGTAATGCACTTCTCATAAGGTTGCTGAAAATTCTTCGACAGCCCACGACCCAATTTGGGTTCAAGTAGAACATAAGGTTGACGGAAACTCGGGGACTGCGCCTACCTGATGAGCCCCGACAAGGGCGAAACCGGCGTGGGCTGTCGAAGAATTTCCAGCAACCTCATGAGTAGTGCATTACGTATATATACTATCACCTCCTCTTTAGGATCAATTTATTCACCTCTTCGTCTACGGCCCTTCCACCAGACGACGTCTTTCTGTCCAAAGATTTAGTCAATATGCCATCCAACAATTCACTTCCTGTGGTCGATACACACAAGCTGTAACTTGTCTGAAGCATTCGCTGGAGCTGTTAATTTGCTGGCATCAGACGGTTCGTTACGTCATTGTGCAAGAACTGCCCTTCAGTCATATGGTCATGCGCCAGAGTGCGTTGTAAATTGAGGAATGTAACTGTTTGGTCTACGTAGTAAAATAATTAAACTCGTCATACCAGAGCTTACTAACTAACCGAGCGTCTTACTTTTCATTTAGTCGGCATACCTTGGAATCCAATTTTTGTAGAGGACCGTAATGGGCATAGTTGCGCTTGAATGGACTGCGCAATAATTAAGCATGAAGCAAAAGAGCAAAATGTTTTCTGTCATGGAATTCCAACAATGTTGGCCTCATATTCGCTCGATCTTTGTTCATCAGTGGTGTTTCTTAGTTATTCTTTGACAGTGATGCCTCACTGATATCAGGGACCATACAATTAGAACTAAACCTTTCCATTCGCCTCCATGCCCTTCTATAATAAATGCATATTTCCAATGTCAGGCGTGCTGCATTGGGGTTTTACAGCCCATTTTATGTGTTTAAAATGGAAACAAGCTAATTGCTGTCATATCCGTGGTTCGGAGCCTTACTATTCTAATCCATGTACTTTGACAGACCTGGACTATTACACTGATGGTAAATCTTTCAAAGTTCCTGACCGATGTGCACTGTAAGTGCAGTATAGTTTACTCTACTGTATGGTTGGTGCCATTCGCTCACAAAACTGTGGTGAAGCTTACCGGCTCATCCAGTTATTTCGATAACTATGAATGGCTTACTACGTATTTCATTCGGACAGACAGTCACATGATCTTTTACTTAGCTCCTTAGTTAGGGCAAAATGTCATCACTTCAAACAAGCATTCCAAAGTTTAGGATGTTAGTCATCACTGTTCAACATGAAACAAAAAAAATGTGTTGACACCTTAATCAGTGTGAACCAACTACGATTAATCGCATAATATTGGCGATTTACTTTCGAACTGGCCAGTACGATCTTTCAAAAAACTCACCTCCCGTAGTGATGCCCCACCACACAGTGCCAAGTGGGGCCATACTTTTTATCGAATACTTTCTTCAAGTAGGCACATATATCCTTTTCCGTATCATATTGCTGTAATGCCTCCGTTGTCGCCGTGATAACATCTTTTTGCATCAGTTCTGCCATTTCGGTCTTTCTGATGCAAAATTTCATTTAGTCCACGGGGAGAGGCCAAATTAAGAATCGGTTTTTCGAGGAAGGGTGAAGTGGTCAACTGACTCTCGACGCACTATGCATCATTTACTCACATTTGCCATCTGATTTGATTGATCTGTTGATCAGCCAACCGCCTGCTACACAGTGTGTGATGAAATTGAGTTCGTGTGCAACTGTTAGGTTATACACAACTCACGGCAGTGAGAAAATATCTGTTCTCATTTGCTCTCATGATGTGGTGGTCACAGTGAACCGTCGGCAGTGTTGAGGGCAGAAAACATGTGCATTCGTTTCAGATTGGCTGCTGCTGCTGTCTGTTTGTTTGATTTGGAACCCACTCTCTCGGTCGTTGCAACTACACACCAAAAGGTTTTGTAAATTCCGCGCAACTGTGCCGGATCAAGTGTTTTCATCAAGTAATATAATCCCAAATAAGTTGCGGTAAAAGAATTTAAAAGCTCAACACGCATCATATTCGGTTACTACTCAGAGGAAGAACCGCGCTGTTAGTATGCATAGGGTGAGGACTGATTACAATGTGGGGAGATCTAGAGATTTTCAATAGAGATTTCGTCCTGCAATTGTAGCCAACCCATACTGAAAGTTAGGAAACACTGAAAAGCTACTTACTTCTAGTAGGAATCAGCTGTGCGCATCTACAGTGCACGTATAATTCTTACGTTCAGTATTTCCAGGGATTTTAAGACGTAGTCCGGTGCCATCTGTTTTGGTGTAGAGATGCGTCAGAAATCTTAGCCTTGTCCAATCAGCTTGGCTGTTAAATGTCCCCAATCTCTGTCTAAAATACTGCATCTCCAACAGCCATTTTCCTCGAAACGAAGACAATGCATGTACAACCTTCGAAACAAGCCAGCAAAGCTGTGAATTTTAATGGTATTTTAGACATTTTGTGACCGTCACGAAGAGACGGGACCTTATTGTTGTGTGTGTGCCTTCGTGACCCGTTGAGCTATACTGGGTGGTGTCCTTGCGACATTCACAGGATTTATCATACCAGCTTGGTCAATATGTAGTTCTTTGACCGACAGTTTACTGCCACCCCGGATTGGGGTGAAACATGTATGGCGGTAATGGTAATTCACCATCAAGTCCCCCCAAATGCCACTGTCCAGCGGTTAAGCTTTTGAGCCAAAGCTTTCTGTTGAGGGCCCTAATCATCTCCTGCCTAAGTCTGGACTCCCTGGAAGTATCCCAGCCCACGTGCAACCACGACACTTAGCTAGCAATACTCTCACGCCACATCGGCCGTCGCGTGTTGTCACCAGCCCAGCCGCCTTTGTTGCTGCGCACAGCCGGGCCGGCAAGCGAAAGAATGTTACTGCTAACAACTCCCTTTTCACACTTTCACAGTTATCCTATTCTAACCTCCTGACCCCTCAATTTTTCATACGCTCTCTGCAGGTCCCAGCATTAGGACTGACCGCAGCACGCTCAGCTGCAACTTCCGTAATTCCGACTTCAGTAACAAACCTAAACAATTCGAAGTCTGTACTCAAACCCCGACATCCGATCTACTTAGCTGCCTTTAATTCTTCTTACCCTGAAGCAATCAGACAAAAATAGCCTTTGCTCGTACAACTGATTCCCTCCACATTGATGCGTGCTATCTGTCAGGAACAGGGTACCTAAACAATTCGAAGTCCGTACTCAAACCCTGACACCCGATCTACCTAGCTGCCTTTAATTCTTCTTACCCTGAAGCAATCAGACAAAAAATAGCCTTTGCTCGTGCAACTGATTCCCTCCATATTGATGCGTGCTATCTGTCAGGAACAGGGATACACGACGCAAATACTGTGACTGAACTGAGTGTCCTCTCTCTCTCTCTTCCTCTCTTTCTCTGTTTCAGTTTCCGACTTCTTGATTGTGGTGATGCCCAGGTCGTTGCAGCTTGATATGCCGGCTTGGGTAGTAAATTGAGCGATCGGGTAGAAGTTGCTCTACCTTACTGTATACCGGTCGATAGTCGCCTCTCTGCCGTCAGTTTGGCAATGGCTAGAAAAGAATCTCTAGAAAGTGAGATTCGTCGTATCCCGTTTATTGTCTGCTTACGTCCCAACGGAATGTAGTTTTGAATCTGCCGAGATAACACTTATAACGTATCAGGTGCTCTTTTACAGCCGGTTAGAAGCTAGGATATCACTGTGGTAGCTGGTGTCGTGAACGCTCGATCCGGTAGACTAACCGCTGCTCAGGCACAACTGGTTCGGATACGAACCGCACAGACAACGGAGAGCACCTGCTTCAGATGTGTATCGATTTCAGACTAAACTTTTTACAGTACCAATTTTGGAGCCGTGGAAATCACTTGACACTGTAGTCTCCACCAATAAACCAGCCCCGAATCCAAACACGTCACATTGCCGTCAGTTACCATCAGCGACGGTTAATCACTGACTGACTCTTCAAAAACAAAAAGCAAAAAGCAAAACACCAGAATGGGCTCGGGCCATGCATCTGTCCGCCACTGTTTTCCATTGCGCTTTTCAGGGCTAAGTAAGAATGATCAAACGTGGCTTGGCCACTGAAAGACTAAAAGACTCAGAAGTCCATCAAATGTATCAGAACTGGCTCCTCGAAAGCCTTCGGGATGGTCCGAAGTTGCACATTAACTGACACTAAAAATGCGTATCAAAGCGTTCCTCAGAGCCAGAGTTTCTGCCTTCGGCACGTCCCGGCCAATCCCAACCAAACTCTGGATCACTGATAGGACTTCCTGGCCACAACCACAACCCGATTCAACGCACCTTCCGACGTCAGGTAAAACTGTGTATCCGCGCAGACAGAGAAGCTCGGGGGACCCGTGAGCCGAAAGGAATGAAATAAGCGAGAATGCTGGAAACTTCCACAGGTTGTTCCACTGTTTTTGTTATACTGGTCTTCGGAAGTCTCTTGTCTGCGAAACTATCAACAACCAGATTGTCTCTCAGATATTCAGCCCTGGATAACGTTTTCACCGTTGGACTCAGTACGTCAAGTAACAATGGAGTCTTATGGTGGCACGCTAAACTTTGACCAGCGGGCATCAAGCAGAGTTTCTGTCGGTTAGAGGCTGTGTTGACCACATCTTCACACTTCGTCAGGTGTTATAGCATCACCATATATATATATATATATATATGTTAGGTACAAAGCCGTCGGAAAAGCCAGTAGAGGCCAGATAATCCCTTTTTGACAGCCTTTTAGGCAGGTCATCCTACCAGACCAGTTCCATATTAACCTACCGTGTTTTGTGGTCCGTTCTACTGCAGCAGACTCGTCACTATCCCAACGTGGCATTATCTTGACTGTTTGTCCGTTTGGTACAAAACAATAACTGTCAATTAAGTATAGTAATTCAACTTGTTTATCACCTCGATCCTTTTGGCTACAGTGGATACAACTTCGGTTAAAAAGAACTGAGGGTACAATACGACGAGGTTGTCGTACACTCCCCTGTGACAAAGGCGTAGAGAGGGTAGCTTTTGAGATTGGCACCTCTCATATTTATGGAAGTTGAGGTGTTTCTTCCACTTCAGGGTTCGGGAGGTTAGCTCCTAAATGTGAAATCGCTGTTAACCCTGATCACTGGCACCATCTCGATAATTGCTAAATCTTGCAATAGTTCTGTGATTAACGGATTCGTGGATCGAGCCCAAATCCGGCGTCTCGACCGTTCCTGACTAGGCTTGGGAAGTGACAGTATCTTGACTCTCGCGGTTCCTTCGGGTGGCATAGAAGCTGGGCACTGAACTGATGTCAGCGTTGCACGAAAAATTTACAGATGAATAACAGCGAGCTTGGTGTAGGGTTTGTGTTTCATGGTTTGTGTCCTGGTCTTTCTGCGTTCATGAAGTACTGTACCTAACAGCATAACCCAGCTGGCTAATTCATATACTACTTGTTCCCCTTAATGCACTGAGTTGCAGAGACCCAAACACATAGGTACGGTAACGATTTAATCCCAGCATAATTCTAGTAGAATTTTATTACTGCTTATTCTACACGAATCCAGGCGGACCCTGTGAAACATGCTGACAACAAAAATAATTTGTGATGTGTCCGTGCACCGAGTACTGATATTTTCTTGATCCTCGGAGATTTGTAATATGAGAACTACTGGACTACAGGATAACTGTGCACAGTGTAGATGGTTATTGCTCAGACAATGGCCTGTGTTCTGTAACAAAGACTGATATAAAAACAAGACCATATAAAACACCGGAGAACACTCATAATCTTGGAGTAACTAACTCAACGTTTACCAGGGATGTGATTCCCTTGGCTGTATTTGTTGTTGAAGAATACAGTTGCATGTCATGAAGTTTTGAAAACGTAGAAAGGCACCAAACTATGTAAGCATAGGCAGTTGTTGGAAATGAACAAAACCACGGGTGGTGTTTTGTCAAATCCTGCTGAGTAACGCTAAAATTAGTGCTATCAAATGGAGGTTCTGGGTGCTAGGCGTTACTCTCGTTGATTACCTACTCGTCTAATGCTAAATCTGATTTGATACACACATGTCACGCAACACACCAGATTCTACAGCAGTGATTCTGAAACCACTTAGCACCTAGACTTCTTTTGATGCAAACCACCTCCGAGTTTTGATATCAATAAACTGAAGATTCCGGAAACTGGGGACATTACTCGTGAGTAACAAATGAGAATAAACTGTTTAGTAATTCCCACTTTCGACTGAAGATCCCCACTTCAACTCCGCACTGGGGATGTCACCTCGATTAGTGATGAAACGTTTGCAAACCAACTACAAGGCTCAGAGAACAGACCAACAAACAAACAGCGGATCCGAATTTCCTGTATTCCGCAACATCGCCAATGGAAACTGGACTCGCATAGTTTGGTCATCAAGCCATACACAATTCAACTGTATAAGTCTTGAATTTTGATGTTTGGAGCTTTCAACGGACGGAGTAAGATGCCGCCTGTTGGGGACATTTGGTTAAGTTTGAATGGCTAATTGTATAAAAAGCGGTGGTATAAAAAGCCCGTCACTTTCAACTCATCTGATTAACAAAGTAGTCTGGGGAAAACATAGGCGGTGAGCTTCAAAGCACACTACTCATGAGGTTGCTGAAAGCTCTGAGGCATCATTATCGGCTTGGTTCGTCAGGTTCGTCCCCAATCCCTGCGTTATACTCGAAAATTAAATTGTGTACAAAATACACTCATTTGAATTGACAGAAAACAAAAGCCATCACCCTCTTCAGTCAAGGATGTAAAATACAGAACAGAAAGAATTCTGAAAAGGCAATTTTGGCTGTTTTCTGCAGGTCACCTGACCAATACCAGTGTAATCAAATCACTTCATTCAGATGCTTTTATGCACGTGATTAGCAGCACCTCACTTATCGCTAGAGCCTAGGGCTTGTTTTGCGCTATACGATTTGGAAAAAGCTGACCGGGTTAATCCATTGGGCAGTGTCTAACCGAAGATTGACGACTCATGGTGGCGATTTGGCCCTTGACTTGGTAGTTGCCTGACAACATTTTGCTTACGTACCTTAAAGTGTGTTGTGCCTTATTTTCCGCGAGGCATCTGTTTCCAGCAGATGCATACGCTCAGCTACAATACAGTGCTGCCATCAAGTGACTAAAATAATCCCGCTAGTTTGATATTCTCCTACTGAATAGGCCAAACAAAGGCCACTGTGTCCCAGCTGCTGCGAGATCCGATATATCGTGATGTATACCGAAAATTAAGTCAAGAGGTTTTCAAGCCGTACCAACTGGGGAATAAAGCCGTCTTTGTGCAGTACATTCGGCTGAAATACATCGTAGTGTTTCACCCACTATTACTTCAAAATAAGGGGCTCTTATTAAGAACCTAAACCCTAGCATTTGTCATTCACTACTTGTCTATTTCAATTAACCTTCCAAGGCATTAATATACTTAATCTAAATGTCATGAAAATGATATCGCGATCGGACACATAGTGAAGCAGTTACATAAATCGAACAAATTGGAAAATTAGTTTCGCTTGAAATAGTTTGGAGCGGCCTCGATACCACTCCGAAAAGCAGCGTGGAGAGTGGAAATAACTAGAAAACAACGTCTGAGGCTTGACTTACGCTGTCCTATTGTCATATTCTTACGCATCACAAGCCGAACCGGCAAGCTGTTGCGGTGTACACACACTCACCACATTTAATATCAAGCCTGACAGGGTCAATTTGTCACCGGACTTTCAGCTAAATCATTTACTCGCTCCTGGGTTCATTCTAGTTTCTCGTTTGACCCATTCCTCGTCTTTGTCATAGATTGCCGACATGATGTTGAGCGGTTACTACCTGTCAAACTTTATGCCTAATACTGTGTAGCTCTCATTAGTTCAATATGTTTAGTCCTCAGACATTTGTGGTGAAAAAATGCGTAAAAATTTGACGCACAAAGGTGTTGTGGATAGTCTTGATAGTGTGATCTTGTTTCAACAGTGCAAAATCTCCCCGAAACGCACTAAACCAGTTCCGCAGTTTCTACACACACGTCCTGCCTCACACTTAACAAAAGCAACAGATAAGACTGGGTAGTTATTGGGCGTCAAGGAAGAAAATAACACATCCTTGGTAATAAAAGATTTCAGCAAGTGGATTTCGCCAGCACAATAAACGCAGGCATTGACCTTAAAAACCGAACCCCCTGAAAATACCTTCTGCACGAATTCCCGTTGAGCACTGTTTAGGAACAGGGCACCACATCACTGTTTTTTTTTGGAGCCCAATGGTCAGATGTCATTATCTGACAGTGGAAAACACACACTCATTTGAACATCAAAAGTGTGAAACTATCACCGTGGTTGTCCATGTACTATGCACATAGTAAAAAGATTAGATAATGTCTTGTCCCGTGAAAGAATGATTTCAATTACAAACTTTATCCATGGAATTTTAAAAGCAACCTGACAGCTTCATTTCAGTTCACTGGGTAAAGTTTGATGAAAACACTACGCTAGAAAATGATCTGACAGCTCTGCATCCGGTGATGCTTCATTTTACCCCAATTTGACGGATATTATGACCATGGTTGGAACGGTGTAATATAGGCTCCATACCCAATTTCCGCTTGACTTTTTGTCTGATGCACAGGGGACTTGGGAATTCACTTTTTCTCCCGATAGAAAGAAACAAATTTTTACTACTGAAATACTTATGAGTAACTGCAGTTTCTATTGTGTTTCGTCCGTATGCGCAACAAACCGGTTACAATCTAGGACCAGGGTAATGCCGTATAACCTGAAGGCTTACAAACCTCTGAGTTTAGAATGCCCTGTTCGTCATTCACACGGTAGTCAATAGGCCGTGCGTAAAAAAGTGGCAACTTCAACACACACTGTGTGCATTATGTCACCATTAGTAGCCCTTAATGAGTCGTCAAATCCACAGAATATCGGGCTTTCCGTAAGAACATATAGACAGTATTCAAATTCTTTGCTCAAAATTATAAATTTGGGAACGGCTCAAAAAACTTTGTCCGTAACTATATTCTTAGCAAGTTACAACATAAACGTCGAAGGAAAACTAGTCGAGTTCGACTGCCACATGATTCTGAGCTAGGAGTAAAAACTAAGCAGAGCAGGACCCACTGGAGCAGTAAACCTTGTTTCCGTGACCTTACCTACCCACCGCCGTGGGCCTCAGCACTCAATACACAACCTCGGAGAGATTTTGGAGAAACTGGGGAATATAAACATGACTGAGGACGAAGCAATGTGAGCCTAATGTTAGTACGTGTGGATCTCACATCTGTCAACACAACTATGTTCGAAATATTTTGATAGCCGCGGCGTGCCAGCTGAGTGACTCGAGAACGAAGACCTCTCCCTATTGCTCGACTTGTGTCTGACAACATATTTCGAGTTCATTAGGGACTATTATGAACAAGTACAAGGAACTGCAATGAGGTTGTCGAATTTAGGTTACAGTGCAGAGATCATGTTGCTGAAGCTGAAACGTATTGTACTGCCCCGATGTAAATTCTGAAATGTGGATCCGCTACTTTTACGACAGTTTTGTCTTCATCAAAACGAACGAACTGCACCAAGTGAGAGAACAGCTGAACACCGTTTTTGAAGATATCCACTCGAAAACGGAAAACTGGTATTTATGGACGTTCTCACCACTAGATTGCCAAATGGACAGCAACAAATATGTCTACAGAAAAGTTGTGCACAAGGACCAACCTTAAGCTACCCCAGCAGCCATCCCAGTCGCCGCAAACAAAGATGCATTTGGACACCTTGCACGCAGATCGAGACATACCAGAACATTGCAGAATCCAAGCTTAAATAATACGAGCGCCCAAAGGTTTTCAATGGAAATGGATAACCAAGAAATTTTATTTGCAGCCTGTTCAGGAACCTAAATACTTGTACCACAGTATTGCAAAGTTGAAGGAAATATATCACATACCCGTACATCAAGGGATTCACTGAAATGACTGCAAAGCTCGTACAGCAAAACAATACGACAGCCGCCTACAAACCTGCGAACATTTTGCGGAGAACTCTGTCAAAATCAAAGGGGATACTGAACCGATGATGAAGAACGATGACATATGCAGGATCCAACAAAATGATTGCGACAAACGTTAAAGAGAACATTCGGAAAAGAAGCCCTCCACTTGCTGGTTAGATAGAAGTTCAATTTTCTGTCATTCCCACACCAAAAGATGAGCAAGGACACGAATCGGACTAGGTCGCATAGCTTCTCAAACAAGAAAGAAGAAAGAACGGGGATTTATCAAAGCATGGTACTCCTACAACAAAGCGACTAACAAACGTATTGAAATTTATCATTCAGTAAGAACTATAGACCTCAAAGCTTAAAGAAGACGCGAAATACTTCGGTTCAAACGGATAATCAGCTTGACTAAAGTGGGTGCCCAACCAATAAATCAAACGACCAAAGTGATCCGCGAACTCCGGCCATTACAATTTATCAAATAGAACGACTCCCGATGAGACTAGAAGACAACGCAATGCAAAGTGGCAACGGACCAATCAAATCAAGGGCATAAAACCACTAAGAATGGTCATTGGGATAACCGATCAAATCAGAGGAATGCAGACCGCAGCGCAAAGTAGATCACATATAGACTAATGGAGTCACGAGAACGTTGTCTTCCAATTAGCCAGTCACGTTAACAGATGACAGGTACTCTTCAAACGCAAGGAATCAAGAAGGACTTACCCAAGTCAATTATTAAGCTGTGTGAAGTGATAAATGGCTACCTGAACATCAATCAAATGACAGAATATCATTAACAATATCTAGCTAAAAACATTCAGTTCATTGTGTTTCAGTAACGAAAGCTTTCCTTTTTGGTGTACATCTGCTGTGGGGCGATTGTCTCACAGGTTCCGTGAAACTAGGATTTCGAATAAATGGAACCACATGAGAGTTGAGTCAGGGAAAAGATTTAAGATTATTCGTCACTTTCCTCCTAGTGCATTTCTTATTCGAACTGTAAATTTGGTTTTAATTTGAGATTATTGAAAAGATCAATTGAGGGAATATTTTTTCCTCGCATGCTTCTAAAGTGTTCAGGACTGTCGACTTAATATAACCAAATTCAATTCGAATGGGTAAAACATTCAACCGAAAATGTGTCAACGGTTATCGTGACTCCATATTTCACTTTATCAAGGTGTAACTAGCGTGCAACTGACCTGATTTTATCTGAAGTTTCAACAGTAACCTAGCCTCAAGTATGCGGTGTCGAGTCTGTTAGAGCGTCATTTAGTAGGACTTTGTGGAATTTGCGAAGAAACGGCTAGGGACAAGGTCAAGTGAACCAGTTGTCAAAAAAGTAGCACAAAAGGTACTGAAAGGCCCCATCAAGCTTGAAGCGAATGGTATGTTAACTACTCTTGGTTAGGCAACCATATGATGAAGTGTTATCGATTAATAATATTCAAAAACAGTGAGCTTACTCTAGTTGTAGTGCGAACGAAAAGAGATAACTGCATACGGAGGCCTGTGAAGACTTTAGACCAAATGTGGAGACTGCACCATTTAATCTGTTGGTATAGGCGCGTCGGAGAAAATAGCTCAGACCGTCCATTCTATCAGAACGCGTGGTGACATTTTATGAGGTCAAGCAGCGATGCATTATTAGCTAGAGGTCGTAAAACAAAAGGAGCGGGAACCCTACATGGAAATTACTGAAAGACCCGTATATCTTTGTGCGTGAAATGAACCGCCCGAAATCTGAAACCATGGTATTCCTTAATCCTGTATAGACGAAACACAACACACTGGCCACGAGATAGCCGCAAATGAATCTATAAATGCTTAATTGTCTCTATCTGAAATATTGAAACTGTAAATCTCCTTCGTGGTACCCAAATTTGCCTATACTTTCCAGCGGAATGAAACCCGAGTCAACACATTCTAGATCCACCCAATCCCCATAAAACATTCTTACAATAGCTACCGAGTGGTTATACAGCATTTCATAAGATGGAAACCCACGAAGTATTGTTACTAGCGAGGTTGCCGCACGTCCTCTAAATGGTTACTCAGATTCCGACAGAACAGACCAAACATGTTGTGCTATCCTTTGATTTTGACAGATCTTCAGTAAAACTTACCTCAGGACCAAGGGAGACTTATCTGACCTACTGTATGGCGAACCCGTGTTTCAGACTGGCGAAAAATGAAAGCAATGCCGAATGTGGGGGGAGTACGTCTCTGAGTCATCTGAGTAATCTCTGAGTACGTCGCACACAGATTCTTTTTTTCCTTCACTGGCTTCCTAGCCGATATAATTCCAGTGTCGTCTGCGTTTGGTGATTTGTAAAAATTCATATCGATAACCAAACAAGTTTTACCTCACCGTGTATGTTGTCCACATGCATTTTGTAACAAGGACAGTTTCCCTCCCTCTAAGATACCTACGATAATGGAACAATAGAGCCTTCCAATTTAGAAGCAATTTAAGACAGAAAATGATCCAATTTAGCCTGTTAAACCTTCACTCCACTGAGACTTAACTAGTCTGTTCTCATCTACATCACCGTCATTAACACCACTATAATCATCATCAGTTATTGTCATTGACAGAAACAGCACAGAATATAATTGATGCTTCCCTGCCGTACAACCACCCCCCAGTTTACTTGAAAAAGGCCTTAAATTGGAGAAAAGAAAATCATAAAACAAAAAGGTGGGCGAACGGCCAGTCGGCCGACGTGCACACACCAGCACTCAGCCAATCAATTTAGATAAAAACTAACACAAATGACGCAACTGAAATTAGTTACTCGCCATGGTTCAGTGTCTACAGCCAAGCACAGCCAAGCAGTTAGACCCCATTTTGTGTGTCGAACAGCACCAATGGTATCCAGACGTGTCACAACATCCTTAATTCCTTTCTGCCAAGTCACATTCTGTCCACCTCCAGGTTGACGTCGCTCTGAACTAGGCAAGGAAGATAACACATTTTTCGACAGCCGGTAACTGGGCAGAATTAACTCATGGGCCAGCCAACTTGACTTTTAGTGCCACATGCATTCTCTGAGTAAAGTACCATCTGCTCCACAAGAGACCGGTCTCCTGAAAATTCTTCGACAGCCCAAGACCGGTTTCGCCCTTCTATGGGCTCATCAAGTAGGCGCAGTCTCCGAGTTTCCGTCAACCTTATGTTTTACTTGAACCAGTTGCCTGAAAACATCACAAACGGGAGATTCAGCTGGGTTCCAGGTGAGTTTCTCGCAGGAACAAATTGATTTACAAATGAGTGTATTTCTCGAGACTGGTCTCTTGTTTTCACTGACATCACTACCATCAAAGTTAATACAACTTCCAGCGTCACTCTTTGAATTTTCAGAGACATTTAACTACTACATGACTCGCAGCATGACCATGCACTGTTTGGGCGTAAAGTACACGTCCAAGGATTGACCTTCGTTGGCTTTTCTAGCAATGATTGCGATTCCTGTTTTCCTTCGAAAATGAGAAGAGCGTTATTGGAGAGGATTTCTCTCGAACAGCTTCGAACATCGGGGTTTCGGAGGCTTTCCAGACCTCTCTTCATTGGTTCAACAATAAACAAATTAAACGGAAACTGAAAATACTACTATCCTCGTCAGACACAACTGTTTGCAAGGGAGCTTATCGAAAACTAACCATACACTCTCATGCGCCCAGAAGTATGTAAGCGCAAGCGGTGCACGGTGTTTCCGAACTTCTGGGGCATATCCCGTTGCGCAGGCGTGCTGAAAAACACGTTTCATGGATCCCTGGGAGGTCGCAAACCCAAAACATTCTGTATTAGTGCCGAATTCCAGATCTCTACCATGGACTGCTGATACGTTGCGTTATTAGGCTGCATTGAAATATATCACCCATACTCATCCAAAATGAAGTGCGTTGATACAGTTCTATTGGTTCTTTTTGTCCCGGTCCGACCCCTCATAGGCATCCCCGGAAGTGGTAGTGATGATTGTACCTAACCAAAGTGAATCGGTTGTGCATCGCTTCAGCTTTCAACTTAATTTAACTCGGAGTTTGTCAACAAAATTCTAAGTTAATGACTTCGGAATCTTTCCAAATCTTCTGCAGTCATCCAGGAATATCTTATGGGGTTTTAGCAGCGCAACTTTTATTGATATTCAAACGGTTTAGAACTAAAATCTTGAAACTAACGTAAACTCGTGATAATTCTCCCATTCAATTGCGATCTATCCTCATGTTCTTCCGATCTCCATGTGTTTTGCTTCTCCCTACCAGCCATTCACCTTGCCACACCGTCCGGCACTGGTATGCTAGCAGGTGTCTCTGACCTACACACCCATGTGTGTTCGTGTTCCCTCTACTGAATCTGCCTTGACTTGTTCTGTCATGATGTCTCTGTAATCGCATCGCAAATCAGAATCAAGAGCCAGTCACAGAAGGGGCGTCCGCAACCCACACTACATAGGCAACCTTCCGCCAACCATCACCTGGGCGGAATTTGAAACTGCGCTGTATTGGTCAGTGAAATAGTTGCGCACTTTTTGACGCCACGAACGTGGACAAGTGCCTAAATTTGTGCAAAAATTACCGTAGCATTTCGAACCTAATTCTCTCTTTTTACTTTGTTGTTCAAAGCAGCAAATTAAGTGGTTCTGTTAAGACAGCTAACATAACATCTACTCCACAAACTTAAGGTTCGGTTATAATTTGAGTTACAACACCGGTCTCCATCTTTTCAAATCCGCTTTTACTCTCAAAAAGCGAGATTGTAGTCAAGAACAGTCCATCATCAAACTAAATTGCTTCTGAAAACATTTTTGTAATAATACACGGTCACCAAGAAATTGTAGTGGGCTGATCCCCTCAAAGCGTCTGTAGCGTAGAACGCCGCAGCACCCAAGGAACACCGCTGTTCTTTGTAATGTCTAAAGCAACTATTTGCAGGGAGTTATGCATTTCAACAGAAAAACTAGCTTTCTCCAACGAAAAACTATGAAAATTGCAAATGTCCAAGTAAAAAATATTTTTAAAGTTCTTATCGCAGAGAAAACGTTTTGGATGATGGGGCATCCAATAAACTTGTTGGGATCGAGTACCAACCATTACACTAAGGAAGATTTTTGGGGATAAAATGCTTTCAAACCATCCATTTCGAGTGCATTATTCACCAGCACAAGCCTCCGCTTGGGATGCGAAGCTCACTTCGTGAGGCGTAGGAGACAAACATGAATAAGTGAAGAAACCTCCCCCAAGTAGGACTGGGTCAATCGCTCTGTACGCTAAGAACTGCGGGTAATGAAGTCCGTCTCTGACTTAAATAGTTTGATAGTCAAACGAAAACAAGTCTGCGGGTAATGAAGTCCGTCTGTGACCTAAATAGTTTGATAGTCAAACGAAAACAAGTAGATCGTCAACAGGATATATTGCAGTCAATCAACATAGGATTCAGAGCGCGTTGCAAGGGATAGTGAAATCCTCCACCGTCCGGAGCGAAAGATCGGTTGTTATCTTTCCCAGAACCTGCGGTAACAGATTGCTTTTTCCTGGCTCTAGTTTACTAAACAGTGCATAAACTCTGGCTTATCCGGGACCACAGGTATAAAGTCATTCCATTCAAGGCTACTCTGCTCGGTTGAGTAACCGTTCTCACATACAACGGGCACTAAGGCTCATATTTTCGATAGTGCTGGTGGCAGACATTTGATCTACATCACACCTGGTTGACCTAACCAGCTGCGATATGGCCTTGAATGGGAAGACGCGGGTATGAGGCACGGCGATAATGAGAGGTAACTCTGGTTGGGACTTTCGCCTCAAACACACGATGAGTTTGTTGCAAGTCCTTTAAGTTGAAGGCATACTTTGTCTGGTGGAAGTAGGTGACCAGCAGTCTTCGAGGAAATGAGGAGGAAGGGATATGTGTGCTCAATTCCAGCAGAGATTTGCAGCCAGCATCATGTACACACCAATGGGAAGTGACTATACGCTCCTATTCACGGATATTGCAGTCACCAGACAGAAATATGCAGTAGTATTGTTTTGGAGCCTGAGCTACGCACGATCTGTGTGACTTTTCGCCTTTAGGTTTTCTCTTTAGGTTTTTAACAATTTTCCTCCGTTGGATTTTACTCTACACTGATAAGCGCTGTAAAATTCAGAGGATGATGAAATCATTTGTCGGGCCACGTACTTTTGGTACCTATGTAAAAAGTGATCCCCGTTAGATTTGGCTTACAGTATTTTCTTCTCATAATAAGCATCCATAAGTAGTGTGCAACTCCCAGAAGTAGGGGACAGTTTTAAAGAACGTGAAAGGGTGAAATCGGAATATTGGTAGCCCGGCTCAGTTAATCTGTTGTAGATCGGGTGGTTGTTTATCTGTTTGCCGAGCTCGACAACTTGCTTACAGGGAATTCGTCAATAGCCGTGAAAACGTCACTATTGCATGCATGCTGCAACATATATATATATATATATATATACCAAGCACGATGGATTAGAACCAAGATTTCACAGACACCACAATGTTCCGATCAAACTCGAAGGGGTTACCTCTTTAAGCAGTTGGGGAAGGTATTGTCCCTCCAATAACGGAATGGTTGGATGAGGTTCGCTGGAAAGCCGCATAATCTAAACGGCAATTGTGAGAAAGCTGCAAGGTGAACAAAGTTTTGAATGCTAATATGTGCACAACAGAAAATGCAATGCATCATGTGAAACACTAACTGAAGTAATCTGAGTGGCGCTTGAGACCATCAATATTCATTGATTAACGGTGATTGAAAAGTTAGCTCCTTTATTGATCGAATTTTTTCGCACGCTGAGCCCTTGGTCACATAATAGGTGACACATTTACAAAATGTTCACACCGGATCATCATCATCATCATCCAAATTCCATGTATTCTAGGACATGCTTACAAACATACCTGTGCAACAAAAGACTAATTGGAGCCACGCTAATTTGAGGAGCTACTAGGTGATATAAGTTGTTCATCGTAACGTCGCAGTTCCGAAAGCCTGTTTGTTGCACTATCATGGGTGAGGTGAAAATGATTCAGAGTGAATTGCCCGGATCCATGGAAGGCACTGCCGTTTCATATGCTAAGGATGCCATGAAACTTAAAATCACCGAGTCAGAGATGGCAAAGGAGATAAAAACCAAGATGGATAAAGCATTTGGTAAACACTGGCATTGTGTAGTGGGGAAGAATTTTGGAAGGTAAGTTTTCGACTCTAAAGGTCATAAGATATCAAATTTGAACGAGTGGAAGTCAGGTTATTTGAACGTATTACCATTCACCCCAGTGTTAAAGCAGAGACGCTATCTGTTGGGCTGATGAAAAACAGTTAACGAATTTATTGTTCCGGTATCTATCCTAAAAACACAAATAAAAGAAAGCACAACCAATAGACAAGAGAATGATCAAAATAGGGTCCCTATTGTTGCACGAGTTTATCGATAATTTTAGAGATATCAAGGGTCGATACTTGTTAGTTAGGAAACTTCTCATTTTTAAACAGTCAGTGTGGATTTATCATCAAGGCGTACGAATGTTAATGCATGTTGACCCCGTTGCCACTGTTTCTTTGCACCGGTCGTTAACCCTGGTGATTAGTTGGTATCCTTTCGATTTTGTTTTCCAGCTATGTGACCCATGATCCCGGCAACTACGTGTTCTTTTACGTGGACAAAATGGCCTTCCAGATTAGTCGATTCGGCTGAAATCTACGGAACCATATTACGGTTAAACTTTCGTGACAAAATGACCTCCTGTTTACAGATGCGAATGGATTTACTGATAAAAGTTTGTGATCGTGTACCTCCTTTACTTGTTCAATTTGTTTATTGTATTTGTGTCTGCTTCCGCCGTCAGCTTCAAATATTTAGTGCCAGAATAAAAATGTTTGACTACTGAGATTGGTTTTTATCGAAGGTTCTATTTTCCCATCTGGTTTTTACATTCAAATAGCAAACTAAGGGAAAACAACTGACCAAACGGTTTTGCTCCTCTTTCTTTCTATCAAGTACCCGAACAGAGCACCCATCGGGACCACCAGCCCAAATCTTGGAAGCATATTCTCTTGGAGGAAAAGCCTGAAACAGTTACACCAAATCTCTTCATACAGTTCATTTGAATAGGGCAAAAAATAAAATCAGATTGGTCACAATAATTTGCTTGAAGTTAAACGTACTAGTAACGAGAAAACTACGGATGGTCACAGACGTCGGGTTATCTGATGCTGAAGGACTTTCTGGCAAACGGATAAGTGAAAACCGCCCACTTCTTTCGTGATAGTTAGGCTCTTCACAATAGTAAAAACTACCTAGCTCCAGGCTTTTGATGAGGAAAAATAACTGGGCTTCATTGAAGCTTTTCTTTGCTGTAATTTTGTGCAGCCGCTGAAGATACTCTAATCTGAAGAAGGAATCGTTTACTTCAGTTTACAGCCGTAGCCAGGCGGTGTTCGAAAGTGAGCGCAAAACATCACTCGATTGTTTATATCGCAGCTTTCGAAAATTTGCCAAGGACATGTGCTTGTTAGATAAGAAATGTTCTTTTCTCTTATTCGACTGAGATATCCTGGACCTGCGTCACCATTAAATTCAGGTAACTGATACTCTCGATCGGTTACAGTGAATGGAACGAAACGCGATCGGCACCCCTAAATTGCTGAAATAGAGGGATTCACCGGTATCGATAAGTGTGTGTACGCGGCTTCTTGGAACGTAGCTGTCCGATATCCAACAGTGTTCAGGCATTAGCCAGCGAAATTGTTGCTTAATAACAGACTGAAAACGCACGTACTAGCCACGATTTTTGCTTTAAACTACACCGTTATCTAGTTATTAGTTGAAGAGGGGTCCTTACTTGGTCAGATAGGTTACCGATTTGAACTTGTGTTTCTGCTTTGTGTACTTGCACTCCCAGCCAAAATATGGAAACCTCGAGTTGTGGCTACGTGAATTACAGTATGACAACAGTGTGCATAAATTTGATTAAAGCATGGGTCAAATAATCAGTGCCCACCTTGAAACACTCCTACTCATGCAAGGTGTCGGTGCTAACAATAGAACAGGGAATACCTACTGAAAAGGCTCATATATGGTAGTTTTCTGCAGCCACCCGACTTAGCCGGAGGGAAATTCGTTAAATACGCGAAAGCTGTGATCCAAACTGAGTGAATCGTGATACCTGTACTTTGGAGTTTATCCAAATTTCCGGGCATCGTGTTCGTCCATCGCACCCAGAGAATTTGTATAGCTAGCGCAGCGTTAAACGCCAACTGCGTGTAAAGGAAGGTTCGGCGGGACTGGAAGCTATTCAAAAACCGCATCTACTAAATTACTCTCTAACTTCTGACAACTGCTCCGGCTGTATCTTTCGGTGTGCGATGAGGCCTAAGAGTCGTTCGTGCTAACCATAACTGACATAACTTCGATTCACCTGATACATAAGGTTATTCGCAACGCATCGCCTCTTAACTGTGTTGAAGCGACCATAACTGACATAACTTCGATTCACCCGATACATAAGGTTATTCACAACGCATCGCCTCTTAACTGTGTTGAAGCTAACTTACCCCCTGGTAAGCAACGCCGAGGGAGTGAAGGAGGCGTTATAATGTGTGCGGCACAATTCGGTAAGAATCTAGTTTCTCTATTGTATTTTTCGTGGAGTGCGCTCAGACTTGTTTGGGTAAAATTATTGACCAACTGTTTTACGGAGAGCGCTCAGACTTTTTTGGGTAAAATTATTGACCAACTGTTTTAGTAAATTTTCCTTCAGAAAAAATGAAATAAGGGCAGTTCGAGTGTGTTGATTCGTGTTTGATCAAGTGAAAACCCAACCATATAATGATGATGTCACCCACATTGGTGACGAAAACTCGTTGCCTAGATTGGCGAACAAATCAACAACCACCGGAGGTATTCTTGATTACATCCGGCGTTCCTTTGATAGAACTGAGTCCAGGCATGCAATTTTCTGGACTCCACAACGGACGCAAATTTCCGCACTGGTGCGACATTCCCATAGATTGATTCAGAAAAGAAATTAAGGTGAAACATTCGGTTTCGTTAAGTCATCATCAAACTTGGATGAATACATGAGTTTGAAGAAATGCATCGATGTAAGCAGTCAGTAAGAAAACTAGATCACAACGAGGTAACACATGGGTCAGCTGGATAGAGCAATTAAAACAGAGATGGATCAATGAAGGGACTCGGGCCACATGTTCCACACTGGTCATTGATCAATCACACCGGTTCTGTTGGCACGAGATGTCTGTATCGTTGTGGCCAGGTCAGGATAGAATGCTGGATAGAATGCTTTTATCTGCAAACTCCAAACCTATGAAAGTTTGCCAGCTGCGCTTAAAAAATTACCCTCGAATTAATACATAATCTGCTGACACAAATAGGTACCCATCACCAAAAAACACTTAGGCGATCTACACTGAATTCGTTAACAGCTTTGGACTGTTTGACGTGCATACTGAGACCCGACCTGGTCCCTAAACAATGCGTGTTGAAAGATTTTCCATCTGCACATGGCATATTACTCGAGAAGCATGTGATTTAGGAAGAACAAGTAAACGCTAGACAAAAGACACGCAAAACTATCGCCTGGTCCGAATCGATAGATTTATAATTTGTGTGATCTTGTTCTGGATGCTACCCGTCTTAAAGACCAGGTGATCGATTTAAAATTTTGTCATATCGTTCTGTCAATAATCGCATAGATACGGAAACCTCAATTGGAAATTTACACACAAACGAGGATCCATGCTGCAATTTGGAAACTGAGTTGAAAGCATTAAAACCAACCCTGGTAAGTGGCTATTATAGATATGTGTCAATTGAGTCGACGGGGAAGCCTCTCCCTATCCAGAAACAGAAAAACCTTTTTAGGCAACGAAGAAACAGGGACTTTCTCATCCTTTAACCATATACAAATGTTAATGAAATTTTAGATGCTTAAAGTTCATAGAGACCGGACGGACTGTATACCCTGTGACAATAATTAGTTCCATTAATTGTCTAAGCGGAAAGACATCAAACGGACTGTAAAAAACTAACTCCCAGAGTCCTGAAAATTTAGGGACTTATTCTGCAGTTCCGCTGGATCAGATATGATGCTAGATGTGCTCATAATAATCGGGTTGCATGGGAACTCGCAAGTATTTATCAGTTCTTTGGGTTGCACCGTTTTCGAGGAGTTGAGAGCATTTACGTCGGCGTCTTTCATCAAGCCTGACCTATTCGCTGTTCAGGAGCGCCCAGCAGCTGTGACAGATGTAAGCATGACTTGGAAGCGTGCAGCGGGATTTTGTGGAATGAGAGGAAGCAGAAAAACGGCCCTAATGGTTTTTTTCTCGTCATCATCTCAGTCCCATAGGCCATGCTTCATTGATCATCTTTTTTATCGAGGGAGCTGCGCTTCTCATTTTACCAAAGCGGTTGTTGGAATGCGCCCTCCGAAGGTCACGATCACAGACTTGTGTAAGCTGACCGTTTTGGGCTGTCTACGACAATTTTACGTGTGGTATATTGGTTTGAGTAGTTATTCATGTTGTTGACATCCGCACCTGACCCATTATGACGGACACTTTGTGCCTGATGTCCGATTCTAGACTGCCGGCGCTTACGATGCCTTGAACAGCATTCACCCTTGTCTGTCCTATCTTAGCTTGCTAGTCTTTACAGGTATGCTTCCATAGCAAGCGTTTTTACGTATGTCGGAAATCATCTTGTCTGACTTAAAACTGTTGATAACACGCCTTCGAATAGAACTGTGTCCCTTGCTTTATTCAATTTTTTCTGTACATCCTTGCACCCCTGTCGTTCGCACTTACGTTTCTAATTTTTGTGGTCACCCCCTTAATAAATAAACGCTAACGATATCTCCTCTCACCAACCTAATCGCTTGTCTCTGTGCTGTTTTTTGCGACCTTCTCGTTCTACTGACTAAGCAAGGTCATTGGGCTCCTTTTAACCTATGCGTATTTCCCTGTCTGACGATGAAAAATGGAAAAGTAGTCCTTCACCCCAATTACCTTTTGGTGGGTTAGTTGTGAATTTCGTTTTCGCAATGGACACCGCCTTGAAGCTATCCGAAAAAATAACTATTGCCTGTTCGTAAAGAAAACTACTCACAGGGTTGCTGAAAACCGTTTGACAGTCCATAACTGGTTTTGCCCATCTTGGGACTCTTCAGGTAGGTGCAGCCCCCGAGTTTCCATCAACCCCATGTTCTTCTAGGAATCAAATTGGACTGATTTCGACAAATACACTCATTGGCAAATCGAGCTAGTTTTCACGAGAGACTCAAGTGAATCTCTCGTTTGTGATATTCTTCAACTGAAACAACGACCAAGGCCATTCTCCCGAAAGAACATGTTCTTGTTATTCATTGAACGTCAGAAACGTCCGGAATGATACTTCGTAGATTTCTCACAGGTGTCTCGGGTTAAGAAATACCATCGGAGTAGGCTCCTTCCCCTCCTGAAAATGACCATCCGGTGCAACCTATTCAAAACGAGTTTAGCGTAGCCGTGCCAGAAAATGAATTATACACAGCATTCTTCACGTTATCCAGGATAGTAAAACGCTTCCACACTGCTTCTGTGACACATCACAATGAAAATCTGTCACTTTGGAATGCTTTGGTTCTGAGTTAATTCCAACTAGCATGAGTCCATTAAGTGCACATCAGCTGGGTGAGCCTGCTCTAGGTCCATTAGAAATCAATACCCTCGGAATTCACCGTTTGCGTTCACGTAATTGATCCTGTGTGTAATTACAAACTGGCATCAAATAACCAGGTAAACTTGACTGCGTCTGCCAAGTAGTCTCCATGATGGCATCGGAGTGCAACAGAATTTATTAAAGGAAACACAGTGTTGCGCTGAACGAAAGAAATGAACTGAGCATAGTCTAACATCCTGAAAACCGATGATGCAAAAATTACCATTCATTGTCAACTTCTAAGTCAGCTTTGCCACGTTGGAAGTATTATCCCAGCGAGACTGATCTGATGTTCTCTAAGTTAATAGACAGTCAGATTTTCAGCTAAAACTATACGTATCACTAAAAATACCGAAAGATTAAAACAGAGATGACTGTGTCACTTCGGTGGGTTTTTGTGTGATCTTTGTGGCTTCCGTTAGTTTTTTTGGGTAATGACGATATTTGGAATTATAAGACTTGGATTTATTTTGCAATACGATTCACTTTGTTTCAAAAAAAGCTCTGTTCGACTTACCATTTTTTTAAAGCTAGAGCCTATATCAGTGTAGGGGACGCTCAGATGATTTGTTCAACCAGTCTTTTGATGAAACCCGGAGTGGCCTCAACATCAGCTAGACCAAGCTGCTCGAAGCAATGAAGGCCATAATTAGAGCAATTAGGTTTGTATACGTGACAGACTTCGGCAATAACCGAACCTCTGAAACGTACACAGCTGACCGAGTCGTCAAGACGGGAATCCTAGGAGCGCTAAATAGTAGTGAACTATTCTGGCGTACAAACGATAGGCAAGACGTCATCATCTTCAGCCAAAGTGTACGTAGCTGCTTCAGGTAGGTAGACAGCTACGCATTGGTGGCCGCCACGTCACATGGTGCAAGTTGTTGTGTTAAAAGTCTGCGCGGGCCAGAAACAATTGATGGTCAACACACAAATGGAGGCGTCACATCCCATTCGTGCGGCGAATATACACCGTCCGGATGCGATCCCAAAAAGCCCACACGAGCGAGATATGCATTCATACCGCTCGCATGGATGACACTGCCAGTGCTTCCCGCTTGATGGATGAGCCCCGATGACCCACAATAGAAAGTATGCTTTGCAGCGTAAGACTTGAACTCTGTTTGGGCATAGTCTGACGCATAGTCTGACAGGTAGGAATTTCTATGTTGAGTGGCATTAGTACTCTGAAATGCACAACTACACCTGGGTCCTGCATTCATATGCTGGAGACACAACACACACGCAACATCAATCCTAAGGGGGTATAAGGTCTAGGCAAGCATTGCCTCTTTGAAACTTTGACAGATTACGGTAGGTGAAAGCCCCTCTGTGAAGTGGATACCGTGTACTAATCCGGGTGTTATGTTGCCTTTTGTCACTGGACAATCGCTTGGATCAGGCAGATCGGTCAAGTGATCCAGCGGTGTTTGCTTGTAGGGTGGGAAGGTGAACAAAAAACAGTGTAAGCAAATAATACTCCCAGGGAAGGGATGAAGGCTAAGGAAACTTGTTTAGGTACCACAACTTTGGCTTTTTACTCAACATTTTTGCAAACAAGAGAGCGAGCAGGGGATCTGTACTCGGAGCCTATGAGTAAATATTTTGTCCTACTCAGCTGCAAAAAAATGACCCAGCTTGAAGGTGCAGGGATTAAGGCATAGGTGTCTCATTTAATGCTGTCGCATAGTGCAGATGCGTTTGGAGCCAGATCAGGCTCACGACAAGGGCGTCGCATAATGCAGATGCCTTTGGAGCCAGATCAGGCTCACGACAAGGGTTTTTTCTGCACTGTTTGATATATTGCAGGTGGTCGTCATAATCTTAGGGCTATCGGAATGCCTGATTGTTAGAGCCGACCTTTTCGACCCGGTTCTTTCATCAGGGAAAGGCATCACGTTGCTTACATGAAAATCGACATGCTATTCACTCGCGCAAAACACCTTATTGCCTTTAAACTCCCATCAAAGGAAACGTTATGAATTTACCCCAGACCACCTCTTAGTGCACTCCCATCAAAGGAAACGGTATGAATTTACCCCAGACCACCTCTTAGTGAGGTTACTCCTATTGCAGGATCTCGTGGTTCTTAGTCTGATTGCAATCCTTTGGACTTTCTGACACGGTCGAACGTTGTCGCGGTGCAGCCCACCGGATCACTGCAACACTCAGTCAAGATGATCTATCACAGATCAGCTGTCGAGTGAAGTCTATTCATCTGGAGCTTTTCCTCAGCAGTTTGTCAGTGAACTCAGTTATCTATATCGAGCTGGCTTTCAATGTTTACTGTGACTTGAAGATTAGGTTGGCAGGATGGTAACGACTGATTTCGGCTGGCTGATGTAGTCATCGTCGTCTGCTAGTTCACCTCACCATCGATGTCAATTCTGCTTCAGGGGCAGTCAGGTTAGAAGTTCTAGAATGCGTAGGGCTGAACTAAGGGTGTATTACACTACACATAATGCTGCTGAAAACTCTTGAAAGCAGGGATATTAAAAACGTCGGATGATTGGGTCAAACTGGCACTGCTTAGCGTTTCGATTTGGCAGTTTTAACTAAGCCATGTCCTGTGTTTACCAGCAAATCATTATGGGGTCGTGATTCATGTCTTAGCCACCTCACAGCCTGCCTTTTATACAGAGCGGTGGGTCATGTGTGAAGCCGAACATTTCGGTCAGCCACCGTGGTCTATCTCTTGCCGCCGTGGCCTACTGTGACAAGCAGCTGCAACGTGAATGCAGGTCCTACGCGTTCCGTTTTGGGACATGATAATCTCATGCCAAAGTGTTTTGTTGATAGTAAGGGACCACCAACTCACATCAGGCTCCAGTTGTTCAGGTCATCTTGTGGCGTTTCCTCAGTAGGTGGAAAGATAGCAACTCTAAAGCACTATTCCGAATAAACCCAATAGCAACTGATAATCTGTCCCAAGAATTAACACAAACACACTGACAAACCAGTTATCCAGGAAGAATAAACCCAATAGCAACTGATAACCTGTCCCAAGAATTAACAAACACACTGACAAACCAGTTATCCAGGAAGGCAGTATGTGGATTTCTCAGCGAGAACATAACTCGTGCATTCCAGCCTTTCATTGATGACAATAAATTACGAACTATGTGAGGGCGCAGTTAGCAAATCAAAAATGGTATTTATTGGATTGTAGCATACCTTGAGCTCTAAAGAAGCCAATTTTCCTGGTTAGGTGACGCGCATTGCGCACAAATGTTTCATACGGTAGACTCTTACCATCAACTCTTTCGGTCGTCCTACAGCCTCAATCGGGACTGCTGGCTAAGTTCGCCAACCAGCGGATCTGTCTGCTTCATTGTGTGTAGCATTTGGCTTTTCACAGACGAATGACCATTTAGCCATTCTCCCTACCTCTGTGAGACTGAACTGTGTTTATAACCCCAGCTAGTATCGAAGTGACTTTTCATGAACTCTGTTGATAAAAATGATTGCCACATTATGATACCGAGGGCATAAAGCGTTTCATTTTTCTGTCGATTCTACCTTGTAATCGTAGTGTGGAAACCAATAATACAGATAAGTCATCAGTAGTTGGTTTTTATTATCGGAGACGCTATGGTGTTGAAACAGAGGATAATATAATGAGGTGTCTCGCTGTGACCTACCTGTGCCTTAGGTAAAAATAAAACGTGAGAAATCTTTCTGTGCTTTTGTTGCAAGTAGATGAGAACTGACATTAATCAAGGGCCGCTTGGCCAAGAATGATCACTGCAGTTGCTCTAAAATTCGACGAGTGAAGCCCTTTTAGCCGGATATTTTTTGCCCTGAGGTGCAACCCAAGGGGTGTATGACTCAGTAACGAAACGATGAGTCGTATAGGCCATGTGAACTCCGACTAATCACGAAACCGTCGGTTTTAATGATAAACGTCTAATTTTAAATCAACCTATATATCTCAGGCCCACATCGCTTACGCACAATCACACAGGGTCAGAGCCTGATAAAGGGACATGTGCGATGATACTGAATGAAGACGACCATTTAACCACGTTTGGGTTCATCCTGAGTGGTACCGCAATATACTGGCTTTTTGTAAAAGGGGAATTTAAAATAGCCAACGACGATGACAGCTTAAAAATAGTTTAGAAGAGTTGAGTAACACCAAACTTGTCAGTACAAAACAGCTAGACGGGGAAATTTACATATTCTGAGGCTGTGCAATTCCTATAAAGGTCAGAGGGGTTGCTTTCCCTTGCACCCGATTCCGGACGTGTACAGTTCACCATTATATAACGTTGCCTAGGGGCTGTGTGAACTGCCTTTCATAGTGAAAGACAGTCTTAGTATCAGTTCTGACTTTGTGGACAGGGACACTTCGAACAATACGGTGTAATCAATACTGATCTCAGGAATTCTTAAGTATGTAACTTATCGTATAACTGCTATATCATTGAGAGCCAGTAAGATATAATATTTTCCCCACGGTGTAAGCTAATAGAACTCAACTTATAGTGCACGCCAATTCTAGCGAAGTCTACTGCTTCCAAATAGTTAAGAAATGCATGCGTTCATCCGTCGGCCCAATACCGAAGTCCAAGTGGTCTTGGCATATTGACTTCAGGGTAGAATCCGGAATATTTATTCGAATGCAACTCCAGCTTAGTAGGGTGTTTATCCGAAGAATAGGTCCTCGGAATAGGGGCTCGGGGACAAGGGTTTGGAGAAACATCTGCAATACAAGGAGCTTAAGCGGTTTTCCCACAGTACACCGCCCAACAACATTCATAGATTTAACCGGACTTTTAAAAGTAATTTTAATGAAGCTGAGAGATGAAAGGTCTTCAGTTCTAGAGTACTTATCAGACGACGGCCCAAAAATGCTCTGGTGTCAGACCAACTCTTCGTGCGTTAATTAATTTGTCTGGTTAGGAAATGGAAAGCTGTCCAATGGAACATATGAAGACACTTGAAAATGTTTTGGAAATGGCGATAACATAAATTACTCGCAGTTGCACATGAATTTGGTTTCTACAACTGAATCCATTTGAATCTCTCGTTTATGGTGGCCTGGTTTTCCAGTAACCTTCTGGGTAGTGTGTTACGTCTAGGCAACAACGTATTGCGATATCTCGAATCCATCTCTTATCAGATGGAACGTGAGGCGGCCTGGTGCAATAAAACCATTTGAAGTGGACCGTCAAAAACGAGACATTCAGCTGGATTCAGCTGAGTCACCTTTTAAAACCGAATTCGCGTTTAAATCAGAGTATTCCCCAGAAACTGTCCAATTTGGGTTTAAGTGGAACATTAGTTTGATGGGTCCTAAGAATAATGAAATTGATCGTGGGCTGTCGGAAAGTTTCAGCAACCCCACGAGTAAGGTGTTTTTGTTAAGCAGTTATTTTTTGGCCTATCCGCTGGATACAGTAAGTGGGGCTATCTACAACGTTTACACCTATTTGCGAATTTGCAATGTGGAAGCCTGAATAGATTAGATCAAGAATCATAGCCAGCGCTGACAGTATCAAGGAAGTGGCCAAATGACCTCTTATTCTGACTCGGTAATTAAATTCCGCATTAATTTCAACAAAATTTTTGGCTTCATTTTGGCTTTATTCCTTTAGCTTCTAGCTCCACTTCAGCCGGTGTGACTCGTCCTACACATATCTGGGTCGACAGACATCCAAAACGGATATGCTGCCGACGTGTTTATTCCACCGGTACTCGGTGGCGAATGTGACAGACACCACTTCCAAGTCCCTGAGGCTCACAAAAATTCGGCAAGCAGACAATCATGGCTGTGTCAGATTAAGGGGGTTTCAGACCATCGAAACGACCAGTTAGAGGTTTTTGCCCGCAACTGGTATCGAGCCCTTCCCCCCTATTTCGTGCATCGTCTACTCATACATCGGTCGCCCATGAATCATTCACCAATGAATCTTCACTCGTTAGGGCATCATTCACCTGCCGTGAACATAGAAATAATTCAGAAAAAATCACTTACACGACCTACTCGTCAGCACTCCGGGGTGTGATTTGCTCGCAGACGCGATCAGCTGAGCGCTAGAGCATACGTAATCTTTCAATGTTAGGGCGGTCTACATTAAGAACCGCACACTATGGTATTTGTGAAATCAGCGCAGTTTGAAGGCATCGTCCATGTCAGCTTCGTACATGAACAAATATTTGGCTAAATCTCAGGCGCAGTGCATAGAAATAAGCAACAATGTCCGGTAGGGAGCCGTACTTTTTTTCTGCAAAGTTGTCCAGTGGTCAGATCACAACAAATTTGCACATGAAGATCACGATGTACATTAACGTCCTACATATTGAAACACAGGCAATAACTGCTTGAATGCACCCGTTTGAAGAAGACCATATGATAGTGAGCTTGTTGACTCAGTTTGAATTGCGAACTGCCACAGGCTACCAAACAGACTAGGCCCTAGACCTCCACATGATTCCGCACCAATTATACCACTCACTCTTTCGAGAAAACTTAAAAGGAATTCAATGTCACAACACTTCGCACCCCGTGTTTTCAGTTTAGCATGACGATGGCACAGTTTAATGCCATTACTGTCAAGCTGGTTAAACCAATTTAAGTGTATTGCTGGTGAGCATGTCCCGCACGGTGACCAAAACAGCAACCACTTTTACTGTTGGTATAACCGCTTGAGGATTATCCTAGGCGGAGGGACGAAACACTCGTTTACACCTCTAAAATGTAGACATACGCAGTGTACGGTAATGATCATGATGTTTTAACATTTCACACCACTTAAATTTTTATTGCAACCATTCAAAACATTGTCTGTCTTTCGACTACCTAGATTATGTAGGATTACAATGGACGCCATAAGGTCGATGGGACTAAGCCACTTTGGATATTTTATTTCGCTTCTTATCCATAGTTCTTGGTACTGAAATCTGCAACGTGGCACACCAAATATTCATGTATATCAAGAACCCGGTTTGTCGAGTGAATTCCAGGCCAGACCTTATCTTATCGTGTTTTAGAGACTAAGTTTGCTTGGTTCGCAATACGACTCCTGCAAGAGGGAAACAGTATCATCATTTTCATAAAAGAAACCATTTACAAGGTTTCTGAGGACTCAGCAATAGTCCACGAACAATTTTGCCCTTCTCGGGGCTCAGTGTCTTTGAGGAGTCCGTCAACGTTATGTCCTGCTTGAATCTTACATATAAGAAATTCGCCAGGTACAGTCATTTTACCATGTTAAAACCTACAGCAACCTTTGTGCAGCACATTTAGTTGAAGAACACCACGACAGATTTGGCAGGGATTCGAGTGAGCCTACCGTGAAAAAGAAACTGGTATGCAAATGAGTGTATTTAGAGTTTCCTCGTTTCTTCAATGCATTAGCTAAAAAATGCCATAGGAGAAAGAAGAAGTAGATGGGTTGACGAGACCTGCGTTCGTGCAGTCATCTACCATTTCGCCTTTTCCGAAATTATCAAATACAATCCGAAAAGTTGAGATCAGAAGCACAAGCGTACAAACAGCGGAATTCCATAAGCCACACTTACCTACATGAACCTACATGATATCGGCTAGTCATAACTGTCGAGTTTGCACACAGTTGCAATTGTGACATTTTTTGCAGAGTGTGATAATCATTGTCAAAGCATTAGAGAGCAGACTCAATCGTTTACTGGATCACACACACACACACACACGATCACATACATGCATAAAGCAACGACAGACGTGGAGCAATAGTAAGCTTAGTGATACTGTTGCCTTGAATGACAAAACCAGGTGAATCTATCTTTGCTATAAATGACGTTTCACCCTAACAAATTACAAATTATCAACATTACTTCAACAAAGTGTGAATATTTCGTCTGACGGGCCATTTTTCTCCACAAAGGCGATGAACGATCTAACTGCAACCGTAAAAGTTTGCGACATGAATGAACAGAAGAAGACCAAGATTGTCCAGCTTGCCCAGGAGGCTGTTTCCCAGTTTAATTCATCTAAAGAGATTGCTGGCTATTTGAAAACTAAACTGGAAGAGGCTTACGAGGGAAATTGGCACTGCATTGTGGGGAGAGACTTTGGGAGGTAAGTCCATAATTTTATATCGATCACACAACGTGCAATACCACATCGGCTTGCATAGTTTCTGTTTATTTTCTCCTATTACATTTTAGCAAGATCAGTCAAGAGGAAGGGAATTTTATTTTTTTCTACATTGGGGATCGAGCATTCCAAATGTACAAATTTGGTTAAGGTGGTGTATGCGACCTGGGTTCTGGCTATGGAAATAAAGAATGAATGAACTAATCAAACTTTAATCTTTCTTTGCAAACTGTCGGATACAATAAACAATATTACGAAACAGGCTTATTCACCGTCATTTCGGCGTGGATAGGGGGAAATTTAGAAGAATTTTCCTGGTGGTCCTTTGAGCGCGACGACAACATAATGTACTTCAATCAGGACACAGGATGTTAATTTCTATGGAAAATGGGCAGTGGAGTTATATAAAAATATCTTTTCACAGCAGAATGCATCAGGACATTAAAAATTAGTTATCTCTTACAATAAACTACACCTATGGACATGGGCCATCAGGAGCTAAAGGTGAGCGAAGAGGAGAAAAGAAGTAAGCTTTCAAACTCCGGGGCCAAAACATCATTCTGTTCGTGGGACGAATGAGTTATACGAATATTTCCCGAATGGCATTTCGGGTACATACAACCTCGCATGGAAGTATCAATCATATGCTCGGTGCAGATCAGAATCTATCGAATGACAAAAATAATTCGACAGTGACACGCGATGATCAGAACTGGCTGACATCTAGGTCACTTATTGAACGTGGGATTGGTAGTGCAGGCAAGAGCACATACACAAGCGTGGAAGGCCAGAAAATCGGTAGGCGCAACTGAACATCGTCTTTGGGGGATGTGGGAGTCGACATTGCCTGCAATCTCACAGCCTTGTACAACTGTTCCGCTTCATATCCAGCGAATCATCAAATCTTGTCAAATGTTCTATTAGGACACTAATAATGCCTAGTCCCTGACAAATCCAGCTACGATTTCCGACTTGAAAATTTCTTGATAAGCTTACCGTATGTCCTTATGAAATCCCTTTGCATCACTCTAAACAGACCATGAAGTCGGGAAACGTGTTCTGGTCCCCCAGATTTATACTAAACAAGCAGAGTTCTGCAATTTAAGTCCTGTGTAAACTAGTGTTTGATTTAATGAAGAATCTGGTCAACTCTGTCCAATGACGACGCACATCAAAAAAATTCCCATAGGCGCATAATTACTCGTTTCCATTGCCTAAAACTTCAGTCCTACCCACCTATAGCTTTCAGAAATGAACTAGCTAAAAGAAACACTCGTTTAGACTCGATCCCGCAGATTGTTGAGCCACATGACAAATTGGCTCAGCCTCTATAATAAAGTCACTCTAACGAAACTAATCTTCATTTAGGAAATCAATCGTGCCAGTGCGGCAATCAGACCTGGCCATCAATCCCTGCGGCTGCAACCGCTCCCAAAAGCCTACGGATAATGATTCCAAAGAATTCGTATCTTATAACGTACCGGACTGACTAACGCAGTTAACGCTCTCATCTTCGCCTGTCCCAGCTGGTAACACATTGCACTTCAGCAGAAAAATGAAAGGATAGAAAGTGAATAACTTTGGAGGCGATCGTTTCCGGCACCGACGAGAACAACCCGTGCGTTAGTTTGAGGAACCGGAAGAGACTTAACTAGATGAAGATCATATAAACATCCAAAATTCTGTGATGCTCGAAAACCTCATGTGAGCTTGAATAAAAATTGCCAGCATTAAATAAGGAAACACGATATACCTATGAGTAATGCAGTCAGATATAATTTCTTCGGAGCCAAGTTCAGCACTGAGTTAACTAACTTGGAACGACACCGGACTTGTTTTCGTCGTCATCAGTTAATCACTCACCGTCAAGCGTTATTTAAGTTCGCCCTTACTGCATCGTCTTGAAAAACGACATTAACATGAACCAATACGTCCTCGTACGTCCTGGACAACTTGCTGTGTCCAAACTTCGGCATTACCCTTATGAAGCTGTTTCACTAGCAGTCAGAATATTTAAATCCGTGTAATATTCACAGAGTATGCGTTAACTTTGCCCTTTGATTTGAAAATGTTTACCACTGCTCATTTAGCTTGACAATCAACTTGCATAGGTCGTCGAATTAGTGCGCTTTTGGGTACGTAATCCTTTCACTTCTGTTCGGGCTTGTTCAACTGCTAAGAACATCTAATATATCTAAAGTGAACGTTTGATGGGGATTGATAGCACGTAGCTTGGTTGGTCCGTCTGATCCCTTTGCAATTCGAATGCCGTGTCGTGTTGCAGCTGTGCGTAGTTTTCACTAATTTTCAAGAAATGAGCGGCCTAACCTGTTCTATCGGACAACAAGTTTCGTTGGCATCTAGGCCCTTGCAGCTTGTCTTTTACCTAATCCCCATCTCCAATGGAACTTGGCTCAGTTGGCCGAGTACACTCACATGCGACGGTAGGCCAAATGGGATTTAGCAGCCACAGATGAAGACAGGTTGATTGCCGAACCCTAAGTAAAGTTGCAAATATAGTGAAAACGATTACTAACCGAGGTCGGTTGGCTTCATTGCAGTGCGGTACGACTCCAAAATAACTCACTGAGGTGATCTGGAAGCCTTTAGATTTACGCGGGGAACTACCCATTTTTAGACAGGAGAGCATCATATTCGTTTCAGGGCGTCCCGTTCATTGTGTACTGCCGTGGTCAGTGGATACACGACTGGGAGAACTATTTTATCCGAATATCAAGGCTCAGTTTTTATGATGTTTTATCATCAGGTACTTCTGGCTCCAACTCAGAGTGTGCACTAATACTTATTCATACAAAATTGTTGAATTACAAGCACTAGCTAGCCAAAATGCGTTTAAGGCGGTTAAACTCGCCAATGCCTCCATTATATAGACGATGTAATTCATCCTCCAGGAGTGCTATCTTGTAGTTACTCGGTGTTTGAGAGCAGTATGAAGATTAGTGAGAAGCATCACCAAGTTTTCTGCTTAGTCTCAGTGGCTAGGTATCATCCAGATACCCAATGAAGAACCTTAACGGTCGTTTTTGTTTCTTCCAGCGTGGCCACAGGAAAAACACTAATGAAACGTTCGGTGAACTTCCTACAACAACGTGTCAATTTTTCGATAACGGAAATCGCAAAAATCAAAATGAAAATTTTGCTGGATGCATCCATCAGATAAGGATAGGCAAGTCGATCACCAACATAGATACGAATCATTCCACTGCAGACCGATCGTTGAAGCAGTTCCCTGCGATAACCACTAATATTGCATTTGTCGTAAATTGACCGTCACTCCAAAAAGTGTTCTAGACTGGATGCAAAGTTTCGAAATGATGATGTTCTGCCAGGATAGTGCGTGCCCGTCCATGTTCATCTCCATTGACAGTGATACCACGTCATAAGACTGGTGCCTAACTGCCGCCCATGTTACAACTTCGAATCAAATTGCGTGAGACTGAAACATCCCCAACACTGTCATGAACTGGTGAGGCGATAGAACCTGCCTAGCTCGCCTCATCGTCATAATGAGTGATGCTATTTGTTCAAACATGCAGCCACCCGTAAATGAAGCCAATCTATGCTGAAAGGCCGAAAAGCTCTGTACAGCTGTTTCATCCTTATTGGGAATCATCAGCAGTACGCACCTCACGAAACTCCGGAGAGTCTCGAACCCGCGACCTCCTGGCTAGTAGTTGGAACACTTAATCGTTTGGCCACGAGCGGCTGATCAGTCCCTAGACTGGAGTTTCGTGAGATACGCACTGCTGATGATTCCCAATAAGGATGAAACAGCTGTACAGAGCTTTTCGGCCTTTCAGCATAGATTGGCTTCATTAACAATGCATCCACCCCTCGTTTTGTCCATTGAACGAATGAGTCAGATCAGCAAGGTAATCATGGTGCTTTGGTGGAGATCGGTGACAAGGTTGCGTGTAGACCGCAATCCTTCGCAGTTGCCATGACAACAAACCAAAGCGGTTCTCGTGGGGTCATGCGAAATATTGTATTTTCGCCTTGTCTTAAGGCAAAAGATTGAAGTCTCACAAAGTTCAAGAAGTACTGTTAACGTGCAACTCGCAGACTGATAGACTAAAGACTGGTGAAGATTTTCTCCAATAACTTTGGTTCTCTAAGTGTCCTGTAAGTGAAGCCAATACGCCGAAAAAACTAGAGCCACCGTACACTTGTTTCTTTCCCATCGGTAATCTTAGCAGGCTTCATTCCATTAACTGATAACTTCAAGGCTAACCATTCAAACACGAGTAGCTGATCTCCAGTATGATTAGCTTCCACCTAGACAGGATGTGGCATCACTGACCCTTCATTCACGAAATTCCCATCCTGTGGTCACGTGAAGAGTCCTCAGACGGAGGCTCTACTGGTTTTTATGGTTATCATTCTTCTGAGCTACTTACAGTTTACTGATAGTATGAGGAAAAGTGAATTTTTCTTCGTTTCTTCGGCGCAGGACAAAATTCCGGTTGAAATTTCCTAAAGTTTTCACACTGTCAGCGAATCATTGGAATTAGTAACAATCTCCTAAGTTCTTTTTTGAGAAAGCTGAGGCATTCAAATGTTTTTTTCAAAAGCCTGAGATCCTTGTCACAAATTGTTTTTCAGAAGGTGAGACGACATTAGGTTAATTTGTAGCACGATTGAAAATCTGTTTGAACAACCGAAAGCACCCACTGGTGGAGATATCAGGATATTTTCACGCAGTGAAGAAAACGGCCAACAGTCCGTTAAATTTTGGGAAATTAGCCTCTCTTCAAGCGCAATGAGCGACATCAGCAAAAACCCTCAATACGTATACTAGCAATGTTGAAAAAGTCCAAACTTGGGGAGTCCTTGACATATCACATAACTCATAACTTCCGTTGTTTCCCACCAGGCTAGTTTCGGAATGCTTTTTAAATGGCCATCTAATTACAGTACGCATAAAGCAATCAGGGGGAAACTAATTTCATGGTAGTACTTTTGTAAAACAATGTGGAATCTCACATTCACTTGAACGAGTTGGTGTTCGTATGAATCACCCTGTTGGGATGTAAGTGCTGAAAATTTCTGGGGTCAAGCCTATTTAATGGGATCCAAGTAAGCGAAAACGGCTCTGGACACTTGCGTTTTTTCAAGTAGACTTGTAAGTGGTATCATACTGAGAAAATACATCACAGTCCACCATATCACGGAGCTTAGCAGCTCAGAGGAAGCAGGATTTCGTTGAATGTGTGAAGCTTCTTTCTGAGAAGTTTTCACTCGAGGAGACAGTCAACACGTGACCATGTGATGTGGTTTCCGCCATCGAAGATTGAGTGGTGCTGTAGCCTGTCTAGGGAGAACTAACCAAACTGTTGATAAGCCACTCATAGCCAAACGGCTAGGTGTTGAACCACTGGTTGCGGGTTTGAACCTCTGAGTGTTCTCGTGAGATCCACACTACTGAGGACTTCCAATGAGGTTGAAACAGCTATACAGTGCGTCTCGGCTTTTCAGCATAGATGGACTTCATTGATAGGGTGAAATCTCTCTTGAACATTGAAAAGTCTAGTGTAGCGGTGGTTTATTCTTTCGATTTTGTCAACTGCTAACAATTCCACTCTCTGATCCCTCCGACAAGCTGAACAATTTGGCTGTTAACTCATCGCTGTCAAACAGAGCGACATCATCCCTGTTGCCTGCCAGAATTCCTCTAAGCAGGGAAGTTTGCGGGATGTAGACACTTCGTGCACTCCGGTGGCAAAACATGCAAATTAGCTCAGGATACATAATGCAATGCAGCTTACAACATTTGTATAGTTCTTAAACAACATGACCAATCAATAAATCCGAGATGTAAATTAGGTAGTTTGTGAGTGCAGAGGTCAGGCTTAAAACGATTAGTCGATATGTGCTCAAGACTGTCCCCTGCGCTCAGAAAGGCCTAATAGGCATTCTGAGATTACCTTGGTTTTATTGCTCGGTCATGTTAGTTTAGAATTATGTAACTGACGTAAGCTGGATTGTACTGTGCATCTTATGTTGTTTCACACCCAGTGCGACTGGAGAGAACACACGAAATGATTCATTCCGCAACCTGATTGTTGTCAGTCCTTGTTCCAACTGATCGGTGCTTTAAAAACTAGACGTTTCATGACATACGGTGGGATCGCGATAGCTGCTTATCCCTTTTACTCCACGTCAAAAACTTCCACAGCAATCACTCGGATGCCTTTTGATGTTAAATCAACAGTTTCAAATCAGACCTTACGCGTTTTCTCCTCAGTATTTTATAGTTTCTTCCTTTATTGCATTTTCGTTCAGTAGTTTATCTCCGCTAATTTGCTTTCTTAATTTTGCGAATTATGAACATAAATTGAGCTAAAATGGATGTTTGGCGACAGGCCTATGACATATACGGATCTTGACACTTACGCGAGCTCTAATTTAGTTTGCTAAACGAAAGTGAAAATTTTATAAATTATGTTTTCAACTGACCGATCAAAAAAGCTGTAGATGCGTGGATAATGCTGTAACTGCTGTGATGTCTGTGAATTCATATGTCCGCTTACAACACTGATATCCATCGTCTTCACAACGAAAGCTGTGCTTGTGTGCGTGTTGGCTGATTTGCCTGGAGAATGCGCGTGCAGTAAACAAATGCTGGTGTATTGGTCACGTCATGAACCTAACGAAAATTGACCAGTTTGCCTGCGTTTATCAGCCACCTGTTAACTTCTACCTTACCATGCAGAAATGACCAATATTTCGCGTCCTAACTTGTTTATCCATGTTCGCTCACATGGTGAAATCTTGGATGTATGATGCGCTAGAGGCTAATGAGGATTTAACCTACCTAAATCCTCTCCTCTCTCACTCATCCTAAAACGTTCGAATTTTCACGTCTGTTGCTCAAGAAAGGTGTTCATTAAGCTTCACTCAGATTTGATTTTTTCTGCACATAAGTTCCAAATTTTCATGTTGAAGGTTAAAAAGGCTATTAGGACTAGTTGATACATTGCAGAAGTCAGCAAATTAGCTTATAGGCAAAAACAGTGTATTTGCTTGATTTTTAGTGCATTTGGTGTAAGACTTTTCATTGAATTACATCTTAAACGGACCATCCCAAATTGCAGTCAATCAAACAAGTAGAAGTTTCCCCTTCAACCTATTACACACAAGTCTTATCACAACGCCCTACATGTTTCCTGGTGGTAGCATGTTTACATTTGCGTTCAAGGCAACCTGAAAACATAATGCCGGCTTTATGCAGAAAGAATCCATACACCGTCATTTTGAGGTACGCCCTTGAAAATGTACCCTCGTTCGTTTCCATCCAGGAAGGAATTCATGTTGAGTTACCAGGTTGTAATTGCACCATATGCCGGAAGAATGCGCTGACTTTCCACTGTGTATTCAGACACTTTGTAGTCATGTGAATTGTAAAGCGCCGTGAGATAACATCAGTGTATACCATAGTGTTCCCGATTCAAAGCAAATCAAAAAGCGTTTGCCTATTTTCCTTGCAGCATTCAGGTAAAGGTCCGAACGAAGCCCGATACCTTGACTAGTATTCCACATGAAGACATGGTGAAGTTCAGAAAGACAAAGGAAACGTTTTAGTGCGCCAGTTCCACAGTCCTCAGAGGGGAATTTAGAGCTCTCTTCACCTTTTGGAATGAGGTAGCACCCAAGTTCCAAAATATGAACGCAATTTAAACCAGGATGCATATATCCATAACCTCCATAACATTTTTATAGGCATACGTCTCAGAGCAGTCATTGAGATCTCGAGGTGCTCGTTAGACAACAAACAGTATTTATTCGGCTTTTTGTGAGGTCGAAGGCTTTTGATGACTAAGAAAAAACCAACGATATTCTATAGAAGATCCTCAGTCTGTGGGCTTCCAGAAATTTTTATCATGTTCTGGCATAATACAGCACGGGGTGTGTTACGTGTGACTGGGTCACTCACATATGGCAGGAACATTGCCGTGCCTAGAAGAAGCTTGTCACGGACCACGTCTCGACATGTGATGCTTAAAGGGAAGAAGTGACCCAGAACCACCTGGAAATTCCTAAGACTTGGAAAACCATTAAAGTGATGACTAAGACTGACCTGAAAGGATAGTGATTCGGCAGTAAGAAAACGATGGATGGCAGAGTCAGACATTTTCGCGAAGTCAAATGGTACAGTTCTTTCCAGGTGATCCGTCACCTCGCCCAAGAGACATGAGAGGTACGCCAGATACAGTTGATCCTTACAAAAGCCATACTTTCAGAAAATTAGTCTTCCTATTTTTGGTCAAGTGCAATCCGCCCCAGGATGTAAACATCAGAAAAAGTGGCCCATAATTTTATGGTGATATGAGAAGACTGAGATTCTAACAGATATTTAATCCAAGAATTATTTAGTCCCCGTTTAAAAGCTCTGAGTTACCATCCAACTTCCGTTGTTATTTAAAATCATGAGTAAGCATATTTGAACACTAGACCATCTCGCTGGTAGTTCAAAACAATGTGTTCAAACATGAGCGGTGATCAACAATGTGAGTGCCTCGAACTTAGTGGGGATGTAACTCTTTTATATGCGAGTTACTCGCACTATTGTTTAGCCACTGGCGGCCGAACAGCTGTCTTCCACTTTTAGTCTAGATGTTGTGAATTCCAACCAACGTGGAAACCTGTGAGATGTGCACTACTGAAACTTTCGAATAAAGGTATGACAGCTGTATGTCTTTCGGTCTTTCGGCATGGTTTGACACTTACATCAAGAAGTCTGGATTGAAAAAACATGTGTTGTATGCCCAGACTTATCAAATAAAAACCCGGTAGTTTGACAAGTCAGAAATTTTCTCACAATCTTTAGGGCTCTTGAGTCCAACCACACCTGAGGACACATTGGGTTAAGGAATTTAGTGAACTAGACCAAATTTTTCATATTTCGTGCCTTAATGCACTTGCTGAACTAAAGTGGCTTAAATCCGGAAGCCGGAATCAAAGTACCTCAAATTTAATACAACTCACCAAGGACGTTGAAGCAATCTCAAATGAAAAGTAATCAAATCCACCCACAATTTCAGCAACCTATAAGAAGCCTAGAAGGAAGAATAATTCACATGAGTGAAAAATCTGCTAGAGAAGTCGTCATTCAAAGAGCCAGACAGTAAGCAACCTTGTAGTGTGTATTCCTTGGCTAAATGACAAGTGGTGCTACATCCTGTCTAAGTGCGAGTTAATCACGTGCTGATCAACCGCTCTTGGCTTCCAGCAGGAAGGTTGCGAGTTGAAAACTCTCTGGCGTTTCGTAGGTGCGCACTGCCTATGATTCCTAACGAGGAAGAAACAGCCCTACAGAGCTTCGCAGCTTTTCAGGATAGAATAACTTCACTTACAGGAAGGTATTTCGGTTGACAAATTCCCAAATCTCCCTATGTCGCAACAGATCTCAGAAACTTCATCTTCGGTTGAGCCGCAACTAGGCGAGGGTGCATTAATTGGCACATGTGCACCGCTGAAAGAATTTGCAATAAAATCATACCGAGTACATTCCAGATGACACAAGGAAGTATCGGTCGGGATGAAATACCAACTGTTTCATATAGCCACGATGTGTGTGACGCCCTGACGAAATTCGCCCGCTCTTGGTGGAATGAAAATGTTTTATGGAGAAAATTTGTTGAACGATGGTAACCGCAGCAAGAGAATGCCGAGATGTAACGGAAGATTCAGTCTATGCTCAGATATCCCAACTTCTGGAAAATCTAGTCCTACAATAAAACCGCGAGCAGCACGAATGGTAGCATCTGACGTAAGTTAGTTCAGAGGAATGATACCGAAGTCCTGAGGGATAATACCGATGGGGTTTAATTTGCGATGAGCGACTTACTTCTCGGTAACAAAGTGCGCCAGTATGTTGGCGTATCTGAAAGTGTTAGTGGTTTTTGGACAGCCGTGTAACAGATAAATTTATCTTTCTCCGCCACACAGGCAACGTCATAAATGATGACAATACACCAGTAGAACATACCTCCGCTTGAACTTCATACCTCCATGAGTGGAGAAAGCCTTAGCACTGAGTAGACAGAAAAGGAATTAGTGTGAGAAATTGGGGCAAATAATCCTTTGTCCATGGGGAAAACAATCTCCGGATAGCATCGAAATAAACGCACCTAAGAATCATTTTAAAGGAAGGTACAACCAGCAGAGTGCTTTAAGTTTCCTCACAAATTTAAACCCATAAAAGTTTGGCGCACAATTTCACAGGAATTTTAGATGGGCAGCCCGGCATGTGCATTTCTGGGATCGGTCGCTTACCAGGTCCTGTAAAGCTTCCAGTCACTTACAAACAGGATCACTTGGCTCTGGCCAAGAACGCGTAAAGACCCCACAGCAATCCGCCTGGCTGCTAAGCTTAGACTGCTGACACAACGAGTAGTCAACAAGTACCAGAATATGCACTAATTCATTCCATACTGTATGGAGCTAGGTAAATCCCACTTTGCTACCGAAGCACAGGTGATCACAGGTAGTTTACAGACACCTCAGTTCTACGGACCGGTGGAACCAGTTTTCGAAACAATAAGGTGAGATAAATTTTAAAGTAGTCATTTATGCATGACCCATCGAATTTCATCCCAGATATCATAGATGACGCAAACGAAAGACCGTTACTCTCGTCTTCAGTATTAGCACATTACCTTCATCTGTTAGAGCACACTTACCGCTAAAGTTGCTGACGAAAGACACTGGCCTACATACTAACTGAAGTTCCCCATCTATATGCTCAAGAAAGACGAGAGGATTGGAAAATGCCGACGTAGGCTTTTGCAGTTTGAGGGAACAGCGCATGCCGATATTCAGATTAAAGTACTTTCTCCACAAATCAAGTCGAATAAATTCTCCCCAGACTTGATCTCGGTGACAAAACTGAGCATAAAAGAGAGATGGAACAAATATAATGAACTACGTTGTGCAGAAAGATGTCCCTGAACGACGATGCGTATGAGATTACAGTACAGGCAGAGTGCCCAAGAAATTTAAGAGCACCTCATCTGGCTGGGAACATTTGGAAAAACTGATTTATCTATCCGATCTAACCCGACTGACCTCAACTTGGAGAATGAAGCTTCTATCTGTCTACGTTTCTGGGCTCTCGAGACGTCTGCTGTTCACGGATAAGCTAAACTAGCAAACATCCTATCTATGTCACTATTTGCTCAATCTGTCATCTGTACGCAAAACACCTTTGGTTAAATAAGTTCCTCATGTGGCTCATGGAGTAAAACTGGAAGCATGATCAAGTAGACGCGAGCAGGATGCCGCTGAAGATCAACCAGTCAGGTTAATGGGAAGCGAACAATCAGTGATCCAAATTCCAGTGATTGCGGGCCGGTGATATGCACATAAAGTGGATTGCCCTCTTATCAGACAGAAACCCTCTCCCAATTCTTTTTCCTCTCTTTTTTAGTGCCAAACAATAAATGATTTGAATTTACACGCAACCCGCTCCATAAACCGATGTTGACTGATGCAGTTCACTACCAACTTATTACTAGGTATTCTAACTCAGCCCGCAACAAATTTTGGAGTAGCGCTAATTGCAGATGTACCATACGATAAAGCAGTTTAACTAATTTTCGCCTCAAATATCAAGATCAGTTTACCGCTGCACAATGGACTTACATGAAATGGGTGACCAGAGTGGGAGCAGTAATGTGTGTTGGAACGGCCAGTCCGTACGTAAGCTGGCCATGTTATAGTACGTTCCACCACCGACGTGCAATTTGCTTAGTTTATTAAGTTCTCGACAGCGATGCAATAGCCCGCCTAATGGCCAGGTGATCGCACTGCTGTCTGGCCTCTCATGGCGGAACGGCTGGCTATTCAACCTACTAGCCAAGAGGTTGCAACTTTGAAAATCCCTGGAGTGACCTAATGTGCGCACTGCTGATGAGTCCCAATAAGGCTGAAATAACTGCACAGTGCTTCTCAGCTTTTCAGCTCCACTTAATCAAGAAAGATCCTTTAAAATTCATTTCACACTACCAAAAATCTACAAGTAGCTCATGGAAAGAGTAAATTCAAATGACGAATGAATGTTCCAACTGAGACGTTTTACAGTTGGAGAGACAGTCAACAAGTGACCACGTGATGTGGATTCCGTTATCGAAAGAAGACTGACGTCATTATCTTTCTAAGTGCGAATGCATCATATTGTTTTTCAGCCACCCAAACCACATGACCTTCAAATCTTGGCCGCGAGGATAAAGTTTCGTATATCTATAGGGATTTGTTAGACGTAAACTGCGGATGACTCCCAGCAAGGATAAAGACAGCTGTCTAGTCATTCACAGCCTATCGGTATGGCTTGGCTTCAATTGTAACATGGGCTATATACCGAAAATTCAAGACCACCTTGTGCTAAAACAAATCAGTACCATTGTTTGTCACTGAAGTTTGGCTGCATATATTTCGCAGTTTGTTCAGTCACTTGCGCATTACCAGAGCACCCGGTTTTAAAAATAATACACTTCGTTTGATCCTTTCAGATTCATAGAGGGCATTTAATGCTTTGTTTTGTGAAGTCCTAGTGGTAGTTACGATTGCGTTTCTTTTGGGGGCATTATTCTCTGCTTAGTAGACGCGCACGTTTTACGTGCTGGGGCCTTTTGCGCACATGCGTCGCGAATCGATGGATTACATACTCATAATTCCAGTTGTTAAATAAAATTGATACCTGACACCACAGTACTGTATGGCACTTTGCGACCAATAAAAAATCTGGTAATTTTCTTGCCGAAAACGGCAGCTGCTTAATAAGGTAAACCTTTGTTAACCTAATTTTCGCTGACTAGAACGGTTATGGTTAGCCACAAGTCACAAAAACACAACTCTGCCGTTTGTGTGATGTTGCTCCATACTCTCAGTACCTTTCTGAAAGTCTCTCTACTGGTGCAACCAGTAACAAATTTTCGTCATTAACAGAGTAACAACTTCCTACAGCTTATCAAATGTTTGATCAGGAACACTATAATAGATTCACAGCATCGATGAAGACAGTTTTCATGAATGCATGAAATGAGTCACCGGTATATACGTAATGCGCTACTCATAAGGTTGCTGAAAATTCTTCGACAGCCCACGACCGGTTTCGCCCTTCTTGGGGCTCATCAGGTAGGCGCAGTCTCCGAGTTTCCGTCAACCTTATGTTCACTGGTACTTTATTTACAAAGTTTATACTCGCATTGCCAACAGCATCAAAACTAAAACAGAACGCAGAATTATATGTTATGTTAAAAAAGGCCAAACAATTCAAAATATCTAACCTGTCATGTGGTCCGTATTCCTAGCAGGCGGGACATAACATGGTGCACTTGGGATAAGTGGAGAAATGTCAACAAAGTGTACATAAATTCGTTGTGTTTATATAATCGGTGTTTCCGTTTCACACCGACAGGCCCGTGTGGGCTAGCTTACAGCTTCTTTTGTGACTTGTACAACCAGAATACAGCCATGAATAAACATAATTCGCGTGTGCTTAATCTGCTGGTCCGGGAAAGGCTGATTTGGTCCGACCAAACAGGAACTGGATCTTTTCTGATTCGACGGCTTGTGTTTATCACCGATCTTTCTAATTGTATCGGAGGCCACGTGCATCGCATTAGTATGGTCGTTTCCATCAGGTTGCAAGGGTCTGAGGTTCTTCTGACTATGAATGGTTAGGGCTAGGAACAGATTCTGGCAGTTTTTAATTCGGGACGGTCTTTCGACAACCATCAGCCTCTTCCTGTAAATGAAACGCCTTTATCGTAAAAACGAAACGTCCTCCTGCCTAGAATTGGAGCGCCTTGCAATGTACCTTGTGCGTGGCTCGCGCAGGGTTTTGTACTGTTTGGAGCAAGCGTTGACCACCGATCTAACGCTTCCTCTGATAGTTGCGTTGACACGTAGTACTCTCGCTTACCAAATAAGTGTTCTACTAGTTCAGACGCTAAAGATTTCGTTTCATTTCCGGAAAAAGCAATTGGATTTCACATTTATGTTTTTGGGGTAACAACTGTTAATATCGCAAACTCCATCTTGGAACCCGTCATCCAATTTTAGATACATCGATAAAAACGAAGTATGGTCATTGTAGAAGTTACCCATGATGACGCTGATCAGCTCTGAAGAGTGCTACATCAAGTGACCCAATAGGGAATCCAACTGAGTTTGTTCTAGGTGACGCACAGCACGCAGTATCTCAGTACTCATCCAAAAACAAGAGTTTGCGCTCTATTATCTCGACTTATGTGGAACTGGGCCTTTAGACATGTTAAATGAAACCCTCATTTCTTCCCAGCAATACTGGCGAGAGCTCGAATCAGGCAACAATAAAACTATCTTACCTAATATCCCAAATATAATAACTTCATCACAAAATATGTGTATACCACCCAATGAACATATTAATCAGCTATCTGCAAGTTCCAGTAAAGGACGTCGTATAAGCTGTGCCTACTAGTGTAGTGTAATTCCACAAAGTTGGTGAAAACTACGGCTTTTACGTCATGTAACTTGCGCTATAGGGCTAGGGTACTCGTATACCAGACAAATTAGCCTGTGCTATTTAATCTTTCTTTCGTATCTTGCGACTCATCCGCTATAAGGATGAGTGAATGTTTTGCCTGGCTGGGGTATGGTCCAATACGCAGTCAACAGAACAACCTGAAGGCCGAATGGTCCAGTGACTCGTATGGAGCAGATAAGCGGAAATCGAAAATGCCAGTTTCATTATATGATGGTGGGTGATGATAAATTTGCACTTATTCAATCAATCGAACTGAATAGGTCTGGAGAACCCTCATTGTTATTTCTTTGGGGTTCATTCCGCATATTGCAGGACACTGCGGTTTTCCGTATTATTTGTAGAGTGACAATCGAACAAGGCAAGAAACGAAACTGTCAGACTACAAATACTCCCGGAAATATTTTCAGGTATCGGATGTTAAAGCAAGTAACCTGTTCGGCGTAATAACAGTTTAGTTTGAAGTTCTGATCCACTCAGCCACTTGCTTTCCAGGAAAAGCATTCGGATGTTCCTGAAACCAGTGATTTCCGTGAGGGAATCGAGTTGAAATCTTCGACTTCAAGCCTTTACAAAAGACTTCGAATATGATTTCTACCATTTACCTTATTAAGCTGCAAGCCGTGGCGATTTTCTGCGAGAATTTTGAGGTGTATTACAGGATAATGAGGATTCTGGAAAATCCATGTTGAATAAGTTTGATCCGATTGAATGCAAGTTCCTCAAAGAAATTTATTACATATCAGAATGGAATCGGTGCCCATCCTTTGATTTCGAGAGCCTTCCTTGCCGGCTATAAGGTCAAAACGTTTTAATCTGGGTGTAACATGAGACTTGATCCAGATTTGTAGAAAATTGTTTATATAAGCATTACAGTCATTTTCAACATATCAGCAACGTCGAGCTCCTCATCGGCCATTAACCCTGTATTCTATAGCAGACATGATCGCCGATAATTTTGGAAATGGTAGTGTCTATATTTGCACTGAACGCATTGGCTCATGTGGATGACGATTGAATCCCGTTGCGAAAGTGGACTTTTTACTAGTGAGGATAGCAGAGAAAAGCTACACATTGAAACTGAAACCCTTGCCATGTCTAGCAGTGTATCTAACAGTTGATTTGTCCCTTATTTGTGTCCCCACCTAGAGAGAGTGGAATGACCAGTGTGGCTCATAAGGGCTTTCAAGGGTGGTTGTCGGAGTATTGCTTTAACTCATGTTCAATTTCACTCTCAGCATGGTTGCAAAAAGAATGATGTTCAAGCTCTTTGGCTGACGGTCATTCGAATTACTTCACCAAGCCAGCACAACCCGCGAAGCATCACTGAATCTAACATGAACTCATACTAGTGCCCCCATTTATTTGTGTCCATGTACCTTCGACATCCAGTTAATTAGTTCATCTGTACCGGCCATCCACTTTGCCGCAAAGGCCTCCTGTCTGGTATATGAGCATCTCTGTGTGTGTACGCGCTTCTGGCCTACTTACCCATGCGCGTACGTGTACCGTTTGCTGAGCCTTTTTTGACTTGATTTCTCCTGAGTTCAGTGTGATTGTACCGCCAATGCGAATCACAAGACTGTCGTCGGAGGGGATGACCACAACCCTCGCGACTGAGCCAACATTCCGCTCACCGATGTTTGGTGTGCGGACCCTGACACGGCACTGTGTCGGTCAGTGACAGACGTGTGCACTTGTTGACGCCACGAACGTGGTTTATTGTATAAATTTCCTTACCCTTGTGTAAACAGTACCGTTGACTTTCGAACCCAAATCCTCCTTTTAGTATTTGGGGTCGTTAAACCCACGCGTGACTTAAAGTTCCCTATCGGGAACATCAACACAATGAAAGTTCTATCAACTTCTAGTCACATAAAGCTACGAATAGCAGGGCAGCATTTTACAATCCAGCCATGAGGTGTAAGCTGAGGTTGCATCTACACAACAGGTACTGTGGGCTGAAGAAATGCCACTCTGGATGGTGAACTTGCTTTTAACTAGATCATCGGAACTGATGTGGTTAAATAAATTAATAAATTCCTCTACCACCTCACTTGATTCCCCGCAACCATGGTCTTGACCCAACCCAGCCTTTCAGCGGCACTTTGGACTTTGCAGGTGTGGAACGCAGTCCCCACTACGGAGCAAAAGAGTTGAGCTTATTTTTTACCCTCGACAAGGTCAGTAGTTGCGTCGTGTGCGTACGAGGTTTCTGTGAACAAACGCCCTGTGGTTAGAGTCTGGGAGCAAGTCTTTCCCAGCCATACATACTGCCTAGTTGTAAGGAAAACGGGACAGAGGAAAAAATGCGGAATACCAATGGATGAAGTAAACACATACGAGAACATCACAGAATTTGACTAACTCCAGAGACTGGATGATAAATTCTTTGGAAACAGTCACCGAAGTATTGGGATAATTTGCTTCAAGAACACTTGAATAACAAGGTAAGGGGAGACAACAGTTGTTGGATTCTGGAAACCATGTCACTCATTCAAAATTCGCCGAACAGAGAGTGGGTGAAAGTAAAAATGTGGGTAAAACAATGTGAGCAAATATGTGGTGCAGGACTAGACTAAGCTTCATTTTCTTGCTTCTCTCTCCTCGTATTCAGCCAACCTGCGAATATATGAACCCAGGCGCCTCGGATTTTATGAGCGTCCCAACCCTGTTCGCCAGAGCTTTTTGTGCCCTTTGAGGAAACAATATACAAACCTTTCGGATGTGCCATTTTCTCCTCAAGGTGGATATGTCGCGATTTGGTCCGCCTTGTAACGAGCGGTTAGTCGCTACTTTCCATTCACGAGATGATAGATCAGTAAAAAATGAGGAGGGAGTTAGCATGATCCTATCAAACAGGTCATGTTTAAGATGCTCATAAAGGAAGGCAGCATGTGACATTAAGTATCAGCCCTCAAACCAAACAAAATATCATAAAACTTTCAGTAATTAACATGATCAACATTTCTTTTGTTTGAGATCCAATAATTTCTGTCCAGCGGGTAACAGATCCAATCTATAATGTTGACACATCAATTGCAAAGGTGTTATCCAGATTGACTGAATTGAAGGCTGATTTACAGTCTTATCATGTACAGTTTTACAGGGCAGTCGTTTCTATCCATTGTGGATAGATAGACGGTAATTTAATACACACAGACAGGGTAACTCCTTTCTCCCGGTCAAACCATCCCCTTATTTATATCCACTGTCTTCTTCGTCTACCTCAGATTCGATATGCACTCATAAGCTGTCAATCACTTTGACCCTTATTATCTCGAACCACTTTCGACGAACATATTACGCACACTTTTTGATCGCTTGTGTCATTACGTGGTTTGCTAGCTAGCACGTTTGTTGCTAATTCAGATCGATTTACCACTCTCGCCGCGCATATTGTTTCTAGATCCTTTTTATAGTCTTTTAAGGCTTTCATTGGACTCGCACCAATTCGTGCAAACCTTTAAACGGAATTCTCCATAATTTCAGGTTTGTATCCCTTTCATGTATGTATTTTTGTACATGCACTACTGCAATTTGTTGATAAATCTCAAGAGTTCGGAATTCATGGCTTGTGATTTCGCGCGTCACTTAGTTGCGCTTCCCAGAATACATCAGGCAGTTTTAACAACTGTGATTATTTCACCTATTGTCTATTTGTTTGTTTTACCATTTTGAATAATGGGTCACGTTGTACATCAGAAGAAATTTTATCGGATTTGCAAGTCAGCCAAAGTTTCCCAGTTAATATTAGGACTTACGCTCAAATCACTGTCCAAAATCTAGAACAGGGGTGCATTTTAGATGATCCAGTAGACATGTGTTTGCGTTCATATCTTTTATACAAAGTGACAGCAGTATATGGTTTCAACAGCATGTGCCTTTTTACTTGGTGTGTTGAAATCGACCTGGGTGCTCTGTTCTGCTTATAACAATGAGATCAACGCCACTGGCAGAGTTGAAAGAAGTTTATTTGTCCTCACATGATCGTCTTATGCAGGCAATTCCATATACGTACTCATCACTGAGAACACTGAAGAGGCGAAGCATATAACCGTATCATATTAGGCCTGTTTACCAAAGATAACGGGACGAACTGTTACTATCAGTCACTCTGGAGCTTAGTTGAATTATGTGGCTGAACATGTTGCGGGTGATCATCTAGTTATTAGACCATGACACTCCGTATAAAGTCAGCCGCCTAGTCGTAAACGACAAAGGAATCGCATTAGCTACGATTTCATCCAACACAAGAGAGCAACGGCTGCTGAGTCCACTGAATGGCCTGTTCAGGCTTTGGTTTGACTAGCCTAGTAATTTGGACCCATCAGTTCTAATCAGATAAATCCCAAATTCGGTTTAGCGCTAACACACTTGAGAACAGGAGATCTCTTGCTGAACCTGCGTGTTTTACCTGTCAGCTGGTTAGTTTGGTGAATGTCAAGACCGCTCCCTCTTAGTCGATGGAAGACATAGATTGATAAAGCATACACGTGAATCACGCGCACACCCTTCACTGAGTTTGCTCAGGATGAGCTGACATTTTCTTGAATGGCAACCCACTGTAGAGCACAGTTGAGAGTATTCTGTTTGCTTGCAACGGCTGTTTGCCGAAATTAGCACTTGAGTCCTTTAGTATGAAGATGGGAGGTATTAGTTAACCAGAAAAAATCACGTGAGTATAGTTAACGGAGAAAAACTGAGAGATGAACAGCTTCTCAAGTTATCCGGTTACACCAATGTTAAGTTATAAATTGATTTAATTCAGTATGTCATGCTGGAAAATAAAATAACTAACACTGCGTGAGCCTTAAATCTGACCCCATCAGTGCAATCACAACACTTCTCCGTAAGGTGGGGCCATGGTAAAATTAGCTCAAATGCCATCAGTGGAAGACACACTCCCTTCTAGCTTGCTCCCTGTTTCCAGTAGGAAACTGTGAACATATACATCAATATAAATTCATCAGAAGTATGTCACTGATATTCTGGAATAAGTGAACTAATTATGATCAGTGTTGGAGCGCGCAACTTGTCCTGTCCTGGAACGCTATTTCGAGCCCAACTGTTACCAAAGTTGCTTGCCCAAGAATTGGTCAACCTGGTTAGATTCTCCAGCTTACACAGTAACTTTGAATTGTTTCTGAAAATATTACGATTACATTTTTCTAAAACATTCTGTGATGGAGTTGGTATATCCTCGGTAGCTCTACTGTTAAGGGGCGAATTTCATATCCCCCGTCATCGTTCTCACCGGGTGTAAATTCTGGTGCTTAGTTACTCTATACCTATTCAGAAATAATGCGCAGTGGAAAGAAGTTCATGTCCTCGTAACTGAGTGAAAAGGCCTTATGTTGAAAATAACACTCCCCAACTGGTTGTAGGTGTTGGTGGGACTTGCAGAGTTCAAGTTCACATCACTTTCCGTTGAGCAATCGTTCTCCTGCCCTGGCGTAGTTTTTTTGGTGAGTCCACAAAAAAGGGGAAAGCACTGGACTCGTGTTGCACTGTAACTGGTGCTCATCAGCAGTGAATATCATTGGCCATACGGGGGTTTCATCTCCGGATGTAACTTTCCAGGTGAGCGTGTTACCACTACTAGCTGAAAATTGTCTGGCAGGTCTCGAGCGTCCGTATCTGATTGGAAAGTCCTGATAGGAGGGTCTGCCGCTGGATACACCCAGGACACCTACTGGGTCATCTTTCGAGGAGTCGGGTAAACTAATCACACTGCTCAAGCCTGAACACGTTCGCCTGTCCAGACGTGAAAATTCAGATGTTTCCAGTTCGCGCTGTTAGAATAGTAATAACATGTCCGCCTAACATGTCAGACATGCGGAGTTCAAACCCCCGCACGGCCAGGAATATGCACTGCTGATGAGCTCTAAAGAGAGCGAGTTTAATGCTTGCTCCCTTTAGTGTAAACTCACCAGAATAATTACGCCAGGATAGGAGAACCACTGTTTGTGAACCTGAACTCACCAATTGGTACATGGTTCGGCGAGTTCTGACCAGATTTGGATTACCACATTTGGAGCGTCAAAGAGTCCGCGGATTTCGAAATCAAGCATTGAAATAATTTGCGAAAACCGCTTTGGTTTACAATAAATAACTGAATTTTGCCGAGTTTTGACACTGAAAAAATCCTTAATCTAAACAGTCCGACCTTCTAGTAATATGGTATTTCATGTATTTCCATGTAGATCTGATGATACGTTGAATTTTGCTTGCCGACCGCAATGGACTCTTGCGACGAAGTGATCATAACAACGAATACTTTGTACCTACCCACTGAGCGGATCTGCCATCGCGGTGCATGGAAAACTAATTGAGATGTTTTTTTCAAATCTTGCTACAAACCAACGAGCCCCGTCGAACTAACCATCTAAGTCACCCGTTTTACGCTGAGTTACAACAAAGTACTTTTGATTCTTCGTAAGTGTTGTTTTTTGCCAAGAATACCCTAAGCAAGACTAATGTACGTGACGATCTGGACAACAGTTACCAAGTGGATTGTCTAATGATTCACTAAAGTGCATGCTTCAAGAGATTGCCAGTTTGAAGATGAAGGAGAATTGTTCACAAAATCAGTTCATATGACAGCCATTAGTATTACAGGTGCGTACATTCTTGATAAAACAGTGGCTTGATTGGCTATACAAGTAAACGATGAACACCAGTGCTAAGCAACAGGACAGATTTGGGTAAGGTTAAATAGCGAATTATATGATTGCTTTCTTTCTATTCCGAATGTGTTCGATGAGGATTGAGGAATACACGAAATGTATTCATTTGGAAACATCACCCGGACTTGAATAGCAGAACTGCAAATTTGTCCAGGAAGAAGTAAATGAAGGAACCCGGCTCGTGTGTGACAAAGCTGTAATGAGGGAAGTAATTAATTCGACGAATTACAAAACGGCAAATTTGTTAGCTGTCAGTCAACCAAGATTTTACGTCATAATCAGCAAATTAACTTTGTCATAAACCAAAAATAGGTCCTAGGCACAAATGTCGACGATAGTTGGCTCATGGATCTGTCACGGAACAGAAATACGACAGTGGGAATTCTGGTCCCCTATTCAGAAACACGACACCTTTCGGGACAAAAATTCCTGGGGATAGTGTTAACGTGAGACGTAACCAAATGTCTGATTGATAACATTCCCTGACCCGAAGGGCTGTACTTGTGCGCCGTCTCACATCTCATTGTGATCAAAAGTACTGAAGTATTTTTGGGATGATGAAATCCGTCCAAAGAGTTTTTATCTATGTATTTTGTGCAAACTGACAGGTTTTGTATAAAGTACAAGCGAAGGTTTTGCCGCAAATAACTCACAAGTTTCTGTGCACTTCTTGCTGCTTGGCTACCTGGCAGTTGTAATCCGGTTAGCTACATCATGGCTAGTTCAGTAAGGGTAAAAAAATTCTTCGACAAATACTCTAATTTGCGCACGAATTCGGTTTTAATGAGAGACTCAAGTGAATCCAGCCGGATCTCTAGTCTAAGGTGGTCCATTTTGGGTTCAAGCAGAACGTAAGCTTCAGCGTAGGTCGGGGACTAGTGCTTACCTGAAGAGCTCAAAGAAGAGAAAAACTGGTCTTGGGCAGTCGAGGGGATTTTAGCGACTTGGTGAATAGATAATAATAGATTATAACAATAGATAATAATAATAATGATAAATAATAAAATTTCTGTTTAGGTAAACGGAAAAGCTAAAGTCAATTAACTGACTGCTTGCACCAACCACAAGGGTATCCCACTGGGTGAATTGTCGAAATTTCTATCAAGAACCGAATTCCTTATCCCCGATTGGTGGATCTCAACGTAGTAGTTTCAGTCGCTTTTCCAGTTAACAGTTCTGATGGTAACTAATAATCAGTTCACTCTTTATCATAAGTGTTTCGGTGGTTCATCTTGTTGAACGACAGTTTTTACTTGGACCTCCTAAATACCTGGTTAACAGAACCCCCCGAAAGTGCTCAAGGCCTCCAGAATATGCTCGTTTGATCGTGAAAGTATTCCTGTAATGTCTGACGGAACAGCCGTTCCGAGTATTTGCCAAAAACCTGAATCCTCAAGTTCAAATACTATCCACTGATTCGAGTACACACAAGACCAGCTACTAGAGAATATGTTTCAGTGGAGTCGATATGAAGTAAACACTTGCGGCTCAAGTTCCGAACCTATTCCTGAATGCTTGACAAAGAACTATATGTGCACCTGAACAACTTACTAACAAATATGCCCACGTCTCTGACAGATCGCCTGTCTGTATTTCTATAAGCTAAAGAAGGTTGACTGTGGAAATTGTCACTTCCCTATGCCAATCATGACTTGTACTTGTAGAAAGGCAAACATCAGCCAGACAGTCCGGCAAGGAGGAAAAACACCTCAAGGAACAGCACGGAAGGGAAATCATAATTGGCCTCAAAACTGGCTTTTCTTAGGCCAAGTTGGTGAACGCGAAGTTACGTGAACGCGGTATGTCGCGATATCACTAAAGCATCACCTAAAAACCACCACTAAGTAGTGAGCTTCTACGGGATGTCAGAATGGTTCCAGATTCGCCTTGCCAACATTTTGATGGAAAACTATCTTAAATACAACTCTGCCGTACTATGCTAGAAGGGTGATGAGGACAAAGAATATTCAAAGGAATAATCACTTGTATTTTGCTTTCGGACTTCTACTCACTGGTGTTTTCTTGATGGGGCAAGAAGTAACCGACTTCAACATGTTCAAAGCCACGTAGCGGGTAAGCAAAGAAAAGGCAGATCCACAGATTAGATTCACAAAACCGTCCCAGGTAAAACAATACAGAAAGCACCCCCTGTGTTCATTTGCCCACTCTTTTGCAACGTTGAATGTGGATTTTTCAAATCCCCATTCTCACTTACAACAATTCAAAGCCAACACTCTTTGGGTCATCTGGTGATGTCAACATCTGAGGCATTGTCGTTTTCACATGAAGAACCATTAATAACAAGAGCAGACATCAACTTTTGACCTATTAGAAAGAAATGGGGCTGATCAATACGAACTCAGGTGGGCGTGCATGAACTGAGGCGATATACGCGGGGGTTCGGTGGGTAGGGCACTCACCCGGTTGTTGGGAGGTCGCTGGTTCGAGTCCTACACGAGGACCTTACCTCTTAACTTGTACTTATGTATGCCTGGGTACATATCCAAGCTTTTGCTAATTCTTGTTTCTCCTACACTGAAATCTACTATCGGAACTCCATGATATATCTATCATTGACAGTTGGTAAGTAGCGCGCCCAACAGGAAATTTATAGCCCTATGAAACGTAAACCGACTGTATTAGTTCTGTGTTAATCTGAATTGTAGGGTGACGCCTTCACATGCGAAGAAAACATATTATTAACACGCAACTCGCGTGTTATAGATTACTTTATAGATTACTTCTCTGAATTCCGGTTACTGTTGCTGGAATCAGTCGTCCAAATACTCCCAAAAACTGTAATCAGAGAAAGTAAGTGATACAGCCCACTATTTATCGGAATGTTCGAAACCCTTCCGCTTCTGACTAAAGCTTTCGTCCATCCTGGGGCTAATCAGGCATACAAAATTCAGAGGTTCTATCTATTTTTTGTCATTCTTGAACAAAAGTTGGACGCGAATTGTGAAATGGACTGATTTGTCAACTAATTTATTCCTATCTGGAGACTCAACGGAATTCCAGCTGAATCGCTTGATCACGGTATTCTTCAAGAGAATGTGCTGTACCATGGCCGCCTCGTGTCTTAGTTTGGGTGATACTCCGAACACAACGGTACGATTTCCAGATGGAATGCACTGCTCATAGGACTGTTGGAAACGCGTCGAAACCCACTACCACTTTTGTCCCTCCTAGGGTGCATCAGATAGACGTAATACACAGATTTTGTCAATTTTACATCCTACTTAGACACCAGTTAGCAAAAAAAAGATTTTCATTACCAAATTACGGTGGTGTTAACGCGTGGTTCATATAAACATGTACTTCACCATGTGAAATACTGTGCCAATCGAAACATGAGGCGGCTTTCGTTTGGGTGCGTTAGTTTAAAGAGCAACCTAACCAAGAGATCCGTTTGGACTTGGCTAACACCAACGGAATTTACAAATCGCTGTACTCAAGTGACGACTTCTTTTGATCTTGGTGAACTCATATTTAGAAATCTGCCGAAATTTGCTTTCTAAGAATTTATTTGATTTCATCTAGAAAAACATCCTGCTGGTGGCAGTCGAACCTTTAAAACGTCCAGAACCGCAAACCCTAAGATAGGAACCACTCAAAGACCCCTGTACTGATAATGCCTCCTCGAATGGTGAATAAAAGTTCGCAAGTTAGACACCAAACTCCACCCACCTATCTACAGTTAATCAATCAACTACCAATAAATGCACCCAAGCTAGCAATATTCTAACAGTATGACAGCAGTCGAACCGATTCGAAAATCGGTAGTGTGTCAGAAAATACGAGATAAAAACCAGCATTAACATGATACTCAACTACAGAACAAAAGGAATGTGTAATCCTGACGACTGCCTGCAGACGTCTAGCAGTGGAGCAAAACATATCCAATTACAGTGAAGTAAACTTTTAAATGCGTCCCCAGGATTTCTGATCGGACTAGACTAACTTTACTCATCAACGAGGGAGCAGAATGCTAAACATTCTGGGTGAACAATCTTTAGATGTGTTGTTACAACAGGTGCCGAGTGGTTAGTTTATGTGTTCGGTGCTTTTATACACCACATTTCTCCAGATTGCTTCCAGAACTTGTCAACACTTTGGTTATTCCATCAAACGGGTGGAGAATGCTCTTCAGTTTACTTGGTTTTATTTCGGACTCCTCGGTAGGTGAAATTCATTGTGTTAACTTAGACTGGACGCCTAAACCCTGTGAGCGTTGCATAAAGCTCTAGCGACTCACTTCAGTGTAGTTAAATTCACGAAATCAAAAACCGCTCCCAGCAGAGTCCATGTGATAGTATTGCTCCGCATGTGACCCAGGGAAGTGTGAGATAATCAAAAGTATGTGAGTAGGCTGTCTAACCCAGTTTGCGAAGCACTAGTTAATAGACGACGTATCCCACAAATTCTTTTGATCTACGCAAAAAACATATGGTTGTCCCTTTCAAGCACTAGTTAGAAACTCTTGATACATGATGAATGTGCAGCAACTTGCTTTCACTCGTGGTCTCAAACCTCAATCAAAAAGTTTGCTGCGAACAAGTGAGACTATTTATGAAAAACCAACGTTCCGAAGAACACATCAAGGGTTTGAGGTTCATCCAATGCCAAAGGCGTAAGTGGTGAGATAAAATGATCGCTAATTATTCGAATGTTATCACTGTAGTCGGCGGATACTAACCTCTCAGAACTCTACGGTTACCACCGTGTCCACATTCCTGGATATCTGACGGGCCGTGCTCTAAGTAGGTGCATATCTCGCAGCCAACCACTTATGCACTACATAGCTAAGCTCTTGAACTGAACTGGCGTCGATTAACTTGCAACCTTTCTATTTCAGTTTACTGACATGATCAGATGGTACAAAGTCTGGGAAAAACATGATGCAGATGGCAACATGGTCATTGTCCAACAACGTTGACCGAGAGGGTCACTGATTTGTGCGTCTGTCTTAGCATGGAAACCTAACGAATTTCAGTCCCTACGACATTGTTATAGAAAGTGATTTTGAGGTGTGTGTGTGTGTGTGTGTTGAACAGTCTTCACATACTCGGTGGACAAGTTTATTGGCAGACAGAGTATATACCACCGCTTTGTGATCAAGCTAAAACGTTGCCATTCAGCATCTCACATTTAACAACGTTCCACTTACTGCTGTTCTGAAGCCAAACTTCAACACGAATACAATCGCCGTGGCTTTCGACACCATCCCCTCAATCATCTAGAATGGAATATTTCCACTTAAATCCTAATCTGTTTGCCAGATGCTGACAAACTACAGTTGTAGTTGAGCCCAGTATTAACAAGGTTTTCCGCCAATGAAGTTAACCTAACTTGGTGACCATTCTCACAAGCGAATCCACACAAATTAAGGACACATGTTTTAACAATGAATTGCCAGGGAAATTACTCAAGAACTTGCGCCCCAATCGATCCAATATGACCGCTCATATGTGCCTTTTCGATGATCTTTCATCTACTACTTATTCGTCTCGTGAGTTGTTTAGATTTCAAAATACTGAGACCGCGGTTAGGATCTCATCGACCAACAGGCCTATATTCGTTGGGAGGCCCAAAGACACACTCCTCAAAGGGGTCTACAAATTCTGTCGTACCCATGATAAATGAACATTTTCCAGTGCCTTAGGAGTGATGAGCTCCATAATGTGGCAGAGTATGTAACCTTGTAATAGTGACCTATTGAGCGATGAATACTGTTGTATTCAGGAAGCAAGTCTAATTAATGCATCTACACCAATGACCGAAAGACGCCTACAAGACTCTAAAGCAATAGAACACAAACAAAGACGGTCTACCGATGCGAAGACGTTTGAGCCGATTTATGGCCGCGTATCTTTACCTATTTATATACTGAAGACCTCCGATAAGACCGTCAAGCCGATCAAAGTAAACTCACGAGTTTAAATCCGGCGAAAATATTTGGGTTAGTCTGCTACGTGTTTTAATCCATTTTTCTCACTTAACGCACCGTAGGATTGTTTGTCCAGCTGACTGATTGCCATTTCGCGAGGATTCAAGGTGAACTGAAACTACCCATATTTCTAAATGTGAACAAATTTATAGTAACCGTCCTGCTAACCTCTTGCGGTGAGCTTCCAGCGCTCCATTTAAGTACCTACCATCTTTCCCGAGGATTCACCTCCCTGGCTGCTCCCCCTAAACTCGGATAAGTGTCGGCAGTTTGTCCACCCCGATGTATTCGGAGAGAGTACAATTTCTCACCATATGCCACGACGACGAAGAAACACACGCACATATTTTGTATGGTCGGACTACCGTTAGATGTGGTTTGACTCAACACTGGAATGCTCAGCTTCTGAAAGCAGACATTTACACGACCGAATTGCACTTATTTCTCGGTACAATAGTAATAATTAACATGTAATTTACTCAGTCCTGAGAAGCGATTTGCCACTTGTTTCGTCGTATTCAGTCCCCTTCAAGTCAAAGTAGCCTGTCTTGATCAATAGGTTTCACTGTCTATCGCATCATCACGTGGTCTCGGAGAACATGAATGTGACGTGATATTTCAGATTAGGTGATGAACATACCAAGAGACGTATCAGCTTGAGAGCATTAGATGAAAGATTCCGATCATAAACTTCACATTTCCTACTTTCAACGAAGATTTTATTACTTGTGTGCAGGTCAAGCTGAGGAAGAAATCTGACGAACTGCAGAGTCATTCACATATTTTCCATTTTTATCTTGAACACTGAAGATCATAAGTACAGCAGCCGTCTTCCACCCGAAGTCCGAACTTTCTGATAAACAATCCATCCAAACGGAAGAACACTGCAAAGCAGAGGCACAGCTCCATAGGGTTCTTATGAGTTCCATCTTTATCAATGGATCCTAGTCTCTTCACGTCATGTTCAAACGTTTGTTACACTAGTGGTTACCAACTCACTGCTTTGTAGTTCGGTAAGTTGGGTTTGTTCTACTTAGTTTAATTAAAAAACAATCACACTATCCCTGGATCCCATTTTGGCTAAAATAATCTTGTTTCATTGCAGCTGACCGCTCCGGCTGTGATGGTATTGATTGCAATCGTTCCCCATTGGTTGCTTACAAGCTAACAAGCTTACAAGCTAACTTACAAGCTTACTTCTTTAACCTCATCAGGCAATGTGTGCTAACATACGTGGAAAGGTTTTCTGCACAGAATGTAGAAGCGTTTCCGAGTTTCCTCGGCACACTCCCGTAACAAGTTTCTCAGAGAATAGGCTAGGATTACTAAAGCTATTCTAGTATCCCATCACCTATTTTAAAGTTTAGTGATTTCCCGTATATTTAACGCCACATGATGAATAGTTGTTCCGCATTACATCTGCTAGTCTAGTTTTGCTCACTCGCACCATTATGAAAGTGTTACCGTTCTGTTTACTTCCTCCATATTTTAGCTTCGTAAAAAATCTGACACGAAAAGTTACAAGAGTGTCAACAGAAACGTGTTGCAATGTATGCTCATATGAGGCTCTGGGTTCACAGGCTTGCGTGCACGCGTGATGAATGCTCTGTGTATGGAACAGCTCAAGCACGAAGTTCCCCATTGTGTAGGTCGTTTGTTGGTGAAACCGAAATGGCCGCAGTATGATTCACCTCAAATACAGGAAGGCTTATCGGGTGGATGGGGCTCTTACTGGAACGACCCATCTCGTCACATTGACCGTACAGTCCATGGAATCACTATTTTTTAGGTTTCTGTTTCACTTTATTCACGATTTTGGGCAAAATTCCATATTGTTTGCTTTTAGAAAATTGGAATCCGAGACCTTTGGAATACAGTTACAGTAAACTTGAAGCCAGCAAATTTGAGTCGTACATTGCGAGGTGATTGTTTAACTAGACTGTGCTGAATGCGCTTTTATGATGATGACCTTTGATTTATTGCATGAGTCGAGAACCCACCTGCCATAACTTCGTCCAACAATACAGTGCCAGGTTGGACCATACTTTCGTTCAAAATCCTTTTTTATATGGCTTGCAATATCCTTTTCCAAATCAAAACGCTTCATTGCGTCAGCACACAACTCCAGAGCATGTCTTTCCATTTGCTTATCCATGTCGACATTTTTGACGATAGCTTTTGAGGACATTTTTCCAACTGAAGAATTTCGATGGGCTGCTATACCCTTCAAATCTGAGGAGAATGTTTTATCAAGTATTTATATATGCAAATTTTTCCGCGTGCTCAAACCCTCCCATGTGACGAAAGATGGCGAACTCCGCCCTACATATCTATGAATGTGTGTGAGATAGATGTTACGCTAAGTTTGTGGAACCAAAACGACGTTCGCTGAAACCATCAGCCCACCACACACGAACTGAAAATATGCGCCTTGGTATGCCATACAAGTTATGTCATGTCTATCCACATCGCCACCATTATCGATTGGTCCACAGTACATGTGCAGGCCATCCAAAACGGAGGCGACGCTACCTGTAATTCAAACGTTTTCTGTTCATGGGAATACCAGTTCTGTACAGCTCTATGCAGCCGAGATAACGAAACTAAGTGAAAGTTGGCCAGTATTCGAATAAGGTCAACTTTGAGGAATGTGATCCAATCGGAAAAAACAGAATCGGTCCTAATAAGGCCGGCCAACGTCAGTTACAAAACTTTAACCGCTTTCTCGTAACTATCTAGATCAAGGTCACAAAAAGCGACCACGCGTCTGGCTTCGGGATAGTTACTTTGTGTGAAACTCAGACACATCCAAGATGCTCACAAGTGAGCATATAAGTAGCCCCTTCAGCCACTAGAATTTCAAGGGATATGAAAAGTAAGATACGGGATCGAAATGTCATTCCTGAGAAGGGTACACTCTGCGTTGAGCATCTGTTGATTGGACTCTTTTCTTATATAAACAGAATGTGGCCACCACTGCAAATGCAAGTTTTATCTGTTTAGAGCAGAATGATACTGGATATGAGGATGTGGGAGAATTCTGTACGGACTACTTCACTGTACACCGCAAAGCCACGCGGAAATCGATGTTACCTGCTGCCAGCAGCGATGTTTCACCGGATATGTAATGCTATCGCCATAAATTATCATCAAATACCAGAATATAACAAAATTTAAAAAAAGGCCACGTAATAATAGAAGATATCAATAAATCGTAGTGTGTTAGAGCTTGAGACTATATGAGGAATGTAATTAGGTTGGAACTCTCGTCCCACCTTAAAAACATTGCCAAATTATGGTAAAGTTGTGTGCTTTATTCGGATAAATCGCCACTCGCATTTGTCATACAGAGTGGCATCGTCTTTCTTAGTTGACGTTACAATAATGTGTATATCCATTAAAATGGAAATTTTGACAATCGCAGCTCATCGACGAGCCAGTCATTGAGATAAGTATTCCCGTCCCCATTTGTTTAAAAACTACTAACAATGAACAGTTACATACTGATTTGGATTAGATGTAGAACATTGTCTTCCACTAATCTTATAGCACCCTCAATTAAGCGAGTAAAGCGAAACTTGAAAAATAGTGCGCAAACTTCTTCTAATGCGAAGTAAATAAACACTAAACTTCAACGATCTACGTATTTCTTGCTGTATTACTGGAAATCGAAACTTATGTAAAAACAGTTTCTTCATGCTTCATTTGTTTGAATAGGATTAACTAAATGCTTCTCCAGTTTTCCTAGAAATGTCGCAGTGACGTTCTTTGCCAGTTTACCTCGGCAGTCCGAAGGACGTGAACCTTACAGTTGAAATGGACGATTAGAAACAGCGCATTTGAAATGTTCCGACACTGGATCTTAGCATGTGCGGATCTACTCAGTTTTGATACCAAATGAATTTTTCAGCATTAGAAATTATCTTCGACGCAGCTGGATTGCTTAGTTCGTTACAAATGGATACGTACAATCGAAATTCCTGGGTACCTTGAAATTCAGATATAATTTTACCACCTGAAAAAACACTTTTTATCATGTCTTATGATTTTTTTGTTTGAGGCAGCTAGCTGCAACTAGCATAATTTTATTTTGTTCACAATTTTCGCTGTGCTGTGCCGCTCCTTATAGTCGAAGGTGCTTCTCGTGACTGAATCCCGTAAAATGTTACAATGAATCTGTCAGCAAAATACCACAACTGACTGAGGTAAACGTTATCCTAACCAGATATTTTGAAAGGCAAGAAAGACCCAGGGAATGATGTCGCATTCAGGACGCAGGTGAGTTCAATGCTGGCGTTTACGTTCTATGCTACTCGACCCGGGTGAGTAGCTAGGTTATATGCATCAAAAATGGGAATGGTCGTTTTAGCCTTGCGGCATATCAAACCACTGGCCATTGCTTGGATTAAGAAAGATATAGTCCGGGTTGTTTTGGATGTCAAACAAAAGAAACTGTTGGAATCGCTGGAAATAACTACTGGTGTTTTTTGGTTGTTTATCAGGTGGCAGTTGATCTGTCCTCCGAGTTTGGCAACCGGCTTGCAAGCGAATCGTCACCATGCTAGGGGACATATCCAGCGCAAGGTCAGTCGTGTTGTTGAGCGACACATGGCATACCTAGACGCATCAAAATTTTATATACTCCTTACTTCCGTGTTCTATAGAACAGAGTATCCGAAAGGTTACTAATTCACAAAATGTTGTCTGTTGTCAGCCTTTCAGCTTTGCTTAAAAATATGAGTGCATGGAACTGTGATAGGCCTAAGACTCAGCTACTCACAACAAGGTGGTTCGTCTGAGAAAATTACTCCTCTCAGATCCACTGGTGGTCACGAAAAAGTGTTGTTCCCAACAGAGATGTTTTGTAGTTTCCAATGCTTTTCCTAGGAGCTGGATGCCACATCTATTTTTTTTTACTTTGTCCGTCTGTAAAATGCGCAAAAAGCTAACTGACACTGAAAAACAAAGCTTTGCCACCCCACTAGATGGTAGACTGGCTTTGGGCTGACCTAACAGTGAGGCACTATCCGGACTCCATGATTAGTTCAGATGCTCTCGAATAGTGTTCCTCATACATAATAAACGTACTACAGCAGCTCCAGTGATGGCTGTTGAAAAAAAGACAAAGATTGATGCATCCAGGAAATGCGGTGTGTCCGATCTCACTCGTTCGACATACCAAAACCAGGTATGTGCCATCACGAATGAGAAACGGTTTCCACTATTCTGCATATCACAGGGAAATTCCCATCAAGCTCTTGTGTAGTGTCAACGAATCCGTAAACTGTGGAAGTACAGGGAAACTTGTCAATCCATACGCAACGAGGGAATTTTTTTACCTGCGTCTCAATGCACTGTCATTCGTTGATACAGGTAATGGAGTGTTGTTCCACCTGGCCGATAACAACAACAGGCTTTGTGAAAATAACTCTAACACATCTTGCAACCTTCCTGTGGGCGAATGCACGCCATGTTGTTGGATCACTTCGCTGATGTTTGAATCCATTCACAACAGTATTGCGGCTTTGTCGTACCAACTCTGACTGTGTAAGCTGTTAGGTATCTTACGCTTTGGAAGTATTTCAGAACAGTTCATGTCAATCGTTTTACCCAACAAATAGACCTAATCTGACTGAAAATGTCCACGAAAGCACCACTGCTCTTAACTGAAGCACGGTATGATTACTTGCGTAGCGTTTTATCCGCGGGGTTACTGGATGGTATTCACTCTGCACGCGATTTTCGGTAATTCTACAAAAAAACTCCTGATGGAACTTTATGGTGGATTGTTTTGCCTCTCATTTCGACGTCTAATTCTGCTCCCATCTGGGTCATTCTGTCTTCCATGAAGAGAGCTGTCTGTTTGAGATTTGTGAGTAATTTTCCACCAGAGTTTATTTTTTGGAAACAGAGAAACGAATGTCGTGAATATTAACAACGGGGCTCCATGAGACCCACTAGATTCTCATGGAGTAGAATAGCCCTGTGGTGTAACGATGCAGTGAGCCGTACACCTCATTATTTGTGAAATGCCAATATCTCTCCGTAAATCCCTTAGGCTCCCAAAAAGTAACAAATATAGACGAGGTTAAATTTACTTTCGATCATTGTGCACACCTCTATGCCGATTTGATCCCATCCGCTTCCCCCACACTCTTAACCCTGAGAGGATTAATTCTTTCATGGCTTGTGTAGCCCGGTCCCAGGTTAGCTAATGCTTGTTATCAGTTAGTTGCAAAGGCTTAATCCGCAACGGTCACCTACTAGGTCATGTGTCACAAACGTTCAAATCAAGTAACAATTCCTGTTCCCACTTGCAACCTTAACCGACAACATGAACACTACAATTTCTCATCCATTTATGTTTACACGGCTACCACCTGCGTCACGCGCCAGGCTTACGATCTGCAACCACATCAGGTCAAGCTGTATTCATGTTCGTGCAATTATCAAACACGAATGGACACCTCTGTCTTCACATTGCACACAATAAATGGGCATGCAACTCAGCCCACACACTCGCGCGCACAGGACAGGAAGTCAACCGAGCTCCACAAGACTCAACGGGCAAACACGGAACACGTGTAGCAGCCTTACTGTAGGGAAGAAACGCTCCGCGTCCGGAACTTCACTCAGGAACTCTCACAATTGTTCTCAAGCGGTTAGTCACTTTTTGGCTTATTCCCTTCTCGCATTGTATTTATATTCACAAGGTGCACCTAACTTTGTAAGCTATTTAACCGTAATACTCATACCTTATTAGTGTCTCTCTCTTCTGATATTCGAGCTCAACGCCTATATACTAGAGCACTAATAAACCCATCACAAGGAACCTCAGCGTCACATGCATGCATGTTAAATCCAAAAACAGGTGTACGCATTGTGGAAACACACTAAGATCAATATGATTTATGGCTTACGGCTAGTTCATTTTGCTGTCTGGTCTGATCCGCGTTTTTTCCGGTAAGGAAACCAATGGAGTGGTACTCATGGAACTGGCTTTTAATTCCTGTGGGTCGCTATATGTGCATGTGTGTGGCAGCAGAGACCTCAGTGATGATCAGAAACCCTGACTGACTTGGCACTACCGTATTGAGAAGGAAATGCCTGGAAGGAAAATTTAACTAAATACACCGGCTATGTTCCCAAAAAAGGAGTCGTTCAGTAATGCAGTCACGGGCAACTGTTAAATTTTCAGAATTCTGACTACGCGGGACTCACAAGCATCTACGGATAACTAAAAAGTCAAAAGCGCATAAGTATCAGCTTAAAGCTCACCGCTTACGGGCCACGTGACTACCTCCTGAGACCATGAAGGTAACGAACAACAATGCGGGACAAATGGTATAGATACAGCCTTAATTAATGACGCTCTTTACCGTGTTGACTACGTGACTGGTTTCGCAACAGTCAAGTGCACAGAACACCAAGTCAGAATGGTGTAAGTACAGCTTCCACTTATGCGAAAGCAGGTTTTACATATATTTTTACCAAAAGTCTCACTTTAGCCCTCACTGCACAGGTTAAGCGTATTCAACTTCGATGTCAGTGATCATAGTTGCCCGAAAAACCGCTGAAATGATTCACAGTGACCTGCGTATCATAAGGCAAATATGTTATGAGTTCTTATTATTATGAGTTGACAACATTACTTCCGAGTTTCGCATATGACTGTTATTTATAACACATGCCAAGGTCTGCGCACAAAGCCTCGGTGCACCAGCAAACTGATCAATATAAACAGCTAATGTTGTTATGGCGGAGCACAGTGATCGATAACCTCAGGTGTGTCCACATTGGTTGTGTGTTGGTGCGCGCGTTGCGCAAACCTTTTGGTGAGCAAACGTCACTTCGTAAGTTGCCGACTATCAGTCACATACGATACCTTACCTGCTAAAAATCATGGATTATAGCCAATTCAAGATTAAAAAATGTGATTTACCCGAGGAAACGAAAAAACTGGCACTCAAGACATACAAGGAAGCGATCGAGAAATGCAAGAATGAGAAAGAAATCTGCTCTTACATGAAAACAATGTTTGATAAAGAGTGTGTCCCGACGTGGCACTGCATAGTCGGGCGTGACTTCGCCAGGTCAGTTGGTAGTCAAATATTTCTTCTGTGAAACGCCTCTTCATGGTGCTTTTCTCTGCTTCATTATTAGGGTTCCCATAATTTATGAGGTTGGACGCCCTTGTGTATACGCCTCTTTACAGAGTCAGAATCACCGTCGAATGCTCGACAACTATTTCGCTAATCTAGAAGTTACTTTACTTTCAACTTCTTTTGGACACTAGGGAAGTCCAACACAAAACTTAAGAGAAAAGTCGGGGTTTTGAAGTTTTGTTTGAGAGTAAATCTTAAAAAAGGTTAGTAAGAGATGAACAGCACCAATTTTTCATTCCAAGAGAGAAAGCGCCGCGCAGAACATGTCCTATCAACCTGAGGTTTTTTGTTCACAGCGTTTTTCCACAGTAACTCGCTCTGAAGTTCTATAACACAATAAGAACTTTTCAAACTTCGGCTAATGAGGATTTTTCCGTCGAAAGCATCAGTGCACCCAACATCCTAATCAACTATCGAAGTTTAAGAACTATTTTATAGTGAAAATCTTGCCACTGTGGAATCCATAAGACCAGGCTAGTTTGGCTTCACTGTATAAATCCCCACGATGAGAAGTACAACCACCCGTCCTCAAAAGAAAACACCGATGGATTTTCACGGGTCTAGCCAAAAGTGAATTCTGTTAACAGCATAAGTTAAAACGATTTCTTCAAAATGAATAGTAATACAGTGATATGTGTCAACATGCGAATTTACGGTCATGCCCTAAACATTGCCCAGGTTGGGCCAGATAAAAGCTTACATGGACGCCATCGGTCCTGTTGAAGGTAGGTCAGTGATGGGGCATCCTAGTTACAAACTAGAGATTCAGCTGGGAATTGGTCAGATCTCCTGTTATCACCGACTCACTTTGCAACTGAGTGTATTCCACCAAATGTGTACAATTTTGTGTTTAAGTGGAACATAAGGCAGACAGAGACTCCAATACTGCGCCTATTTGCTGGGATTCAAGTTGGGCTAAATCAGCTGTCGAAAAGTTTCCGGTATTTTTATGGGTAGTGCGTTCCGTCAGCAACGTCTATAGATGTTCACAAAAACTTCGCGATATGAGCTCAAAAATACACATTATTTGCTGCTGGAGAATAGGTTGATTGTTACTGAAATGATCACAATTACCTATCAGTTGAAATGCCCAAACACTACCGAATACAATATGGACCAGCTCCTTTCCGTTAGAAGTGCTCAACACCACTTCGAAGTTTAGTTGTTCACCGATCATTTAAGAGATGAAGAAGCGTTAGTTGTGTCTTATCGAAAGGATGACTCGAAGTTCCGGCAGAAAAATTGTTCCTTTTTTCGTAATGCGCTACTTATAAGGTTGCTGAAAATTCTTCGACAGCCCACGACCGGTTTCGCCCTTCTTGGGGCTCATCAGGTAGGCGCAGTCCCCGAGTTTCCGTCAACCTTATGTTCTACTTGAACCCAAATCGGACTGTTTTCGAGAAATACACTCATCTGCAAATCAATTTGGTTTTTGTTCGCCTCCAACTGTAGAGATCATGATCATCAGTAGAAAGCCAAGCCACTCATCCATGACCACAAAATAAAAAATTTTCTCAATCAGCAAAGTATTGTCTTACTTTGAGACTGATGATTTCACTAAAATACAAGGTAAAGTGATGTTGTTTTAGTAATTTTCCGCCAGATCTCTACCGATGTAATAAGAGGAAAAATCATGAAGCAATACGGTAAATGATGGGTGGACAATTCCTTTGTTCACAGTGGATTCATCTCAGAGAGGTAGGAAAGTTCGGTCAAACCGGATGCGTCACCTATGAGATTAACACTAGTGTAGGTGCAAATTGAAGCACACGTCAACTTATTGACCCGACGAAGCTTTTGATTTTACACAGGCCCGTTTGGTGTGAATAAGCTACATTATCTTAAACCTGCAAGTTTGGGAACTAAAGTCGATCTTGGAGACATGACAGACGATTTGGAAGGACTTTTGTAGGCCTTCTGAATCAACGGGTTGAGACAAGATAGCATTTGAAACGACCGTGTCACATTCCAGTGTCATTCAGCTGTGGTAGTGTTTTCGGATCCTGGTAGGCGACTTCCATGCTGTGTGCCTCACGGGGACACCTAAAGTATTATTTTACCATCGAGGACATAAGCAGAGACATTTCGACCTAATCGTAGGGAAACTCCTGAAGAAGCGCTTTAGATCGGTGGTGCTGAATGGTACGTAACAGCTTTCCGTAAGGATTCCGGGATGATTTCAGCCGTAGAATCACCGCTGAGTGGGAAAATTTGGAATAACTTCCCCGATCCGTTTGTGGAAACAGCCTGAGTTTCCCCTAACAAATGGAATTTTATTTGTTCTTTCCCTTTTCCCTGGACTGAAATTTAATAGGCTGCATCCAGCACTGAATGAACCCATCCCAGCTTCCAGTCAAGTCGACTTGAGTATGTCCTTTTATATTTGTCACGAAGTTGGTCGAGATTGAGCGCTGAATCAGCCGAGCCCCCAACCCATATCGTCGACATAATGGCATGGTTTATAAATGTTTTTTCAACTGCGCTTTGCAGTTACTTTTTCTCAATTTTGGCCACGAAGGCATCTGCAAGCTGAGAGACAAGGACCGGTCCCATAGTCGTCTAACTGTTTTCTCCGTATAGAATAGCCTTACATGAGGAATGTACGCAGAACACATAGGTATACAACAGCTCTCGCAGTTTTTCTAACGATCAGGAAACGGGCGCTCACCCAGTACAATTCTAGGCATATAGTCACCTGTTCCAACGAAAATTACGCTCCTGGTGTCTTGACACACAGCACACAATTGATAAGTTGGTGAGAACCCTTCGACAACCTATTGCTGGCTTCGTTTTTGAGATCCGTCATTGGACTTATTCCACAAGTTTTAATCATTCTTTTTTTGCATTTTAGCACTGAATCGTACATTCAGTGAAGTACTAAGACAAAGTTGGTATTAACGAGGGACTTAGCTGACCCCCACCTCAATCCCTCATCCACACTATTCTTTAACTGGATGTGCTACGCAGAGTTCACCTCATCAAGATATCGAAACTTGTTGCCGTGACTACGATTTCTACCTTTCTTAGGGCTAATGAGATAGATGTAGTTGTCAAATTCTCGTCAACATTTTGGTTCTACGGCTACACGAACTGTATGTATATGTGTAGGATCATCTAACATCCAGCGGAAACATTTTCAGTTGCAGGCTTGGTATCCTGTATTGTTTGAGTGAATTATGGTCAGTGTCAATCGAGCTACACTCTATAACACTGTTTTCAAGACTTCAGCAGGTCACGGGGTATTTGCGTTTAATAAATATCTTACCACTGGGTGAAGGACGCGCTGCCAAACATTTTAATCCAGTTAGTTTAAACCACATGATCCCATCTAAAACGTTTCAAATATTAAGCTATTTCCTGAAATAATAACCATTTTTCTAACGAAGGTAAACGTCTGAGATTTTTTAAATTTACATCCATGATCCCAAACAAATATCCAATTTCCTCTCCATTTCAGCCACGTCACCTACGACGAAAGCAAATATATTCATTTTGAATATGGAAACCACACTGTGCTTTTATTTAAGTGTGGTTGATGCAGTTCAAACAGTCTGGCCTTCTCGTGTCCCCCGTCAGGTCGTTTGTTTGCGTCAGATAATCGCGTTTGTGCTATACCCAATATATCAATCATTATAAACTCCTGCTGAATTGTTTTGTCGGATGGGTGTGAAATACCTGCTCCACACTCCACTAAATTTGATTCTGATATCGACTGATTTTGATTTTTTCCTTCCCTCAGCGCAGTTTTCGTTGAAAAAAACAAGCAGCGCCGCGACCGTTCACTGAGCAAGTGGTTACATCCATCACAGTTCCTACCAGTGAAAATCGAAAGCTTCAGAGAACATTGTATCGATCTGGCGTCCTGGTCTATCAGTCAATCGTATAAATTCGTGACATGTATCACAAGAACTTAGTTCTTTCTCCAACTTTGATACAACTTGGATGAACAGGCACATGAAGGTGTGTCTTCTCTAACACAAGGTTCTGTGATCACTAGGCCCGAGCATTGTGTCTCACAATGTCTCGGAGCATTCGACCCTGTGTAAAGTTGAGCACCGATATATATTACATTTTTTGCGCTTAACAGGTAAAGAGCAGTTGCACAGCCCTCTACGCAGTCTTCCAGTACTTTGCCTCCCAGGTTCAGAAGTACGGCACCGGTTACAAAACAACTAAGATATGTGCCTATTGATAACTCTGACCAAAACAGACTAGAAAATGTCGGTAGCAGGTCGCGGTGTATGGGTTCTATATGTTCGAGTAACATGCTGTGTAAAGGCGGAATCAAGCTAATAGTGTTTGTGGCCACGTAGATCATACGTACGGTAATCGTTGTGACATCGTCGTAGCAATAAATGCACTCCCTTACCCAGATTAAGCCTATGGCCTAGCACGAGTGGCTGGATAGGTGTGTGACGTCGAACTACCTCGATGAACCCAGGCACATGGTAGTTAATGCCACTTGTGACTCATGCTGAGAACTCCGTTTCGATTGAAATCCGCCGGAATAAGACTAGGGGGACAGAGTAAGAAAGGTCCAAAGTTGTCAGTATGTCTAACTAACGACTTACCGCTCTCAGACAATATGAGGATAACAAAATTGTTGAAATCTGCCGTGTACAGAGGTAGCCGAGGCCTGTAGCACGTATATGACGGGTCCATGGCACATATATATTTGACCAGCTTAGCCTGCACAACGTTGGGCGCCGAAAGCCACTACTTGTACTGTTGTAAGCTTGGCTCCACAGAATGACCGAGTGTAAGGGTTGGATATTAACACATCCATCTATGATGTACAGATAAAAATATAAAAACACCCGATAGAGCACAATTCAATACAATATGTTAAGATACGTATCGCCCAGCTGTAACGTCTTTCTGTGTCTAGCTGCAATACCACCCGAAGGAAGCACGAGGGCGGGGATGCCTCCAGGTTGCTTAAGCTTGTACAGGGGAAGTCGAGATGCAGAGATCGGATTCGAACCACGGACCTTCCGGTAAGTAAATTCACGCCCTAACCACGCAGCAATCTCGCCTAACACGATACGGAAGTAATAGACGAACCGGCGACCTAACCCTGAAGCTCGGTGTGGAAAAACACGTGCAGCTCCTAGAAGCCGTACTCTCCCGGAGGATAGTGACGGATTTCCAACATACGATTCGTCTAGCATACATGCGTGAATACACACTTCTATTTAAAGCGAAGAAAACCCTACATGCACACAAAATCGCAGCACTAAGTGTTATGTTATCCATCCAATGACTGCTTTGGAAGGGGGGTCCATTATGATTTATTTTATGGAGAATATAAGGTCCCGGATTTGTCGCAGCAGACCTATATTCCGCACTACTTCTTCCTTTTGCCTCATCCTTTGTTTATGGTTCGGCTAAGAACGAAGGCCAACACAAAACACAATGTTCAGATTCGCCCAACGATTGCCTTTGCATGTTTCACTGTCCTGGCATGGCCTGTGCCCTTAATCAAGCAAGTTTCGTCAGCTCATGTGAACCCGAACTGTTTTGTGTGAGACAGACTGACCTTTTGTACTCCGGTCGGTTCCACCTAGGGCAAAAATTACAATTCGGAATTCAAAGTCGTGTTAGTTGTGGTCGGTTGCACGGACCGATTGGAAGCTTTCATCGTTTTTGCAGGACTATTTGTCAGCAAGCTTATCTTGATACCTCTGTACCACAAGAAAGTTACGATCATCCATTAGGTTTGCGTCTGCCATTGATACGTGCCATTGATACTGGACTTACAGGACTATGCCTGAGGGTATCAACTGCGATCAACTAGAACCATCTCAGTTGGAACCAGTATGAGGCGTCTAATGGTGAGCATGTTTTACTCCACCTCCGAATTCACTATAAACATCTGAAGATCTCACAGTGCATCTGACGTCTAAATGCAATCTTCCATTAGATTTTCGCCTGTCTTGGACCATCCAGTGGCTTACGCACAACCAATTGTACTGCCAAACTACAGTATACACGAGGCAAATGAATATGTGAGACACTGTGACGTACCGTGCTATTAAAATTGTCAAGAAATTTCCAAATGGAAAAATGTTCAAGTCCCAAATGGAGTCAAATATCTTACAGAACCGCCTATTCGTCCCTAGGCTAAAGAACTCCGAGGGGTATTCGGAACTGCGACTATCCCGTTGGTTAAGTTATCAAGTGTTCTTAAACATTTTCTGATACTTATTCGCCTCGTAAGAAGTTCAGTTTAATGTGATGTTAACGAATTTGCGTCATCCTCGATAATCTCAAGCCTGTGCGCACTGTTTATGTGTTGGTGCATGCGTTACGCAAACCTTCTGATTGTGAGCAGACGCCGTTTCGTCAGCTACCGGTTACATGTCACACACGATTACCATGGATTATAGCCCATTTAAGACGTCCTGTTGTGTGGACGCCGATTCTCTAGGACCGACTACTTGGTATTTTCTGCATAACCCAGTGATCAATCGATACCGGGTGTAAATAAACGTCAACCACTAGGCTTGTTTTCCAACATTAACTTATTTGTAACTGATCCGATGCTCACTGGTGTGGACCAAATGCAAATGGCAAGTCACACTGGATCCGAACGAAGTGTGTTTATGTAAGCTTGGTCGTCAAGGCAACCGCACTTCACTAGGCGACCGTTATCTGCCCACCCCCCGTGAACCGAGTTCCTTCGGTCGAACAGAAGAATTTAAAACTGTTTCTAGTGTGAAAAAGCATCAGAAGTAAATCCTGTTATCTTTCTGATGTTTCGAAACCTCAAAAAATACGGGTGTCTGAAATTCGGTTGTCCTTGATTCTGTGTCAGATGGGATCACCCGATTTCCATCCCTCAGTATTCACTAAAAACTACAAACTGTGACGAAATAAAATGACAGCAACAGCTACCTTCGGTTGTAGCTGTTTTTGCGTCTCCTAAAAAAATTCGCGCTATCAGCTTAGGGGTGAACGTGCGTTTGTTACTTTTAGTTCACTACAATATTTATATGTAATTTGAATGAACTAACGAAGATTGAGTTACTTAACCAGGGTGTCATGTGATTTCGGTTAGTATGGATCATTTATCGTCCCATGGTACCGAACGTGATCATCCAAACAGCGCTTGAGCAGTCCGCCAATTAGTCTAGGTAAAATCATATCGCAAAAGCACTTGTAATGTGTCACTTTCACGCGTAACAAACCGCTACTATTTGTATTATTGTCAGAGCTAATTTTAAAAAACAAGTAGACAAAATAAGCAATCCAGTAAACTAGAAATACCATTACACGGAGAGGTGGCTAATGAACGTTACCCGCTTTGTTCATCTCAGAGGGTAGCAAATTTTCTACCGTTACGCCTTGAGTTTTGATGACTAATTGACTCATGATTCGTTTCACATTTGTCATCCTCCTCGGGTCGCTACTGGTAATCCTGGCACTCCAAATTAAGGGCCATTCGGTTACTAACGTCTCCGCTTCCCAATGTTGGTGCAAACTCGATCGATGATAAAACGCTTGCCATTAACTTGCCCAGCTGAACGAGCGAGCGAACGATCACCTATGGTATCTGAGCTATCAAAATTTGGCTCAAGAGCAAGTCCTTCCTCTATGCCACGGTCTAGTGTTCATTTTGGGAGCCTTTTCTCTTTTCTCCTCGTAGAAAAGTAAAGAAACACTTAGCTGTTATCCATCCGGCTGGAGCGGAATGGAGCTGAGTTGGATTCTGTCTACCTACATGGGCATAGGAACCAGTGGGTTGCTCAACCCGCCCAATCTCGGTTACCCAGCTCCCTCAAAACTGCCTGGAGCATGTTGGTTGTTGATCAGGTGGCTGTTGACCTGTTCGCCGAGCTTGTCAATTGGCTTGCAAACGTTCCGTCAACATACGAGTAGGCATCATTAGTGCGCATGGGTGGGTACTTCTTCCTTGCCTGCGTGCGTTTATATAGCATTTGAAGACCGTCTGTTATCTTCCGACCTGATTGGCTACTTGGAGTTAACGATTCTCGTGAGTCTATTGATCCTTTTGCGATCTTTGTTGCGTTGTGGTCTGCGTTCCTTGGTGTTGATTGGTTATCCCAAAACCTTCCATTTTTAGTAGTTCGTTCTCTGACCTTGATTGGCACTGCGTTGTAGTCTGACGTTCTCGAACTTGATTGTTTGCTTATATCGCCCTATTTTATCCTCTGTAACGGTTAGTGTCCCTGCGTCCGCCGGTTAATTTGGTGTTTCGTTTGGGTACCTCCTCCAATCCAACTGATGCGTCCGTTTGAATGGGGCTTTCTTGCTTCTCGTATGAGTTCCTCGTCTGGTTACTTTTGCAGCTCGAAGTTCTGTGGTTATGGTGTTCTCTTACTCTTAGTTGTTTGTAAATGGGGTCAATTTCGATATGTTTGTTGATAGTTCCTTCAGTGGAGTACCACGCTTCCATAAATTCGCGTTCTTTCTTCGTTCTTGCTTGACCCAGTATGTGAACACCGCTCCAGTCAAACTCGTGTCCTTCTTAATCTTTGTGTACGGCGATGAGAGAGCAGTGATCGTGTCTTTCAGTGGTGAGCTTGTGTTCATGTATTCTGGTGGAGAGCTTCCTTCCTGTTTGTCCTATATATCGTTTGTCGCAGTCCTTGCATTGAATCCTGTATATGACATTGTTTTTCGTTCGCCTAGAGCATGCTTTCGTCACACCACCTTACCGGATTCTCTTGCCAATTATTTAGTTACCCTTGCATCCATATCTGCGATGACGAAAATTCTACAGCATTGTTGAGAACATCGATAGCACGCACAATATTTCTATTGATTAAGAAAACAACGTACAGTGTACCAACATAGTTGTCAAAACTGGAATTAAATTTGAACGATGCCTACGATGTCTGCCGTATCCGATTGCCTTCTTGTACAATGGTTTGGATAGGAGCTTCCACAAGTTTCCGCTCAGTGTGCTGAAAACTTTTGCCTGGCTTATCGGACATTTAATGCACGAAATACTCGCGAAATACACTGCTTCGCACACCGATTTGGTTTTCACAGAAGGCTCAGTTGAATCCCGGCTTAACCTCTCGTTTGTGGTATTCTCCAACTGAATATGCTGCGCAAAGGTTGATTCAATTTTCATTTGGTGCGATATTCCAGATATCGCACTATATTTTCTCGAATGAACGCTACTTGTGAGTAGTGCTTTTCTTACGTTTATCTCATCCTGAAACTTGGGACGGTGAACTTTGACATCCTGATAACCAAACTCGTCAATGTATATTGACATACTTTTCTCAATTTACTGCGAATAATATGCCAGAAGGTAGAAAAGCCCTGGATAGACGATGGAAGCAAGAGCATGGTCAACAAATGTAGCGATATTTATTGGTTGTGGCTGAAACACAAATCGAGGCTGGGTTTGATGAGACTTTCGGTAGGTTGGGTTTCGGCTTTTGCCAATTTCTTGGGATGGTGTACAAGCAACAGCGTCAGCTTGGTTCAAACAAAGAATACACGAAGAACTTGGGCTGTAAATTTGTGCTGAAGGAAGTCAGCTCATGTCAGGAAATGCCTTTTTCTGGAAGTAAAATGGTGTGTTTGCGGAAACTCCTGAATGATCTCGCATAAATCAGTGGTTTTCCCATAATATGGATGGCATCTTTCCCTACCGCATCGGTTTCCTTGTGAAATATTCGGTATATATATATATAATCTTAGAGTGGTTAGGAAACGATTTTTATTTATCCTGCTGTTATATCTTAACTTTGTTTCTTGTCGAATCTCTAATTGGCATTTAAGTAGCCAGTCGGCTGTTTTGACCGCTTACAGTTTCCAAACATGAGTAGACTTTTACGTATGGATTAGTATCAGCAATAGTTCAGTAAATTCCATTGATATAATGAGGTCAGTGCTTCCTCCAGCCCTGGTTCTGCTCGATCAAGCGATTAGTAACTCACACACTGCTGAGAGTTTCGTTCCAGAAAATTTTGGTGAGCAATTGGTGGACCAACCAAAACTTTTCAATTTTCTTTAGCACTAAAATGTTTTACCCCCAAGAAAGATCACACAAACTAGTCGCTTTGATTGACTTCCACCGGCAGCAAAAGCGTTACTACTGCTACGGGGGCTGACCCACTATACCGGCACGGTGACACTATTGTAGATGTTTGTGTACACAGTTAAAGGCAATACGCACTCTGATCACGAGGCCCCCATTCACCATTTTTGGCCGCTTATCAGCAACGTGCAGTCATGCTATCAAAGTGCAGGGATTCGCATTTTACATCGAGAAAACACTTCCAAAAGTACCAACCACAACTGAATGACAGGTAAAAATGAGTTTCCTCTTTAGAATTTCTGCATGCCGCTAAAATAGTAACCGAAACCTATTCGGGTTCAAAATCTTTTGCCTGTCCATCATGTGAACTGATCCCTAGGGCGTGTTTACGGTAACAGCATTTGTGATAAATCATTCTGTGTTCATCCATTGCGTGCGTAATGCTTTCACACCTTTCGGCAGTGGATTTATTTTTTTTTCTAAATCTACAATCAACTAGAGGATTCACAGAAGAGTTTCCATTAGGTTTTACTAACGCCGACGGACTTGAGAGCGTAGTCGTAAGGTGGACCTCGTTCAGAGTGAGTGGACTGGAACCAGTTTGTTCGAAAACGGTGGTCAAAACCGTTCACAAAAAATTAGTCAGCAATTTCCCTTTCACACTGGAATCAGCCAAGACAAGAGATGATTAACTGTTCATTTGTCAAAGTGCGAGCTAGGTCTTGGGCACTTACGATAAACAAACAGGAATTATGCAAAGGTTAATGTTATTGAAAAGCAGGACATAATTTTACCTGCTTACCAGCCAAACCTACCAAATGCGGCACAACATATGAGGTGCTGATAAAGAGATGCCTGTTCCACAAAATACCGCATTACCCGAGGATTGAGTGCACGTGCACTGAGGCCGTACACTCGGGCCTCTACGGGTCGAAATGCGAGGACTATACAACTAACTCTGTCAGGGCTGCCGAGATGAAACAGTAGAATCCACAGTAGAGGCCACAGGATACTGTTATATAACCTAGTCGCAAGAAGTTTAGGCCGCACCCGGCTTCACTGAAACTTGGTATAAGATATACTCAGAGAAAATACCTTAAGTTGGTTATATTTTACAACAGCAGTAAGTGCAGAAGTGACATTGTTCACAGCATATTGGATATGCTTTCAAACCACTGCACGCCATCAATCATGTGAGACCTTGTAGCCATGTCCACAGGGTGAGCCGCTAATTTGCTTTTTGATATAGTACAAATCAGTGAAACAACCTTTCAGTGGGTTTGGTTCTTCTCAAGCAAAGTTGCCAGGATGGGCAAAATGCACGGTGATTGTGCGTTTGAACACACACCGACCAGGGTATATATATATATATATATATATATATGTCGAAGTGTCCACACCTGTGGATGAGCATCCAACAAACATAACTGAATTATTTTGGAGTTAAAGCTTTCAAGGCAGCTGCATCATGATACATCAAACAAATTTATCTGTGGCCACTTCCTCATTAACAGTCTTAACTCTCAGGGGATGACTACGCTCGCATTCTGCTACAGTCCCGCAGATCACATTAACTAAGACATCGTTCTTTAAGGCAGAACCACGCTAAGACGACCGAAGAGGTATACTCGGACCCATTGTGTCTCGTTTGTGGCACCAGAAATCGAATTACTAATCGGACAGTGTTTGCAAAAGGGCATCATGAATTCTTCAACTTCTCGTGGATAACAGTATTAATTTATATATATATATATATAACCTACCGTGGTTAAAATAATTGCTTCAGTAGTTGCTGACCATGAAAAACCCAAGTACACACTGGACTTCTCTGGAGAAAATCTCATTTGAGTTAAATCAGATTGTAGTGCGCCCTACGTGAACAAGTTGGTAGTCGACTTGCATCCTCATGCAGATGGGAGTTTGTCACTTCAAACGAACTAGGCCTGAAACCTGAGTAAACGGCTCCGTTCTTTCATTGTAGCGCCCTTCTACATTTTTAAACCCTAGGACTTTTAGCAAATTCAGGTCTCAGCAAATGATAGGAACACTCACTCGATCAGCGTTTATTCAATTAATTTGTCATTGTATGTGACACACGGTCAAAATATCCTTATTCTTTTGTTCGTATTCCACCCCATATATGGCGGATCTGTATGACTGAATAAAAAGAATGAACTACTTGAAGGTGCGCCTGCAGAAAGATACAGAAAATATAGTGGAGAATTGACATCACCGGTCACCGATGTCGGGTTAGCGTCCGTCGGGAAACAAGTCTAAAAGAAATTGATATTGCAGTCCGAAACGCAAGTGGGCAGAAGATCACACGGCGCGCAGGAACTAAATTCACGCTAAATGGGCATATATTTTTGACCTAGAGTTATTACATGACCGAGACGCCGGCACGGTAAAACGAAGAGGGTAAATCACTATCACCACCATTCTATGTGCAACAAAAGTATGTGTCTATTCTACAATAGAGGTCAAAACTGCCGAATTAGGTCGCTGAAAAAATTAGTATGCCGATAGTCATCGGCGTGGGGCTGACCACCCAACGCACATAGAAGCGATGTGTAGCTTACTGATCATAGCCCTGTCTAGCCTTATTTTTTTGGGCCTTTGGAGTTCGGCGAGACAGTCTATAACGTCATGCCAACTTTCTGTTTTTTGAAATGCGTGGTAGCGCTAGTCGTGAAGTAGGCGACACCGAAAGGCACAGCAATCGCATTCAAAGTTCTTCATGAGCTTGTTCAATGAGGATTCACTGGAAGAGCCTGAAGATGTAAACTCATGTGTTGTTTTCAATAGCTAAACGCAAATAATGCACTATTTTTATCTGAAACAACCAAGATGTTGACATCTGGCCAATATAGCCTGTTTAAGGTCAGGTGGTGACTGCACGACTCATGAAGAGCCGGCGGTAAAGAGGACTTTCTGGCGGGTGAGCTTGGTGACCCGACTTTGAAAATTCACCATGGAGCCATGTTGCAGTCGAACCAGAAAAGGTACGAAAAGCCGCCAGTATCCGAGGGAGTGAGAGATAGAAGGTGGGCGCAGGACTATGAAGCTGATCTTTTCAATGTGGATAGGCAATCAACCAAATTAATTCGCGGGCCACACAGACATCGTTTCAGAGTGAAGAAGCCGTGAAGTTGCAGGCATGTCTCCGGTTATCCACAGCTTAAGATCTTGGTGTTGGAGCATCGTCTTAATGGCAACCGGCTTGACTAAAGACGGTGTAACTACGGTGTAACATAGCTTCTTTGGTCTCATATGTCTTGTCAGCTGTCTGTCTGTTTATCACCAACAGTCTCCAGCCATACACAAGCTGTATGCTTCATACAGACAGTCTCAAAATCTTGTCGCGTACAGCTGACTGTAAGTCTACGAGTCTGCCAGGCTGCAGGTATCCACGGTCCGAATTTTTCACTTTTTGAACATTTTCCTATAAGTTGGGCAAATATTTCAGCACATTTAATAAGGTACGGACAATCATCCGTTCCCACCGTTTGGCTGCAGAGATTTTCAAAGCCAAGCAATATCTCGAAAACGAAAAGCTGCTCTTTCCACAGTAACATCATGTCATTTTGGGAGTCACATTCCCCGCGGTGAAACCCTCATGCTGATCGGCTGAAGCCGCCCATTAGAAATAAACTGGAGCTATGGGGTTTTTGAGGGAGTTGTACGAGTCAATCTAATCCGGTTGCATGTTTTAATGACATGCTGTGCACAGCCATTTGTTTAACTGAACGAATTTCCAGGGTCACCGACGACCACCGATTCACATATGACTACCAGTTTAAAGAGATTGTGATTCATGCACAGGCCGGCATTCTCATTGGTTAGTTGTGTGCAAGCCAAAAAGCGCGCACAAGCTAAGTGAGAATGATCCTTAACCTGCAGATGCTTCATTTTTCAAAACCTTTGCGGGTCAACCGAGATTTTAGGCAGAAATGTTTCATTTTGCTTTATGTTTGCTCAAACCAAAAGACATCCTAATCTGCTTCAAGAATGGAGGAATCTTTTTTAATTAATCTCACTTCTAAATTATTGGTGTGTATTCAATTGTAAAGCTTCAGTGCTATTGCTTCAGATGCTTTTCAGACGTGTGAGAGAAATATGCGGTACTTATGCGTGCTGCGGCTAATCGAAGCGCCAACGCTATTTTGCGTTACGTGTGGGTGTACTACAAATGCTGCAGGCGGCGAGAAAAACCTACGAAAAGTTGAGAGAAACTAGTAAGTTGAGTGCATTTGCAAACAATGTGCGTAGTACTAGTTTTCAAGTACTTTTTGTGTAAGGAGACGGAGACAATCACCCGCTGACTACTTAAGCACAACCATAGGTTTTCCAAGTTTTTGTAAGATCGAATTCCGGTGAATGGACGGCTAACCGAAGACAACTCTGCTGCTTCACCAGATCTGACGTTCTGGTTTCTGATTTTCCACAGCTTACATTTCTCTTGTCGTATGTCAGGCAAGAAGCCTCTTGTTTTGCTCTCCTTCGCTTCGTTTTTGCCTGCCACCTTCAAATCCTAACGATTTGACCTTGCTCGATATCCCCTTTCACCACCCAAAACCTCCTCTACTCACAGTCCCCGCCAGTCATGCCTTTATTCTGACTGTAACCTTATGATCATGCCTGACGGTTTGCCCCACACAAGTTGGGAATAAACATTATTATTATTATTATCCACAAGTTCGAACATCAAAAACAGTGGACGTAAAACTTGAGAGCGCTCTAAAAGAGAAATGGCTTCAGAACACAGCCCTGAAGGATTCCAACGGAGACTCCTGAAGAAGAGTGGTACGTTGCTTGTACCTTCTTTCATCACGCTATACTTAGAAGAAAAAATTAACCCAGCATTGAATCTCTCCTTCCGTCCTAAGAGCCTCAAATTTGTGCAGTGTTTGAACGCATGGGACTTGACTGAATGCTTCTTAGATATCTAAGACCGTGGCGCTCGACTTTAGTTCTTTGCATTTGGCCTGTGCTAATACGACCATGATTGCAAGAACGATTGTCACACAAGGGCGCTTTGAGGCATGCTTGTTGCGCCAGTGAAAACTTGAGGTAATTTGTTGATTAAGTAGAGTGGTTTGCTTTGGAATTTATTCCATCACATTTCGTTGCTTCCTGGTGGGGCAAACGCATTTGAGTGCCGACTAATAAGCGGTCACCAAATTTGTAGAATGGCGTAACAATCTCTTCTTTCCAAACAGAAGGGTTCGCTTTATCCGGCGACCAAACAAGCGTCAGGTAAAATGCCTAATCCAGTTGAGCGACGTTTTTTCAGGATCGTTGCGTGCAACCCATATGGCTCCAACACCTGAAAGGGTTCGACTTGAGCAAGCCTTCACTAACATCCTCTCCCAGTAAAAAACAGGGTGGTTGGCTGGGATAGTCCCACCTCACAAAGAATGGATTTACTGAGTTTACCTGGGCAGAATATGAGCCCTTACAGTGTTTCCTTGTGCTAGATGGGGGGCACTCGTGGGTTCTAACCTCTTGTTCTTCAAAAGGTGGCACTTTGGCCAGTTGTTTCCGTAGACACGTTTACCCAATCATTGCTTATCTTTTTTCTTGCCCTTGTATATTCTATTAGAGGGTTATTTTACTTATATTATTTTCTGCATCTTACGCAATGTTAAATCATTTTCTGGGTATTACGTAGTCTTTTTCGAAAAGCAAGTCATTCCTTATTTTCAGAAAATAGCGAGTCCTCTTGGACGAACTTGGGATCATTTAACTGCGTGCTCGTTTGTTTTGGAGTAAAAACTGCCTCGTCTTTGTGACTTTTCTGGACATTTTTCGTCCATATATCCTTCACTGAAGCCGGTTTAAGCCAGGTAACAGAATACGGACATTCCTAAGAAATCTACATGGAAAAAGCTCCGACTGTAGGTTTGAGATTCATGGGTCCAAAAGTCAGCACACCGTCACCATCATGTTCTACAGGGTTTTTTCACTTCACTGAAGCAGTTTCTCTCACTCGCTGCTTCAAGGGTCAAGGGTAAATGTTCCTGAGGAGGATAACGCAGTGATAACACAAAACTGAAGTGCTTATAGAATGTGCAACGAAACACCGAGATGTTTAGTGTATTAGAACAAACTCGCATCAGAGGAAGTTAGGGCCAGGCAAACAGTGGGTTCATGCTTAGGACTAGGGGTTCGAAGTGGCGACCGAGGGTGAGCCAGTGTATGAAGACTGGTTATCAGTGCGCCATCAGACTATGTATGGCTGAGTCGTGCCACCATAATTTTGAGGGCCGGAAACCGACACTGAACTTGTGTAGTTACAAAAACGGGGTTTTAGCGTTACACGTGATACTTGGCATTAAAGCTGGCAAATTAGGGCGAATAGCCGCTGATCTGAAATTGTGTAGGCAGGTCGCATATCCCGATTTTTACAACCACGAAAAAATGCTTTCTAAGACGGGTTTGTACTAATCTACCGCTGCTTTTCTTGGTCTTGACCATTTTGGTGTTCCGCTGCAATTTCAGTTTGCCCCGTTCAAAACTTTAACGATCCTGATAACGGCATGCGTTCAACCATAAGCACTCGGATTATCTCTGCCCTCCAAATAAGCTATATTTGACAGAGCTACCAGTGAGTTTACCCAAATTCAACTCGCGCCATACTTCTGAGATGTAAATTTCCATTTGTGTCTACTACGCATTTCTGCACCTCATCATCTACGCTTACGCTTTTCGTGACCCCGACCATTAGCTTAACTGTCCAAGGTCACCCAGTATAAGCAGTGTGTTCCAGCGTCCGTTCAAATTAACCGGCTTTACGACTAAACTACTCGTGCCTTCGGCCTGAGTGTTCCAATTTCTCGTTTTTCGTAATCCAGTCATACCACGCGATAAACACGTGGCCTTGGTTTTGCCTTCATCATGCATGCTGTTTCCAACCACGTTCAAACTGTGGTGATCTGATCATTTTTTAACTGTTACGCTCCACGCAGGCTAGGAAATAAACTTATTAGTATTACAGGCTAATACCTGCATAAAGCAGAAACAAATTTAGTCGTTCTCGCTGCCCGCATGTGTTCCGGCCAGCATCAACAATTTACAGCACAGCACCGGAGTTTTTAGAACGTTTTAGTTGTGTGTGGCCTACCAGGGAGTGGAACGGACGCCGGCCCATCGCACCCATAGCAAATGTTTTAAGTTAGCGAACTGCACCGAGTCGTATAAAATTTTCAGCCACGGTAATAAGTTGCATTTTGTTTTAGCAGTAAATAAAATGATCATGTTGCATTAAGGGCGCTTGGTTATAATAATAACAGTGGCCGGTCCATTCCGAGTTTGTGCGGACAAATAATACAAAATTATTGTTCGTGTATTCTTGAGATTACTTCTAACTCCAGTACTCAAGCTAACGAGTGAAGGAACAAACTTCTCCAGAAAATTTCCCACCGTTCTCCCGGAGACATCATGCTGATCCATGCCGCTCACTAGAAGCACACCCAAATTATTCTCGCCGAAACTGTGCGGTTTTCGAGGTTGTGACTTTTACGGGGAGTTAGTCTAATCCATTTACACTTGTGGAAGATATGTTGCTCACAGGATTTTGTTTAAGTGAGCGAAATTTCAAGGTCACGGACCATCACCGATTCGCATTTTGCTACCAGTTTACGGGAGATAAAGCACGAGATCGCACTTTACAATATTTTGGCGTTTTTAAGAATAAAATAAACATCTACAGAATATCCCATGCAAATTCCACCTAGGAAAATCGGTCATTGACGTTGTTTGCTTTATACTCCCCAGATTTAACAATCGAGATAATTTTGTTCAGCGAACTTCATCACAACACTTTTTCTTATAGAGCTCAGCTTCCATTAAGTACGACATTGTCAAAAAACAGCATGAATTGTGCAATGGAGATGCGAGGGCCATCTCTGTTGATGATTGCCTTTCCCAGTTATGCATAACTAGCCCGTGGACAATACAGCGTCAGCAGTTAACTTTCGGTAGATTACCAACTCAATGGTATCATTTCTATTAGGAATATGACTCGCCATGTGTGGAATACATCATAAAGCAGTCATCATGATAACGGTAATCGTTGTCACTCACCTCGACGACTTATCGTCACTGCAGCATGCTAGGTACGTGTCAATGTGCGGCGCTGATTATGAGGCCCCACCTATACACGATGACCTAATCCAACGGCTAATGACGACCCGTCATACCCATAACTGTATTCAATAGCGCCTATCTTGGCTACTTATGTTGATTGCTAGGCCTCTGTCTATGTGCAACTCCGAATATGAGGCCTCACCTAGGCTCAGCAGCCTAACCCGATGGCCGAACCACGGCCCGTACTCGATGTCGCCTACCGTGGCTACTTATAGTATCTGAAGTGCCCGTACACATGCTCGTAACTGACTAAAGCCTCAACTATACACAATGGACTAATCCAACGACCAACGGCGGTCCTCCATATCCATACATGGCATCCGTCTGCCAACCCCATGCCGAAAAAATGCACAACCACTTGAAAAAATCACGTTTCTATTTATTGGTTGCATCGGTACAAACACAATGTGTGGTCAATCCAGTTCTCAGTTTCAGGAAGCTGCTTTTACTCGACAGGATATCTGAAAGGAAAAATGTATAATCAATTACGACACCCTTTAAAACATATAATTAAAAAATTGTAATGTCCAACTCAACAAGTGCTTACTAAATCCCTTTGTCCACAATTCCAAATGGGTGTCCACGGTGAATCTGCAGTCTTATTGTTATAAGGGTACACCCACCACTTGCTCAATTAGTCCCGTGTGTACATCGATTATTCGATAGCGGCATTCGGCAACTATATGCATTACTGAGCGTAGCGAAGTTAAAGCTAAAGAAGGGTGTATATGTCAGCCGTAGACCAAGTGGTATAGGCTTGAGCCCTGGGATCAAGGAACACGTGCGTCATCGTGCGTGCACTCGTGCATGCAGGGGTAACGAAGACCTATTGAGTTGGCGGGTACTTGGTGTCAAGTCTGCTCAATACCCGGTTTGGACGCCCTGTTTGCTCTATTCCACCCCATCTGGTCGGTGATTTACATCCCCAGAGATCCCAAAACGGACCAGAAAAATGCCTGCGATCTTACATTGGCCTCGTCCTACCTCTACAGATTCCCCTGGCCAAATCAAAGACCCCGCTGCTCACAGAATTGCACATCCCAGTCCAATCACCTCAAACATGACGTCCGTTACGGGGCTGTCCAGAAACCGAAGTATGTCAGTGCAATGATGGCACGGCACTGCCATACCCAGTTTGATAGCACACCCGCAACCAAGCCATTCCTACACTTGACTATACCTTCTCGCCAACTCGGCCCATTAGCTACAACTACGAACAAATTCATGATTCATTCTGAATATAATCTTATGATCACGCCACCCATCAGTTGTGAATAAACATTATTATTATTACCTCACACTGTGAGTGCAGGGTGCATACCAAAGGACGGGATGACCTTGGTCAGTTCATTCAAAAACAACTGCACCTTTTCCTCCTTCTTGAAGATGAGAACGATGTCTGCATGCTTCATATCGACAAGGTTTTCGTTAGATATTTGAAAACCGGGGGCCAGAAGACGTTAGTCAAGAATTGTGACCACTTCTGGCCGCTGTTCTTTCGGGCCGCAGTCTGTCTCACATCATGGCACCTTCTAAAAGTCTTTCTGAGGCGTTTCCTCTTTTGTGTGCCGGATACAGACACGGCTGTCTTATTACCTTGTCTGAATGACAGAAATAAACCCCGTGCGCCCTCAGTGGACACAAGAATACCCTTAATACATGCCGGTCTCAATTTGTGACGATTTCTTGGCGAATCTCAACTACAATAACCTCAAACGACTCATCCAAGATGTTCATCTACTGGGCTGTCCACGGACCCAAGTACGGCGTTGCAATGACGGTACCGCGACTACCATACCGGGTGTGAAGTATTGCCCGTAGTTCACCATATCCACAACATTTACCGGATGAGGGTGTTACGTGCACACACAAGAAGGCCTCAATCCGTTTACTTTGTGCCAGGACTTGAAAGCACTGGCCACCTTATTGTGCTGTCTGCCTGTTCTGCCCATACACGCACTAATTCTACCAACATCACTATCGATGGTTCGGTATGGCCTTGCACCTGACATAGCATGTGCTGAGCATCATAGAAAAGAACTAAAAACTTACTAGCTGTGACGAATTCCTTCGCTTGGTTTTGCAGGACACCTGCCACAATGATAGGAGACTTTTTCACACACAGGTCGTTAAAAGCTGTTCAATTTTGAGGTTGCGGCGACACAGGGGGCGAAATTATTGTCTTTGTCGTTTCGAGATTATTTCCAAACGCAATGCAAAATAAAACACGTGAAGAAACCGGATCTTTCACAAATTTCCCACCGTCATCAGAGGTACATCACGCGAAGCCGCTGGCAGCCATTAAAATATAAATTCCGCGCCCATGGTGAACCTCGAGTACGTTTAAACAACTTCCAACAAAACTGCGCCCGCATGGGATGATCTAAAGGGACCTAATAAATGCCATCAAATGCTGAAAGTTTATGTTAAAATTTTTCCTCCTCCGAACTATGGTTTCAGAGAAATTTTGGGTGTGCATCTAAGGCTCGGCCCAATCCATCAGTAGTCATTAAAACTTTTAATTCCCGCGCCAGAAGTAGGCAGTGAGTACGCTCAAACAAACTTCAGCATAACTGTGGCTACCTGGAGAGGCATTAGGGTTTCAAAAAATAATATCAAGTGCCAAAACATTGTGTTAAAGTTTTTCCTTCCAAAATACGGTTTTATAGAGATTTGCGGTAGGCATCCAAGGACCGGTGATTATGAGATGCCAGCTGACATTTATCCAAACTGCAAATTTCTCCACTACACCATTCTACTTACGCTTCCCGTGTTTCTGATGATTAACTAGACTGTCCAGGGCAACGCGGCCTAATCAATTGCCTTCACTTTTAGCTCTAATTGGCTGGCAGGATCACTGAAATACAGCTGTTTCTCCTTATTTTCCGTGCCAGGCAGGAACCTCTTTTGCCTTGGTTTGTTGTCTTGTTGCCTGCCGTCTTTGAATTACACAGCCTGATCCCGCCCCAGTTTGATAAGTACCTTAAAAGACGGAAAACCATTATAACTGTGTTTCTGTCCTCGATGCTCACCACATTAAGATTGTGTCATTTGGGGCGTGACTCCGTCTGCAGCAGATAATGCTGATCGTTTGTGTGATTACCCTTGACATCAGTCGTGCCCCTATTCTGATTGTACCATCACGTTCATACCTGACCACGCGCAACCCACCACGTTGGAATAAGCGTTATTATTGGGTTCCTTGGGAGAATGAAGTAGTGCAAATGCGCAGGAAGAAATGAGAACTGTAAAGAAAATCATTGAATTTGCAGGTGGGACAGACTCGATATGCACCGAGATTGTTAAATCCTAGGAAAGAATTGAGTGGATTAGAATGGAAAGGTCAGAGGTTGTTAGGGCCTTTCTTGCATTTGAATCCAGAGTTCGAAAAAGACGAGAGAAAATCGGAGTAGGGAGAGAGTAGTTCCGTGTCTGCCATCAGAGTGGGTATGCCAGTAACTTACCATCATTTCGTTGACACATTTCGGTTTTTGGATCGCGTTGTTACGGACGTCATGGTTAAGGTGATTGAATAGGGGATGTGCAATTCTGTGGCGACGGGATTTTGGCTTACTTAAGTGGTCAAAAAAGGTTAAACGAAGCAGATATAGGATCGCAAGCGTTAGTGATTCAGTTGAAGACTTTTTTAGATGCAAAGTAGAAACCATGTGGAGGGGATAACAATCGCACCATGCTGACGGAGCAGCTGCCGCTGAAGATCGAACCTTTGGGATAGAAGGGGAATGAATGAGATCGGTCCGGAGAGCGCTATATATCAGATGGCATGGAGATTACTAATACGTAATAACCAAAAGTTCATTACAGTTAGGGTGATGGCAGCAAATGGTTGAATGAGCCAGGGTAGTGGCAGATTATGTGCTCAGTAACCCAAAAACCAAGGACTGACTTGGCTTGCCAATATAATGGTAATGTAGTAGGAAGGGCATAAAATAAACTGGTATGGGTGCGCTTCTGTTTGGTAAACATGTAGTTTACTCAAATAGCAATGCAAGAGCCGAGCACTGACGGCAAAGAAGTGCCTCATGCTTTCAAGCAGCATCAGCCAACCGGCAGGCGTAAGGCTAGGCCAAATGTGCATTTGCGTAAACGTTGTTTGCCGAGCAGAGAGTACGCCGATGCATTAACGAGCAAGGATGGCCGTTTACCCTGTTGGCAAGAGCAGTTACAGAGTGAGATAGGCAGGGAACCGTTTTATTCTCCAGCTCTGTTAGAGTCTCATCAGAAGTACTCCGTTGTCCAGCGTGACAGCAGACAAATAATGAATGATAGAAATCATGCTTCCCGAATGACGGACGAGGACTAGCCTACCTGAAAGTTGCTGTGTTGGCTGAAAATACTCCAATCTGGGAAGGTAAGAGTGTAAGTCACTAGTCCCCGAATCTCAGCTCTCAGCTTCAATAACACGTGGTGCATGACGGAAAACCCCATAGACACTAGCTTGACCCTGCTCCTACATCAAATACGAGCACCTCTTTCCCGTCGGTATCAATGACGGCCTGCATCGTAGTCTGTCAGCACTAACCGTAATCAATCTGAAAAAAACAGTAAGCCGAACCGTTAGTATTGACAGGTGGCCGGACGCGGCGACATTGACTCTTCCAGTGGTAAGGCATGCCACAGTTTTAGCATCGGTTCTTCCGAACGTGCTCCTACGATTCCGTCCTTACAACGGTGAGCTGTTCGCCTAGTCGGTCTATTGGGTCCTCTGGTCCTTCACTAGTGAACTATCTCGTTTGTCCTGCAGCTGCGACGTGGCCCGTGGCACGTCGGCCGATTCCGTTGCATCAGCTCCTCCACGCTCAGGTGGACGGTTGCTCTCGTTAGCCGCAAATGGGCAATAAGCACCGGCTGCACACTTTCGACGAACTGGTGAGGCAGCAACTGCTGGCGCGACATTCCCTCTAGGCCCGCCAAGGCACGATCCAACCAGTGCTGCAGATTTAAGGAGAATATCGTCGGGTTACGCCCCGGTCCCATCCTGACGGCCTTGAACCACCTCACGGTGTTCTGGCCTCTTGGCGGCCTGCTGGTGTGTTGAACTAAGCTTCAAGAGCTCCCCTAGCGGGGGCCAAGCCCACCTTCCTAGGGTTGCAGTTGGCCGCATCCAGGGTTGCCCTCGACCGGCCTCTGAGGAGGGTTTTCGGAGCCGCTAAATTATTCCGGTCAGGCCTCAGTCCAGCCAATTCCAAAAAATCCTCGAACTCTTCCCGGAAAGTGTGCCCCTCCCCATCTTCCAAAGGTTTTGGCAACGTGGCTTTCATCCGTCTCCTTGTCACGGTTCGAATGAGAAGAGGAATGACCTTCGCTGCAATGTCATTTATCAGCAAACGCAAACCAAGCGGATACAAGCCATTGGACGCAAAAGTATAAGGCTCGTCTGCACGAAGCTGTTTGAGGTGGAATACTCTCAAACTACTTCCTGAACTCTCCTGTACGCTTTTTACCAATAAACAATTATAAACGAAAACTGTGAAGCGATTCCATAGTTTCTCACGCTAATCTTGAGCTTTCAGGATGTACAGGGGGGGAGCCTGGACCCCGGATATCAGATGGCCTGGATGCTTCATCACTGGTATATACAGGTACACATGGGTTGTCCAATCAACCAGTGGGTTTGGCGTGCGCCGGGAAGAAAACCTAGCCTGGTGCCTGAAGATGCCTGACACTACTACTGCATACCTTTAGCTCCATAAATTGCTCTTTCCCCTATGCACCCAATCAGTTTGTGAGGTATCCTAATCAGGCTACCATGTATGCAGTTATCAAGCGAAAAACAGCGATCGGTTTCATGCTTTGACGGGACGACCCATTGCCCTGTGTCACGCAATTGGCGGAACTTATATTTACACATTAGCCCCCTTTACGGGTACACACATTTTGCCACTTGGGTTTAGGTTGAAATTTTGGACGATTGTTCGAGCGGAGCGACCTTCAGAATACTTAGGCTCAGTTCATATGACTCAAACGTGTTGAGTAGGTCTCTATCGTGCTTCGATTTAGATGTTACCATTAAAATGAAAGTTTGCTCCGTACTGGCCCTACTTTCAACTGTTTCAAGCGAAGTTCTATGAAATAAGTGGAGAGGACAATATTGTTAAGCACTGTAGACCTGGACTGCCGGTGTTAAATCCTCTGTGGGTCGTAATAATGTATCACCCGAGAAGTGGACCGTTGCCTCGAAGTAGAAAAAGCTCCTTGCGTTTAGCTGAATAAAACATTTCAAGTTTCCGTTCACACAGCAGTCCGTGGCCTACCGTTGATTCACCTTAACGTGAAGACAACGAATAGATAAAATACTCTGACACAACAGTACGACCGATAGCTCCGTTGCTATAAATCAAAGTTGGGTCGATTACTGATAAAACAGAAGATGCAAAAATGTAGGTTTCCAGATGGCATGATGGTTAGCCTTGTTCGGGTGCATTTCAGGTAGCTAAACAACCTATACTTATCCACTGGATGCCTGTCATCCAACGGACGGTTTAAGTACCATTTACCGAAGGTGACTGAAACAGGTCAAAACCTAGGATATATTTACTGGTCTTGTTTCATTGAAGTTATTACCTTTAACATTGGCGGGATGAAACTGACTTAGAATTCTTGAATGTAATGATACCGGCATTTATGACCAAGAACGACGAAGGCACACGTCAAGATTAGGCTGTGGCAAATCGTTGGAAATAACAAGGTTTACGCAATAAATAAACCAGGCAGTAAGTTAACCATGTCATTATCCTTCAACTATTACCCGACAACAACCAGTGCCGTGTTGCAGGGGACCAATCCTAAGCCTATGTACCAATCTTTAGACGCAAACTCAAAATGTTTCTGTAAACAAAATTTGATTCAAGGAAATATTTACATGAAGTTTTGGCATTGGTTGGTATTTATCAAAAACCTGAAAGTCTCCGGGAACGGTCGCAGCTTGTCACAAGTTGTTTAAGCGTACTCAAAGTATACTTTGTGCGCGAAAATCGTATTTTCCATGTCTGTGTAATACGCACGCTGTGGAAGCACTAGGGAACAGTGATTCTCCAAAGGCAGGTGTTCAAAACAATTTATGTGGAGGGAAAACAGAAACAAAGCTCACGAGCCGAAGCCCAGTAAGCAAGGTTTTATGTATATATGAATCAATCGATCTGACAGACACCGTATACCACAGTCTGCCATTGCCCAGCATGATGCCTCCTTAATGACGGTGGGAAGTTTTGCGGAAAGGTTGTTTTTTGCTTGTTTTCCCTTATATTGGATGTAGAAATATTTTGAGAAGGCACATAGACAACAGTTACATCATCTTTGTCCGCGCAAACTCAGGATGAATTAGCTGCTAGTGACCGCAAGTATGTACCATGAAGCTGAAGTGGAAAGTCGGAGGTGTAAATAGGCTGTTCTCAAAATTGTGAATAAAGCGTACGTTTGTTAGTGGCTAGCTCTTGTGACCGGGCGGCTAGCTCGCAGGCATTTGAGGAGGTATGAGTATGGCGAAGTCGACCGGGATAAGGCAAAGAGGGAGTCAGAAAGTCACCATAGCTAGTAATGCTCATTCAGAAAGTGGGTCAGGGAGCTACAGAGGAATACAAGTTATCAGCTAGGGACTATGGTGAAGAAGAACACGCCGACCTAGAACTTGGGTGGCTTTCTGATATTAAGTGCTACACGTAAAGAAGTGCCAACTAATCCTAAAAGTTGGGTGAGTCAGAGGAACTAGTAGTTCGATACATAGATGAGCAAGAGGTCGGAGAAAGTGCGAGATGCATTGTGGAGTTGCATGCTTGGACGATTAGGCGAGCTCAGCACAGTGCAGTTACAGCCCGGGGAAAGAGAAGTAGATACAGCTAAACGAAATGCGTCAAAGGCGTCATGCCACGTGCATTCTGTGAACCTCTGTTAATTTTCACATGAGACAGCATCTATTACCCTCATATAATCGAGGTCATTGTTTCATTGGAATATTTCCTGATTTAAATGGTACAACCAAGCAAGCTTAAGTCAGTAGCACAGGCCTTCTACAAGGGGTGCCTTCTTTTCAACCTTCTGTGTATATTGTGAAAGTTTAAAGGCCCGTACGATAGATGTGGGAAAGAGCATCCGGGTCACCTGAGGTGCAAGCGGCTTTCATCGTGTTAGGTGTGTCTGAGATGTAGAAGGTTTTTTAGGTATAACTAGATACTAGAGACTGCAAAATAGTCAGTTTACAAGTGCAAGCGCTGGAGCTGATAAACGGCGTTCAAGAATGGAGACCCGGTCACAGAGCCACTGTGGATGATTACGAGATGGTCGCAACTTATGCCGAGGAAGGCAAGGTTCAAGGTCTATTAAGCAACAGGGTATAAGCATCGGGAAGCAGAAGTAAGATTAACTCAGGAGATAGTGATCTAAATGAACACATTTGACACCAAGTACCCACTCCCTCGCTAGATCTTTGCTACGGCTACATCCATGAGTGTATATATGAAGATGAACGCGGTCTTTGAATCCTAAGGCCTAAGTCTACATTGCTTGATCTTACGGGTGGTTCGTATACACCCTTTTTATCTTTAACCCCACTGCGTTCAGTAATGCGTTTGGTCGTTGAAGCTTGACACCGCAACATGAATGTACATTATCGGCAATAGGACCAACTGAGAAAATAGTAATATTGTCTTTATAATAGTGAGAAATCTGGACGATTTGACCTAGGACATGTAATTGATTATTCACCTTTCCTTTTAAATTCCCTGTCGACTAAAATTGGCCTCAGGAAAAAGAGAAATGGTGTGACTACCCATTAAGTTTGTGCTGAGGCAACCAATAAATAAAAATATGTAATTCGCCAAATGCTTTATGATTTTCAGGCGCGGGCATGGGAAACGGAAAGCAGGTATGAGTATGAAGGACAGATATTGGCCGCTGGAGTGAGCAATCACGCACAGGTGACAGCCCCATGGGAATGCTCGTGTGTTTGCAAAAAAGAACAATAAGTTGGCCAAATTAGATATATCTCACCTTGTTAGTTCTAACACGGTGGTAGTGCAGCCTCAGGGGGTTACGGTTCCAGGTACCCCAAAACGAGGGGAGATGCGTAGGTAATCATTAGATGGACATCGTTCAGAATGTAGCCGTCACAATCCAGGATTTCCCTTCGGTCGCAGTGGTAGATCTTATGTCTCTCGTATTCCCTCATGAGTCAATCAGCGCACTGGGAACCTTTTGTGTAGCATGTTCAAGTTTGCCTAAGAGTGCATTTACTATTACAGGCAAAGTTGAGCGTTCCCAGACGGTTGTTATTCACACTGCCCAGGTGGACAATCCTGGATTGTTCGTGCACAGCCCAGTCGCGGATGAAACACAACCAGCGGGCCTTGAAGTTATGAGACGAATAGTGGGTGGGTGTGGCGCAGCAACTTCAAGTCATGTCAAAATCTGTGTGCTAGTATTATGATAAATAAAAAATCCGTTGCACGGCGTTGTCTAGGCGAGCCGTACTTTAAAATGTGTCGGCTGTTAGCAGAGGGTGTCTGTGATCAAAATACACGGATGATATATAATACGTACGTGCATCCTCTTTTCGCGCAATCCGCACGAACCGCAAATCCCCCCGTCATGCTTCATTATGGCTGTAAACGTATGATCATGCCAGACGGTATGTCACCCACGAGTTGGGAATAAACATTATTATTATTATTATTATTATTATTATTATTATTATAACGTGGAAAGAGTACAACATGACATCGCAGCAGGACACCACTTTCGCCGCCAGCATTGTGAGCCATTGTGAACCAGCATTTGTGGGCCAAGTTGTCCATGACAAGCGTCTTTACGTGGTGTTGTTTGCCCATCATCTCTCTGAATAAGCCAAACAGTTTACGCATAGAGACAGGCCGTTGGCTTTTCTACAAACGCATACATAACCGGAGGTCAGGTGCCCAAGCCGTCTGTGTAGAGCTTGTGTCCACGGGCCACATAATGGCCTCTTTAAAGAGATTCACCCAAATTAGTTTGTCGCACTTGTTTCATCGACATCTACTGCGTCCAGGAAGCGCCAGAACAGCGCTATCCACTGCAATCCGGCGAAACATATCTGGGTGTAGTGATCTTCCATCGACTGCAACACAAACACGCGTCAAGATTGATGAAGCTTTGCCCGGGGCAGAATGCATATCATTCCTCAACACAAAACATAAATATCCATCACTGGATTCAAACAGGATTTATCCGGGCCATGAACCATGGCAGTCAGGTTGGACATAGAAATGGTATAGCTTCCTGGTTGAACGAACCCTTGAGGAGAGTTCACTGTCTGTTGATAGTCCGGCGGCTCAACAGGGTCCTGCAGGTGCCAAAACTCCTCTTCGGTTAGCCGTCCATTCACCGGAATTCGATCTTACAAAAACTTGGAAAACCTATGGTTGTGCTTAAGTAGTCAGCGGGTGATTGTCTCCGTCTCCTTACACAAAAAGTACTTGAAAACTAGTACTACGCACATTGTTTGCAAAT